>VXBZ01007453.1:79563-120344 GCA_013399135.1 Heliornis fulica | reverse complement strand
TGTGCGAGTGCCCACCTGGACGCTTCAGTTTGTAACCCTACCACCTGCCAAGGCTTCTGGTGGAGGGCGGGCGACGGAACACGCACCTGTGAGCACACAGAACGATCGGCCCTGGAGAGCTGAGGAGGCACCCGACCGCCAGCGGGCCTCCTAGCGAACAGGACCCTGCAAGCTGAGAAACGTAGTAACATCGGCATTAAATGTTATCATAACAGACCTGATTAGCTTGCGGAGGGGACTGTAGAAAAACACGTGTTTTCCTTTTCTCCCAGTGAATCAGGTTTGAAAAGCGCCCTTGTTGAAACACCTCACAAGTGCAGGATAGCCGTGCACTGATGATGACTAATGTCAGGCTTGGCATGGCAGCTCATCTGGTGCACCCGGCTTTAAGAGGCTTTCAAAGAGGTCTGAAGATCTGCTACTGTACACACTGATCTGGGGACACACATTAAAAGGCACACCGCCACACCAACAACAAACCAAAGCCCCAAGTTGCAAGCAGGAGAGGTCCTCTGGCACAAAACATTGCCACGAATGCTAACGTGCAGAAAAAATGCTAATGCTAATGCTAAATGCTAATGCTCTGCAGAAAACCTGCAACCTAAACCGCTTCCAAACACCACTAGCGCAGGTGTGAAACACCAATTTCCCAAGCAAAACTCATGATAAACAACAAAAAAAGAGCTGTTTAGTTGTATACCCTGCCCACAGGCCAAGCTAGATTTAGGCTGGTAGCCATACTTATTGACAAGGGCAACAGCTAACTGCAGGGACATGTGCTCGTTCCGCACGGATACAGCTGGGGTCTCTGTCTCTTCTCATGAGCCAGAAGAGCTACAGATAAGTTTTCCAATTGTTTCTGTTCATCTTCCCCATCTTAACTAAATCCAGGATCCAGGACATCACTATCCTCTGATGCACTGGCCTGGGATCCTGACCAGAATCTGTGGCCATCAATCCTTTCTGGGTTTTGGAAAAGTCCTGAACCCCATTTCTTCTTTTCCTGCTTTCCTCCTTTGTTTTTCCATCAACAGCATCAGGATCAGCCTCTACAGACTAACCTTTCTCAGCAGTGCTACCAGCCCGCTGTCAGACAGATGCCTACAAATGCCATCACAAATGCCAAAGAGCCCAACAGCGGCAGCGCTGGCTGTATCTTGCACTGATAAAACTTCATGCTGCACACTTTAGCAATCAGGTTGTAATTAAGACTCAGATATTAAGTAAACTGAAGCTGCTGTGTTCATCATCCTTTTAAAATATGGAAGGGAAGATGATTTAGAACATTCTCTTGAACATCCTTCTTCCGTCAAAGTTATTGCACCGTTGCCTCAGCGTCAGATAGCTGTTTATTATCATTATTCTACGTGGACTTGTAAGGAGTTTTTACATTTTTGTTGCCAAAATACTTTTACTAATGAGATCTGGAATGGAAGGACTAGCAGGTAACATACCTGTTACAGGTTCTTACAATTTCACAAGTTGTCCTAGAATTAAAACCCCAGGAAAACAGTTTTGGTCAGCCCTGAAGTGGTCAGCCAGTTGGACTAGATGGTCTTTGCAGGTCCTTTCCACTGTAAATATTCTATTACATCAGAGAATCAGAAACAATTACTCCATTTGAATAATTATACATCATATTCTGGTTGAAAAATTCTATTAGACTAGAAAGAGAAGGTAGAACATACGTGAAACTTCCCCTGCTCCCATTCCCCAAAGTGAGAAGTAACCTTCCACCACCAAAACACAAAACCACATCCCAGGGACAGTAGTTTGCCTACTTCAAATAGTTTGGGTTTGAAGAACAAACATTATGACCTTCTATTTACCAGAATGTGCAACACTATATGAACCATAAAAACGCAGCATTCTCTTGTTCTGACCTATGTTGAAAATACATTTATTGTGAGACACTACGGAGTTAGAGCATGAGAGATCGTAACTGTAAACACACGTACCAAATAACTAGAGGCTAGAATTATCCCAATTCTAATTTGTTTTAAATATACAAGTTACCTATTTTGTTCTTTCAACCTGAAAGGTAATTAGGGATTTAAATGTTAGTATTTCATTATAACGATATTTAGAATTCATTACATCTTGAAAACCTCTTAACAATGCTATTTTATTCCAGTATGAAAACCAGCAATGATTCACATGGAAGCTTTGTTAACTGATTCAGTTAAATCCGCAGCAGAATTAAGTATATTGCATTTTATAAAAAGAAGTGAGGAAGCACAATATAACCCATAGTGGTATCCCAACAGAGAAGTGTATAGAAGCACTTCCTGAACGTTTTTACCTATCTGGACCTGCTTCCACGATTAAGCCAGTCTCTACTTCAGATACTTCTTCATACCGTATCACAAAGTACAGCCTTGCAGGAGTATTTGTTCATGTAAACTCCTCCACCTTTGGGTTGATGCTGACACGACAGAACAGCAAGAGAAAATAAATACGTCATGCTGAAAGATTGTTTGCTTGGCTTCCTTACCTGGTACACACGTGGATGGCCTTTGCTTCTGCAGACACAGGCAAGTCTGAAACATGCAATTCTACAGATTGCCCTGAAGTCTCTCTCCGTAATGGCAAGAGTAGTTTAAAAACAATAATCAGTAGCATCCGATGCTTAATATAAGAAGCACAGGGAGAGTTAAAAACTTATCACATTCATTTACATAACTTGAAAATTTCCTTTTTTGTAGCTGCAAAAATATCTTTATGATTTGGCATACAGAGATCCCAAGAAGACAATGGAAATGAATATTTTATTTGTTGTGTTTAGATAAGGAATAGTATTTTAAATTGACAGTCTACCTTTTGTTCTAGCACCTTTCACAGTACCAAGGAGAGGACTAATGAGACACTAGATTTGAAATGTTTAAAAAGGGTTTTTTCTTGTGTTAGTGTTTCAGTATTTACCATAGACTTTTTCAGTTTTCAGCCAAATGATTATATGTGAACTGTTTAAGTATGAGAACTCCTATCATGCTGAACTAGTATCATCAGAAGCATTAAAAATTATTCCCTATCAATCATATCTTTTGGAGCTGAACTAAGAGCAACAGATGTAGTCAAGAGCAAATTTTTGGGAACTTGAAAAAATAAATGTAATAATAAGGCTGCAAAACAGTAACAGAAAGAAGTTTTACACAAGCAAAAAAAAAAAAAGTAGATTTTTTTTTTGCATCTCTGTGGAGCTTTCCACTGAATATGCAAGATACCAGAGTTGATAAATGTAGTATATAGCATTCACTAAAATGTTTGTTAGTTGAGAAATAATACAGTAATGAAGAAATACTTTCTTGCTCTGCTTTGAGAAGTTCCTACCTACTTGAAGCCTTTGCCTTCCATGGAGTAAAAGATCAGACTTAGTAGGAAACTCAGTAAGGCTGTTTGCTTAGCGAAGGGGCAGAAAAAGCCAAGACAGCTGCATGCAGTGAGATCACCACATTTATCTCACTGGGTCTGAATTCTTTTACCATAGTCACCTCCCTTCTGTGCAATGCTTCCCAAATTTCAACAAACAAGTCAGACTCACGATTGTAAAAGATACAAAAACCTTTAGTTATCCAGTTACAGATGGACATTTAACACTTCACTCTGGATTCCACAATAAAAACGTATACACGTTGCTGCGGCTGTCCTTCCTAATGGACTGTCCCATCCTATAACCAGTGCACGGACTAGAGTTGAAATGAAATACAACCTGAGAAGAATTAACTCAAGTCCTCTCAATCTCACATTCAGTAACAAGCCACTGGAAAACTCAGCAAACATGCACATTTTCAAGTCTTTAGCCTTTCAAATCTAGATTCAATTCAAAAGCTAGATGATTCTCCAAAGAAAGTATCCTTTGTATAATCCAAAGTGATAAACTTCAAATTTGAATATGCCATATATTTCTTTGACAGTTTTAACATCAGCTATAAATATGAATTTAAAGTCTATTAAGTATATTTGATTTTTTCCATGTTTCTATTTTTAATAATAGTAATGCAAGCAAGCTTTTCCTTTAAAATTATAGTTGAATACATCTGGAGAAACTTTCCAAACAGAAAAATATTACTTAAGAGCACCTAAAATGGTATTTAATTGATAGAAATTTTAATATACAGCAAAGTCCAAAGCCTACAAAATTTTAAAGTAAGACTGGACAGAAAAATCTGTAAAATACTGTGAAACAGATGTCAAGTTATTTGGACAGCTCAAATATTACACCAAAAGGTCTCAGTGAAAAAGTGATTTATAAGAAACATCCACTGTCTGTTGCTAAACATTTTCACTTCCTTTAGTGAGAAATAATTTGTACTCTTAAGAAAATCTGGATTTAAACTTGCAAAAGTAGCCACTGTCCTAGAAGCTGGGCCCAACCGGTCCATGTACATAATATTCCAAAGGATGTTACAAGACAGACTAGCACAACAGCAGGTTGATGGCTATACACGTTAAAAAAGCTGCAACACTCCAGGGAATGTAATTCTTTACTGGGTCTTTCCAGAAGCTAGTAATTTTCAATTCTGGACTTTCGCTCTACAAATATGAGAGAAATAAGAATACTCAATTGTTTCATTTTGAAAATTAAGTTTCTGAAGTGCCTGTAGCAACACACTCTTTTCCATCTCATATATATATACACACATACACACACATATTTATATATTTATAAAATATAATACACATGTATATACACAGACATCCTTCCGTATCACAGCAACTGAAAGTTACTTATTTCCTAATCTTTGAGACTGAAAATATTTTTTAACAAGCCTGAGACACCATTTAATATCTGATGCCCTCTTCTGGCTGCAGGCACAAACCATAGGTACAAACTTTTTTCAGCAATTAAAAAAAAAAAGTATTATCCTCTCTACAGAAATGGAGTCACATTCATAAGTAACAGGAACCAGAAGATCTGGTTTTACAGTACAGTTTATGCCTGTGTTTAGGAAGAAGGATGAATATGACAAAAAAAAACCCACAGAAAAAAATGTAAAGGAAAGAAATAGTGAAAATGGCTGACAGCAGAATTGAAAAATACAATTCAAATGTCTTATGATGCAGAAAAGTAATATTCTTCAAATTTAGTTTAAAAAAAAATATGGAATTGCAATCCTTTTTACGTGGAAAGCCCAGGAAGTTGGGTAGGAAAGAAATAAAAATTTGAGCAACCTATCCCTTAAGCAGAGGTCTGCCTGAAATGCTGCTGCACTCCGAAAAGCTTACTGGAATAGCACCAGTGGCAGCAATACCCTCTGGGGCAAAACCATTGTCTGAGACTCACTACAGAATTCAGTTACTGTGCTGTGCCAGTGAAATCACATTTACCTCTTCCTACCTGAAATGCAAATACCATGATGCTCCATCTCCACTTACTTTTCTTTCTGAAAATGGAAACTAAAGACAGGTGTTATAGTATCCATTACTTGCATCTGCACTCCCCCAACTTAGCTTTGGAAGAAGTAATTTACAGTCCATCTTAAAGTTTTGGGTTTTTTTTTTGGCAACAAGTAGACTACAGTGACACTTCCTCAAAAATTTAAAAAAAAAATATGAATTAAGGTCAGGATTTAGAAATGGCACTAAGCTCATCGTAGAATTGTAGGGGTTGGAAGGGACCTCGAGAGATCGTTTGAGTCCAACCCCCGTGCCAAAGCAAGTTCCCTAGAGGAGGTCACACAGGTAGGCATCCAGACAGGTCTTGAATGTCTCCAGAGAAGACTCCACAACCCCCAGGCAGCCTGTTCCAGTGCTGTTCCACCCTCACTGTGAAGTTCTTTCTCACATCAGTGCAGAACCTTCTTGTGGTCCAACTTGTCACCATTGCCCCTTGTCCTGTCCCCACAGGCCACTGAGAAGTGGTTGGCCATCTCCCTTTGTCTCCCACACTTCAGGTATTTATAAACATTGATGAGATCCCCTCCCAGCCTTCTCTTCCCAAGGCTGAACAGCCCCAGCTCACTCAGCCTTTCCTCATAGGAGAGATGCTCCAGGCCCTTAATCATCTTTGTGGCCTCCACTGGACTCTCTCCAGGAGATCCCTGTTTTGTACCGGGGAGCCCAGAACTGGACACAGGACTCCAGATGAGGCCTGACCAGGGCAGAGTAGAGGGGAAGGATCACCTCCTTCAACCTGCTGGCTACGCTCTTCTTAATGCACCCCAGGATCCCATTGGCCTTCTTGGCCACCAGGACACACTGCTGGCTCATGGCCAACCTACCATTCACTAAGACCCCCAGGTCCTTCTCTGCAGATCTCCTCTCCAGCAGGTCATCCCCCAGCCTGTACTGATCCATGTGGTTGTTCCTTCCCAGGTGCCAGACCCTACACTCGCTGTATTGACCCTCCCCTGGTTCCTCACTGCCCAGCTCTCCAGCTCTCCAGCCTGTCCAGGTCTCACTGAATGGCAGTGCAGCATTCCTGCGTGTCTGCCACTCCTCCCAGCTCTGGATCATCAGGCACTTGCTGACAGTGGACACTGTTTCCTCACCAAGTTCATTGATGAAGATGTTAAACAAGACATAACCCAACACCAACCCTTGGGGAACACCAATAGTCACAGGTCTCCAGCCAGACTCTGCTTCACTGATCACCACCCTCTGGGGCCCAGCTCATCAGCCAGTTCTCAATCATTTAGGAAATAACATTCTAACTAAACTGATGCTACAGGTGTGCAAGCTGTATTTTCTATATTTTTATATGATATGCTTCGTCTTAGACTGAAGAGACTAAAGCAACAGAAAAATAAACCCCAAACCAATCAAAGAACAACCAAGACAGGAAACCAAGGGAAATATATTAGGTTTTGATGAACATTATTCAGTAGCTCTTTCTTTTAAATAGAACCAAAACCAAATCCAAATCCACGATAAACACAAAGAAACCCACCCAACACCCCAACTATTTGGGCCTTGTACTCATTCACAGCAGAGAAAACTACTCCCTGTTGACTACAGGCTACAAGTTAAAATATCTACATTTCTGACCCCATCTGACTTGAGCACGTCATCAGTCACACCTCAAGCCACAGGCCCTTTTGGACAGTGAAGGATGACCTCACTAAGTTTGAGCTGTATCAGACTCAAACTGGTTTTGGTCTCAGCAGTTCTGTTTCCTATCTGAAACAAGTGCTATCGACAGCAGCAAACATGGGAAGCTTCCAAATACTTCAGAAGTCTATAGAGCTGATGTCTGACAGTTGACCTGTTGACACCTTCCCTCACTATCAGCACTGCTCCCTCACTCTCCTTGCTTTCCTTCTCCCTAATGGCTTCATTCCGAATTTATAAGCATGTTGGAAAGCAAACCAGCACAATACATTTGTGAGGGAGGACTCCATCTCAGCAGGTGGAGCCTGAAGGGACGAGCAGGTTCAAAGAGGTCTGGAAAGCAAGCAAACTTGTCAGCTTGGAGCAGTCCCTCCCCTACTCTCTGTTCCTAATTACTGTATTACCTCTGTATTGGCACTGAAAACTGCAATCCCAAAGGTGCTGGTCAGTATTCTCGAGTCACACAGCAGTTCTGTGCCTGCCACACACAGCGCAGAGGCTGCATACACCGAAGAAAAGGTCACACACGCACAGATAGCAAGTTCCTAGCTCAGCTAAAGATACAATGCCTATTTTTCTCTTCCTCTTTCTACACCCCTTCTAAATTAAGAGATTTATTTATTCAAAGAGGAATATAAGCAAAAGAAGTGTAAGGAATGCATTTAGCAGCGGCCCGTATCAGTTGACATTCTCTGTTATCGTAACCACTGTGAACACTGAGGGTAACCACACAGGTGGTATCTTTATTTCACAAGATTAAAGATACAGTACAAAATGAATCTGTACATCTTTCTATTAACAGAATTTGTTTACACAACTATATTACATTTGACCAGCCTTTATACTGATTTTAAATACAAAATAAATTTACAAAAGTCCTGTAAGACCCTTTAAAGAACTGCAGCTGATAAAAACAAAGGGTTCCCCCCAATAGTCCCTATTTACCATACTCATTTGCAGTAGTTCAAATCAAATTAAGTCTTTAGTTTCATATTCTTCGAAACAAAAATAGAATTTCAGTTCATTGTTGCCTATCTAGAAAGGAAATAACTTGCAAAGGCGAGTGTAATTCCCTGTTATAGGCCAAAGCCAGCATATAATAGGTGGAAACTACATAATGCATAGTCTTAAAAGTCCTTTCACAAACCATGTTTTAACGTCCTTCTCCAAAAAGTGACATTTGATAGTTTTTCTTTACCTTAATAAGAGCAGCTGGCTTATGGAAGATGACTAAAAAGTGAGTAAGACTAGCTCATGAAAGTCTCATTAGGATGTTTGTATCAAACAAACTTATCTTCTATTACACTGTTCCATGACAAAAAAATATTTCAGACTGCTCTGGGCCAAGTTTCACCACAGTGATGAATTAGAATCCTGTTTTCTCAGCAGCTAGTATGTTCGATTAATTATTTGAGCTGCAGAACAATGTTTTCCACCATATTTTTCCCACAGTTTTCTTGCATATAAGAACTCCCACTGACAACAGTTACTGCTCTGTAATTCCATTCTCTGTGCAAGAAAAGATGAGCACTTGTCTGGGAAAGACAAATAGGCAGGCTCTGGTCTACGATACTACAGATGAAGTTTTCCACTCAAAGCATGCTAAACAAACCCAGAGAGGCTTACCTTAAATCAAGTTTTCCTTGTAAAATACTCCTGCATACAAACTGTAAGACAATCTTTGTGCTACCAAAAGGGAATAGTGCTTCATTTCAGTAAGTTGAGCAACCCAGTTCCTTTAGGAAAAAAGCTGCTTGATAAAGTGAGTGCACAAGAAGACACATATTGCTAGTAAGAGTTAAATACACTCCCCTAAACATGCAAGTTCCAGAACAGAATAGCAAGGGATTGTCACAAAAACTTAAGCCATGTTGTAGACAACTGATTTAGAAAACTTATTTACTTCTTTAATCCCTGAGTAAGTCATCATTACTTATGGTAAGTATGTTTTTACTACTACCACTTAATTCAAATGAATGTCATCTGAAAAAGTCAGTGGCAGCAATTTGGCAGAAGGGAAAAAAGCAGGAGAAAGACTTCCTTATTGCTTCTTCAGAAAGCAGTTCTTTAAAGCAAAATAGCTCGCTGATCTTCAATTGTTTTCTTCTGCTGATTTCTTGGATATAAAATTGTATCAGGTTCAGTGAAAGTCAGCTCTAAGACTGTCACATAGCGGCAATGAGGAGAGACTCTCATACAAATAGGATAGGGCTTTCAGAATTTAGTTCTAGTAGATCAAACAAACAAAATTTAATAATGAAGTAATAAAATTGAGCATCCTAAGAGACCAGTACCAATGAACCAATGGCATTTAACTAAAAAAAAAAACATTTTCCATATAATCTTTAATTTATTCATGCCAAGCTATAAAGAGCTATTAAGTGACAGAAGGAAAAATACTTCAGAGGGAGTGTTCAGAAGTCACAGGTATCTTTGAAATGCAGCTGGGGAGTGCTGTACATTTTACACGCTACATTTAAGTTCAATACTGTTCCATCTGCTAATGTTGATTAAAACTGAACAAGACATTCCTCTATCACATGCTGTAGCCCTCCAAACTAAAAGGAAAGAATTGTCTTCACATAACCAGCATAAGCATTTTGAAGTACTGAAAAGTTCTACCTATATTTTAATACTAGTCATTCATGAAATATCAGCTTACAAAAGAGTAGATTGCTTCTCTCCCCAACTACAGATGTATTGTGCAACAGTCTCCTTACAAACGTACTGAGTATGAAAACATATCAAAATGTCAATTCTAAATAAAGCATATTGATATGCTGTTGTCAATCCACTGGAAAAAATATATGCATGAGGAAGCCCTAAACACTTTAAACACAACAGCTTTTGTCAGAAAGCAGCTAAAGCCTCCTCATTTGTCTTTCATTCAGCTTTAAGACAGTTATTCAGAGGATTTAATGCTTATACAGAAACAAGTATTTAACTGCCACTGGCAAATAAGAACAAAGACTGCATTTCTTGACTTTAAGCTACTCACCACCACCACCACCACCCCACCCCCACGGCTTCTCACTCACAACCCCTGAAATTATAGTTCAATGAAAATCATTACTAAGTGAAGATTCCTCTTGCAGTCTAAAAACATCAGTCCACAGGTTGTATTCTTTGCACTCATTAAAAAGGCTTTGCACTGACCTGGTGTATCAAGAAGCCATAAGCCATTAGTCTTCCTTCTCTTTGGATTTTCTTGTTACAAGTAATCCTCAAGACCGCACAGCCAGAGGTATTATTTTGACTGTCACATATATGCCAGGTAGAAGAGATGTAGGTGACAATCAAAGCACTGCTGTAAACTAACATACAGCTTTTATCAGTCAGCCAAACTCTGGAGTAGCACCACTGGCACAGGCCCATGCCCCTTTGTAGAGTGTATGCATCTTTGAGGGCCTTTTTTGAAGATGCATTAAACAGATGCATGCATGAGTTACCACACACATTTCCTTCTTGCAGTGCAGATCACTTAAAGGATTGCTGAAAATTAAATACAGAACATCCACCTCTAAAAACAAACAAACAAACAAACCACCAAGATGGCTCACCAATATTTCTGGCTCTGTCCTTTCTTCACTGTCCATCATAATACTGGTTCTTTCTGCAATCTAGACTCCATCTCCTTGTAAAAGCAAGTGTAAGTAATTTAGGAACACTACCAATTTGTTCTTATGTCATGAAGTATTGCAAAGTACACAGTCTCCAAAACAGTTTTAGAAGAATGTGAGATCTGGGCACTCTGTGGATAGTTTTAAATTGATGAGCTTTACAGACCCAGGCTGTTCCAATCTGCCTCCTGGGCTACTTACTGTCTGCTTAGAACTGTCTAGTCTAAGGAGAATAGAGGAAAATACTCAACACAAAAAAAAAGCACAAGTTGAGAGTAGCACATTTGCTGGCTTAATTTTACAGAGTTTGCAAATAATCCATGTTAAACCATCCAAAATCGCATAAAAGACCAAAATGTAAGAAGTACTAAGAAATAAGAAAATATAGATTGTAGAAACCACTTGGGATGAAGATCACAATATAAGTTCATACAACTCTAGTCTTTTCAGAGTTTGACTATAATTCAATTTTAGACTTAAACTGGCCATTAAATTGTTATGACTTTTATACAGGGCAACTGCTATCAAGCAGGCAAAAACCTTCCAATGCTAGCCTTCTGCTCTCTCTAGGAGATAAAAAGGACTCTGAATAAAGAGGAACTAGATACAGCAGGCAACATTTTTGTAGTAGCACTCATGTTTCCATGAAAAAAGCCATAGTGTTATTCCATTGGCACTGAAATAACATTCAAAACAGTTTCAAAAGAATTTTCTTATCCCTGAAAAAGGCATCATTCTAAGCAGCTTTCAGACTTTTTTTTCTTTTTAACATCTTTGTGCCTCTTTTGGGGGAGGGACCGTTGATCCACAGTCCTAAATCACAATGGAAATTGTTCTTTTTGGAAAAAAAACAGTTCTTTCATGGAGGCTCTTGGTGCTATTGTGGTGGTTGATGCTCTGGTGGTGGTTCTTGTTGAGGCACAGCTGGCCGCAGTCCTGCTGGTCTGGGAATTGCCTGATGTTGCCTTTGTCTGTAAGCTATAATTGTTCCCAGAAGCAAGGCAATAATGGTCATAAGGTAAAGATCCCATTCAGGTCCCAGCAGCTGGTCCATATCAATATGTGAGAATATCTCCCTCATCTAAGAAATAAGAAGTCCACATCATCAAAGAGCAAAAAATGGAAGTTACTTTGATTTTCAATCTGACTTGGTAACATTTTTTTCTGTACAAGTACCAGTTTTTTAAAACTTCGGTAGCTCTATCCCTCTCTGAAAAAAAGAGTATTACATCAGTGACATTTTTAATTTCCAGGAACTGAACCCCAATAAGACTACAAACCATGTCACATAGGATGAGTTATTCTATTTTCCATGAAGGTTCTTGATATGTAGCTTCATAGCTTTCACAAACAGAGCACTGAAGTACACATTTTAAATCCGAATCGGGAATGTAACTATAATAGGTGTCTTAAAGAGGAGCATGTACCACATACAGAGGCAGTAAACTCATCAGTCCAACCAAAATTGAAGATAGCAGACTAACATGAATGACAGAACATTAAGTCCCACAATACTTTTGAGATACAAGGCTGAGATATGCAGATAGAGTACAGGGAAGTTAATGGGACTTACTGATAGTTTTGATTGAACTGCCTTTTTATCAGACTTTCATCTGCATAAGCATTAGCCAGCACACACTTTATGCTTCACTATACATGATGTAACTACAGTCACTGTCAATTTAAAACTTGTAGTATCTGTGTTCTGCATACTAGCTTTTGCAGGATATTATTTCAATTCATTTTGAGTCTTTTCATTTTCCACTCCTCAAAGTCCTCTGTCTCAAGATTTTGTCAGCTTAGCTAGATTCCATGAACTTCAGTTTGCTCTAAGTGGTAGTAACTTTTGTATCATTTGAATTTTATTAAGTAATCAAAAAGGGCAGCAAGGTGTCAGAATACCAAGAAATATTTCAGACACTATAGAGTGTGCTGGTTTTGGCTGGGATACAATTAATTTTCTTCACAGTAGCTGGTGCAATCATGATTGGGATTTGTGCTGAAAACAGTGTTGGTAACATAGGGATAATTTTTGCTGCTGCTGAGCAGTGCTTACAGAGCTGAGGGCTTTTTCTGCTTCTCACAACAGCCCACCAGTGATCAAGGGGGCTCTGGTGCTTAGTTGCCAGCTGGGGTTAAATCATGGTAATGGAAAGACTTCACCTCAATTTCTTTTCCTGAATAGTGATTACATCACTGTAATCATCTGCTTCACTTTAACAGTGGATGGTTATGGACAAGAACAGACAAACAGGTTAAGGAAATCTCTTGAAGAGAAGAACAGCATAAATGAGCACTGTCTGCACATTTCAGCTTCACACCACTTCAGAACTAAGAAACAGGAATCACAGCTTCAGTAACTTTCCTAATACACAGCAACACAAAACTTTTCAGAAAGCTCAATTAAGACTTCTATTTAAGTACTATTAGAACTCAAGCTTCTTTTGAAAATGGAAGACATTTGTTGTTTTTCCTTTTAATTCTACATTACTTACATTGATTTCTCGTACATACTGTAAGGAATAAATCACTCCAAGCTTGCAAAGCGCTAGGAAGACTGGAACCTGAGCATCTGGGCTTGCTTCAGCTGCCATGTCATAGAATCGTTTTGCAAGATGAATATCCTACAGTTAAGAAAATACTAAGCTCAGTTTTTAGGAACCTGAAAAATTAACTGTAAAATATAGTGGTTGGAGTTTTTCTTTTCCCCTATAAGCTATTGTGCACTGATATTTTTATACGAGTTTTTTTGGTCAAGTTAAATGAAAACGATTCAGTAAAACTTCCCAATTTTTCTCCTGGGGGATATTCACCTTTGCACAGACAAGTAAACAGAAGCTTTAATCTGATGATGAAGCTATTGTAACTGATGCTAGTATTGAAGCTTCCAAAGAGATCAGTATTAACATATTCAACCTTGCACTATTAACTAAGGCATGTATTCAGGTAACTGGTACCCTCTAACATCTGCTGCATCACACCAAATAGGAAAGACCAAGAAAGCACCAGTCAGAGTAGCACAAAGCAGCAACTCCTCCCAGTTACACTACAGAATGCCTGCTGCGTAGTGCAGCTTCTAAACCATTTCTGCACACACTCACACATTAGATTCTACTCCTTAATCAAAACAGATATAACTTCAACTAGTGATGTCAGCCTGGAAAAAGCATGAGCACAATCAGCCAGCAACTTTAGGAAGAGCTTAAATTAGTGGTCTCTTCTGTGGCAATTGGAGCAAGAAGGTTAACAGAACATGGGCATACCTGAACAGTTTGGCTTGCTCTTTTTTTTTTTTTTTTGGCTCCACTTCCGACACATCTGTGCAATGTTAGGATACCTGGATACAAACTGCCTGTTGTTCACTCAATGACATGAAAGACAGGCCTGTGTAAAACTTACCTCTGGAAGAGTTCCAAGTTGGACACTTAAAAGAGAAATCTCCAGGTTTTCATGCCACATGTTCATTTTGGAATTTGAATTCTGATTGTGAAATACCATAAAGATTTTCTGCTCATTGATATAGCAAAGCTTAGTTCCATAACATGTGTGGTAATCACGGTATGAAAATCAATGCATTATGTGAGATGTACTAATAAATTAATTGCATGAATAAATCCTGTATTAAGAGAAGGCAGTCTTCTCAAAATGAGTGTGTAAATACTAATTACATTATTTTGACACGTACGAGAACATGTTGCTCTGGATTCCCTAAGTTTTAGCTAACTCATGGGCAACTTTAAGAACTTCCTAAGAGAACCAGACATAGTGCTTATTTTTAGGCAATGTAGTCTGTGAAGTAAAGAGTGGCCAAGCCTAATTTGAAAAATCACAGCTAATAATCGCATTGCCAGTGCTTATGGTTTTTAACCTGAAGATGCACCGAAGTTCATTTCAAAATGTCACGACATCAAAACCAGATTAACTGGTGTTTCAGAGGATGAGAACAATCTTGTGCTAAAATACTGAGCCTGGATTTGATGTGCATTCATTTCATTATTCTCTAAAGTCTTAAAAGCATTACTTCAGCACATGGCACTCTTCTTCCCAGTCCTCACTATTCTGGGCAAACAGTTTTTTCCCCTGTCTATGCCTTATTTCTTGACATAGGTAAGCATGCAGTGGATATACCAGAGTATTAGTAAGTGCACTGTAATGAAACAGATTACAAGCCTATATCTTACCTGCTTGATGCCCAATCCCTTCTCATGCATGTAGCCCAGATTAAACATTGCTTGGGCACTGTGCTGTTGCTCTGATGCCAGTCGATAGTGAATAAATGCGGTTTCATAATCCACATCAGTTCCAAACCCATAAAAATGGTAATCTCCAAGTTTTATTCTTGCAACAGTATATCCTTTAAATCAAGCAGAGATAAAAACAACTATGCAAAGAAAGCCTTTTTGCTTAACATTAAAATTCAATAAGAACTTTATATTACTTTGCACAGTTTGTAAAAAACGCTCTCCCTATTCCCTCTCTCATGTACGAGTTTTGGTTTTTTTTTTTTTAATTTGTAAACCAAAACACAACTTCTAATTTAAGTAAAGGCCCTTTCCCTATAATCCTACCAACAGTTTTATTGTTATTTAGTGGTACCAGCTGAAAAGGTCTATCACATTTTTCTACACTCAATTACAGAAAAACTTGAAAAATAAAGTCTGTACTCAACATTTGGTAATCAAATACTTAACCATTCCATCCTCACCATTTCTGAGTTTGTACTCAAAGACAAGTAAGTCTGAAGTTGGTTGGGTTGGTCGGACTTGAAGACTGCATTCTTCATCACTGAGCTTTGCTTGCTTTGACCAGGGAATTGGATTTCTTATAAATGATGACAAGTACCAAAACCCTTAAGAGTATTTTTAAAGGGTACCATTTTTTCCAAGTGGGTTTTTCTTTTTTTTAAGGAAATCAGTGTAAACATTCCTAAAGCTATTTAACACTGCTCTATAATTCCATATGGAACAACAGAAGCAAAGCGCTGTACATTTGCATTTTAATCCTTTTAAATCTTCCTAATCTCAGAATGGCATTGTAATTGCATTACAATGTAATGCAATTACATTGCAATTACTGCAATTACAATGTTCTACTGTTACAATGCCATTACAATGGCATTACAATGGCATTGTAACAGTAGAACAAAGGACAGCAACGACCCTATGCATAATTTAAGAAATTTCTCTCCTTCCCTGTTTTATAAAACAATTAAATCAAACATTAAATGCTCTACTAAAAATAAACTAACTCAAACTGTGAGGTACAGACATACCTTGAGAAGCTGCTCTATTCCAGTGAAGCAAAGCTCGAGGATAGGTTTCATTTTCTCCTACTATGCTGGCTTCTTCTAGAAAAGAAAGTAATTCAGTTCAACAGGAGCATAGTATACGCACACAAGATGACAAAAAACAACCCCAATGCTTATATTCAGTCTGCCAACGTGAATTAAAAACTTGAAGAAATCCATGATATAGTACAAACAAGGTTCAACCCATCTGTAACTTATAAAACCCCCTTTCATTTATATGGTCTTGCCATATATCTGCCCACATAAGAGCTAGGAACAAAAGTGTATCATTTTACCCTGAAATATTGCTTACCAAGTCTCTCCTATTTGTGGTCTAGGAGTTTCTGAAGCATACTTGAGGAATATCAGAAGATCCAAATATTACGAGCACACGGTTCAGGCTCTGACAAACACTGACTCAAATACAAGACTAAACTATAAGCTAAGCTAGTTTGACCATCTAAAAAACAAGTCGAGTCAAATGAAATGAAGGCTTAAACTCCTTAACCAACCAGAGACCACACATTTCACACAGCAGTGCTACAACTTCTTCAGAACATAAGTTATTTTACTTGTCCATTACTTGTAATAAATTGAGGGTCTGCTTAAGTTCAGACAGTTGAAAGGACTTGTAACTTCTTTTTTATTAATTTCTAGTCTAAGTGTGGTCTCAGCTATACTATCTCAGAGTTGACATACAAATTTTCTGTATAAGATGATTTAAATAATTTTAAATTAATTCACAGTCAAGATACAGATGTATCTAAGTAAAGATGCTATTTTTTTTTTGCAAGAACGAACTTCCAGCCAGGACTGTGATTGTTGTTGCTTATCTAAAGATGACTAAGGCATTTCTGCAAAACATTAACTGCAAATTAAGTGTTAGACTAGTCTATCAGCCACCGATAGATGATTTTTATATTAGCTGCTAATTAGACATCTATATTTCCTGATTTGAGATACAGAGAGTTTAAATTAACGGGTTTCCTAGTTTCTTGAAAGATTTGTCACTTGTACTTCCATTGCTACCCTATGAATTTAATTGAAGAACTGCAAGTTCTAGACACCTACTTAAAAAAAAAAGAAAAAAAGAAAAAAAAGAGACCTGGAACAAGTTCTTTAAAAATCTAACAGAACCAGCTTCCCAGCTCTTTATCCCTGCACTATGACTGGTAAAAATAAACTTTGGAGGAAGGGGAGGGGAAAAAAAAAGTGCCGAGAAATTACATAAGATAAACAAAGGAAACTGAAGCTTGCATAGACAGTAAAAGCCAAAAGATATAATTAATGGATTTCCTATACTGCAGATTTAAAATTAAAATGTTAAGAGTGTGTTTAAGAAGTCCAGGGAAGAAAGTTTTCAGCACTGCAAGTTTCTAAAAGTATCCTCTCCCCATCTCCTTTTTTAAAAATCTTGTAAGTCAGAATCTAAGAGTATTCTAACTTTTAGGCCAGAAAGCTATCCCTAGAGGTGAAAACTTCAACTGAGAGCAGTAGAAAGGGCAAGTCTCACTGAAAAACCTAACTTACACTGAAAAACCTAACTTACCATGAGCTATGTAACTACCTTCAACCACTTTAGCTTTCTACCCCGTTCTACTAAATGGGGTACTGCATGCCAACTTCAAAAGAAACTTTCAGATTCAGGTCCTTACTCTGATCAAGTATGAAAGCAGCATTGCTTTGTGCAACTTCATAGCCTTGTTCTGCCAGGAGTAGATACTGAACCACAGCTGAATTTGAATCACCAACTTTATAGCTGTTGTAGGCAGTCATTAGTCTTTCAGACCAACGCCCCCGTTCACACACATTCTTAAACAACTGCAGAGGAAAAAAAAAAAGAGAAGAAGACTGGTTGTCAGGAACTTCAGAAATTTCTTTGTTGCCAAAAGATACACTTCTAACATTCAAATGCTTTTTCAAAATATTTACAATTCACAGGAAGTACTCAATAGGTTAACTCACTGCTTAAAACAGGCCTATTTTACAGGTTACTAAGCAATTTCATGTCAAGATTCAGACACTTAGAATTATTCTTAGTATCAGTTTTTTTTCTACACTTAAACCCATGTCTAAATGAAGAATTCAGTACTTATAAAATACCAAAGCTTGCTTTGCATTATAGTCTTTTGATTTTCTTTAAAGCTAATAAAGCAAATACAAATTTGCCACATCAACATAAAAATGGCATGTTCTTCTCACAAGATACAAAGGGGGTTGGTAATAGATCACCTTTCCTTTTGACAGCACTGGCTCTGCAGGCACCAGTAGGTTTTAGCTATGAAAATTTTCCTATTTAAGCCAGTGCGGTAATATCCAAAGTTTTGCAAGTCAGTATTATTTGACCTTTATAAATGGATGACCGTACCTCAACAGCAGTATGACATGATCGCATCACTCCAGTGCCAGTAGCATGCATCTGAGCCAGATTATAAAAAGCCAGAATGTGACCACCCTGGGAGGCCAAGTTAAAATATTTCAAAGCTTGTTTATAGTCTCTCTTAACTCCAATGCCATCTAAAAGGAAGAATAAGTCATTGCTATTCATTCCTCTTGAAAAGTTGTAGAAATACTTAAGTCTTTAAAATTATTAAAGAACATTGAGAAAGTGTTATCAAAACCAGAATAAAATATAAATTCAATACAGTAAGATCATTCTACATGTAGTATATCTACAATTCTAATGCCACCTAGTGAAGAGTTACTGAAAGGACTGATGCTTAAACCTTGCAGGCAAATCATTATTTTGATGCCACTTACTGTAATACATGGAACCAAGTTGAAGCTGTCCATCAACCCATCCCTGTTCTGCTGCCTTCTGGAAATACTTCAGTGCTAGCTCATAGTTCTGCAGGAAGATTTGATCCAGTCATTAGAGCCTTGCAATACACCACAATTTAAGTAAAGAACTTACGCATGTGCACATGCATAAGCTCATATGCAGATCTAGATTATAGAAAAATGAGATGTTCTGTTGTGAAAATATTCACCTGTTCAAAATAAGGAAAAAAAAAGTAATATCCTACAATGATATTAACATGTCTCAAGCCTACAGCTATCTCAAAGCCGACATCCTATATAGCACTGGTACGAATAGCTATGCTTAAGAGAAGGGATTCCCTGTTCTGTTTCTAGAAGAGCTAACTTACATCATCAACTTTGGACTAATTTCAACTTTTGCAAATCCACTTGCATAGCTAAACATAAAAACACTTGACAAGAAACCTTCTTGTAGGAAAAGCAGTAAAGCAAATGAAGTAATTAATTTCAAAGCATTCCTTCAGTGTCACAAGATATATGAAAAGGGGACAATTAGGATTTTATTTTAAAAAAAACAAGTATAAGCCAAGTTAAAAAAATCCTACTAGAAATTCACACTTCTAATAGCTTCAGCAACACTTTAAAACTTGATAAAGTGAACTCAGCATGTTTCATAGCCACTAACTCTATCACTTCTTTTTTCATATTACAGATTTCCTCATGGGATTTTCACAATTAAGTCTTCTACAATACTCTGTCCATAGAAAATGTTTGTTGACAAGATGACTGTCGTCAAAAGCTTACCACTGGAACACCTCTTCCATAGAGGTAAGCCATTCCTAATCCACTCTGTCCAACTGGATTACCCTGAAAACATAGAAACACAATTCTTCAAAGAAAGGCAAAAATTACAGCCATGTTTTTCAAAACTAGTAATTATTTAGTATCACTAAACAGTGCTTAAGATAGCTTAACTTTATAGCTTTGGTCCTAGTAAACAATAGCTATCTAGGGAAAAATAGCATCTTTGGGAACTTTTATTCATTGACTACACAGGCAATTAACAAGAAAAACAAAACCAAAACCTTTCAACACCAGTTATGGAAATCTACTGTAAACTTTCAAAATATTGCATGAGATATAGAAGGTGGTGCATTAATAGCTTATCTTTAGTTTTTCCAAGTTTGTAATGTTCTGGATGCTACAGAAGCTCCCAGAACAACTACAGAAAACTCTAAGAATCTATCTTAATTTAAAAGGAAGATCAGTGGCTGTCCTGTAGGCTGTGTTACTGATCCCTGTGGTATTCATTCAATGCCAGGACAGGAACAGGGCACATAAACCTTCAGTGAACGTAGGAAATAAGCAAACTGAGACACCCTTGCTCTAGGACACAGGTGTAGAACAGCAACCTGGTTGTGGCATGCAAAAAACATGAAGACAGTTGTCTTACAACAATCTCTTCAAAACTTTACCTACTGGCTTTCACATGCTTAACATCTTTCCCTGAAGTCTACTCACACTTTACCTGCACAAACATTATCTAAACAGATGGGTCAAAGACAGGCACAAGGGATTAACAGCCAAAAACCACCAAACACTCCAATCAGATGAGAGATAAAACAAAATCTATTATCTGTTCACAGCCCACAAAACAAAATCAAGATAACATACTATCAGTGCACCATGACAAGACAATTTATGTGATAATTTTCATGAATTTGAACAGAATTGCAGGCTATTCAGATGGACAGTATTTTATACTGCAGTGAGACCACGCCTGGAATAGTGTCCAGTTCTGGGCCCCTCAGTTCCAGAAGGACATACAACTCCTTGAAAGAGTCCAGCACAGGGCCACCAAGATGATTAAGGGACTGGAACATCTTCCTTATGAGGACACGCTGAGGGTGCTGGGTCTCTTCAGCTTGGAGAAGAGGAGACTGAGGGGTTATCTCAGTGTTTATAAATATGTTAAGAGTGAGTCTCAGGAGGACAGAGCCAGGCTCTTCTCAGTGTTGGCCAGTGACAAGACATGGGGCAATGGGTCCAAGCTGGAGCACGGGAAGTTCCATATGAAGAAAAAAAAAAAAAATATATCTTCTCACTGTGAAGGCAACAGAGCACTGGAACAGGCTGCCCAGAGAGGCTGTGGAGTGTCCTCTGGCGACATTCAAGACCAATCTGGATGCGTTCCCGTGTGATTTAATCTAGGCGATCCTGCTCGGGCAGAGGGTTAGGACTAGATGATCTTTTGAGGTCCCTTCCAACTAGAGGTCCCATTGATACCGATGGCAGCATTCACAGAATCACAGAATTGTAGGAGTTGGAAGGGACCTCAAGAGACCATCAAGCCCAAACCCCCTGCAGACTCCCTAGAGGAGGCTGCACAGTAGGCAGTTAGACTCCTTGTGCTGAACACAGCTACAGGAAGCACCATGACCAGAACAGGAGACAGTTTCTGACATCTTAGACAAGAAGGGTTTAATTGTGGGATCATCTGGGATAGAAGCTGGGGCAGTGGGAGTGGGCAGAAAGAAGCACTCCCACTGCTTGTAGCTTTTCTGAGCTGATCAACATTCTAGAGCATATGCTATATTTCTAGCTTACAAATAATCATACCATATCAGCAGCTTTCTTGAAATAATGAAGAGCTGTTTCATTGCTCTGAGGCACAACATCACTTCCTTCTGAGTACATCTGAAGGAGAAAGGCATTATTGAACAAGAGCTGGAGAATTCAGTTTAGCATGGAGATCATGAAGAATTTTCACTTTGCACATGAGGGAGTCTACTGCACCGTTAGACTATTCCAACTATTGTATTACTGAGTCATTAGAACTTGCCCAGAAGCAGAACACACATCTCTGTGCTGTAAAATTCAGATTCAGAGGGCTTGATTTTCTAACAGAGAATGAAATGTCATAAAATTAGAAAGCTCTCTTGAAGAAACCCGTCATTTTTCAGTTCAACCTGTGTGCAGTGAAGAATACATAGTCAGGCAAAAATCTAGTGAAAGCCAGACTATATTGGCAGTTAAAATAATTCTTTAAAAAAAAAAAAAAAGGTTACTGAACTCTATTCACTTCAGCATTTACTAGATACAAACCACTCAAGTACTAGAGAAAGCAGGAATCTGCATTTCTCATGTCAGGTGCCTTGATCAGTATATTATTCTATTCATGCTCCAACAACTTAAATTTTGCATCCTCTACTGCAGTGGGAGCCTGAAAGAGATAAGCCAGAGTTGCTGCTTATTGCAGCCTAACCTTAGAGGGTATTCAAGTGGAGTAATACGGATTTAGCTCCTCAGAGGGTGAAGGTAGCCTGCAAACTAGATCTCAGGCTAGTGACCTAAATACCTTTCTAAGTAGTAACACATTATCACAACCAACGGCAGTTTGTCAATCCTGTTTTAGATTAAAAAAGGACTTAAATTTGAGAAAACTCATATGAAGGCCCACCTGACAGAGACTCAGGCTTTGGTTCAAAGCAGATGCAGACCTATTGGCAACTTTGACTCAGATGCCTCAGTTATCTACACAGACTAAGAATACAATGCCTTAACCCTTTACTTCCTGAACTAAGTATTTCCCACTACACAAAATTATGAAAAAGGTAGCTTTTCTCCAACACAGTGTGAAAGAGCATAGCAGCCTACTCTGAGTTTTGAATTCTTCCACAGTAGCAGGACATTCAGGTAGTCAATTAAAAAAAATCAATTTAAAAAAATAAATTAAAAATTAATTAAATTAGTTCAAGCATTATTTAGAAAAAACAGAAGTTCCTAGAGTGAAGGGCAAATCGAAAGTTTAGACTAGACATTAACAGACTAAGTCATTAAAATACTGCATAACAACTCAAAACAGTAGGAAAACTGAAGTATTTAGATTCTAGCATTCAAGTTTTAGACTGTCTGATACTACAAAGCAGGAAGTATTTGTTATTCTTCATTGAATGGCAGCCAATCCGCTTATTTTTGAGTGTTCATACCTTACCTTTCCTAGAAAGGCCATGGCATGTGAATTGCCAGCATTAGCTGCTTGATTGAAGTACTCGAATGCTCGCTGAAGGGAAGAAAATAAATTTTTAGCCACTATGACTAAAATTTGAGTACCTTTTCTGGCAAATGGAGTAGAGGCAAGTAGATTCCAAAGTTTATAGGTGGTTCTGGGTGTTAGTTATGAATTCCACCTAATTTAACACATGTAACAGGGCACCCCACTTATCAGAATATTGAGAGGTAATCTCTCTCAGTGCATTGCAAAAAGCAGAGGAAAAAATACTACAACTGCTACTATGCACAAGCTAGGTAAATCTTACTTCCTTATTGTACTGACAAATTCTGTTTAGAACAGGAGACATACACCAGTTCCTATTCCAGTTTTACAAAACTTTGTTATATTAATTCTGACCACTGGATATAATCTTTGAACCCTTATACAGTAAATATTTTAAGCTATTTTAAATGTAATGATCATGAAAGAATTTCTGGTTGGTACTCGAGTCTGAAATAATCCTCAATTTTTCTCTCCAATTTTTCAGTGCATAGTTTAAGAAGAGTTAGCTATTTTTACTTTGTAAGCAGAGGCTAAGATGGCTTACATTAGTAGAAGTTCTATTTTCTGTGCACACAATATATTTAGTATTGGAAGTTGCACTGTTTTGTCTAAAGCAGCAAAATATTCTTGCAAGCCACAAAGACTATCATTGCTAAGGCACACACCGTGCCACAAAAAATCTACTATGCGTACAACAGTTTCGAGTACTACTCTGTGAAAACCTGTTCTTTACACTATTAGTTTGAGACTAAAAACCTTAAAAATTAGGAAGTAAAAAATAAAGTCAGCTCCGTGTACTAGTTGCACAAAGATTAAGTTTTATTGCATTACTTAAGTTTTTTTGAACAAGACCACTGAAGTCATTAAATACCTCATGGTGGTACTTTAACACTTGCTTTACCGTGGTCTCAGCTATACTTTTTCCCCCTCCATCAAGTATAACGTGCATCAGAGATATACAAAAAGGATACCTGATGATTTTGCTCGACTCCCCTTCCTCCATGGAAATGCAACTGTCCAAGGCCAACCTAAAAACAAATTTTACATTGCCAGTGTTTTTTTTTTCCTAGGGAATTTCTTTTTCTAGTAACACAGATACCAGTGAGCTAATTAAATGCATAAAGACAGGTTATTACCAGAGTTAAAAGATGCCACAAAGTCTGAAGGCCCAGATTTGCTTATTATAGTACAGTCCTATTTTTAATCACATAAGTGGAAACTTATCCTAGGTGAAAGTAACTCAACTGTCCCATACCCAAATTATAGTTGTTCATTTGAATTTTGCCTACCTAATTCTTACGTCATATGACCAAGCTGAATTGTGACAATCTGCCCATATTAGTCTGCTCCCTTCCTGCATTATGTGTAGGAGAGGCCCAGCCTGCAGCATGTGGAAACCGTACAGAACAGAAGCAGCAAGAAATTGAGGTTGCCTGTCAGGGCCAGTTCTTTTGATTAAATCTTCCTCCGCAACATCTAAAGCTATCCTTAAACTAGTCTGGCAGGTTTCTAGTAAGAGCCTCTCTCCCAAAATACTGAAAAGTTGGAATGTTTTGAATTTATTTTCCAGAAAAAATTTGCATTTTCTGTCCAAGTTCTACCTTAAGCACAATAAAATATAAGCCCCTTCTCATAAAATAATCGGGAAATAGCAGCCAGGTTGATTTCTGAGGAAGAGAAAACAAAAGTTCTGCTGTCTTCCTGTATTTCAAAGCTGTTCCTGTAATGCTTGAAAAACCACTGCATGCTATCAGGTAAACTTAATCTTACCTGTGCTTGTACGTCTCCTTTCTCTGCTAAAAACTGGTAATACTGAATCAAGTCTTTTTCTAACATCCCACTTGCCATTCCTGGATTTTCTACTTCATCCGGTAAACGAATTCGCTGAACCACAGTGCCACCAGTCAAAGAAATGTCACTAGCAACTGGAAAAAAGGTAAGATTTCAGACAGATTTGTTAAATGCAAATATTGTATTGGAACTTAGTAAAAAAAGCTCTCTACAGAGCTTCAAACTGTTACTCAGAGAATTACTTTGTCATCCTCTAAGAATTACAGAGTTATATGAAAGAATTATACTTCAGTAGATGGAGATAAAAAAGCTTATAATGACTCAAAGCCAAACAGGTAGGTAGCTTGTTTAACAGTAGGCATACTCTATTTTTATACTGTTAGTGTTGATAGCACTTCTAGTAACTTCTAGGTCAATTATACAGAAATACATAGAAAGCCAAGAACATTAGCCTAGTAAAAAGTTTCTACCATGATTAGCTACAAGTCTGTAGTGAGTGAGAGCAGATTCACAACTTTGAAGGACTCCTATGCCAGCCCAGTACCGGTAACCCTAGAAAGGAAAAAAAAAAAAAANAAAAAAAAAAAAAAAGAAATTAAAAAAAAAAAGGAACAACAGCCCTTGCCAGGTTACAATTTTTTTTTTCACATTAATTGATCAAGATTTGATGAAACAGTATGTAAACTGAAGGCCACAATTTCATTGCATCTGCATTAAAAGTCACCTCACTGATCCCATTAAAGGTTAAGCATAGCCAATATACTACAGATAATACTGATGAAAAAGCAAATAAGTAGAATGGTATTTATGGGTGAAAACCTAAAGCCTTTTACTTACACGCATTGCACTTTCTTGGTCTTAAACCTCATAATACTGATTAAAACATCATGTAAAGATCTCTGGCTTTTTCTCGTTAGAGTCTAAAAATTGGAAGTCACAGAATCACAGAATATTAGGAGCTGAAAGAGACCTCGAAAGATCACCCAGTCCACTCCCCCTGCTCAAGCAGGATCATCTAGAGTAGATCACATAGGAACGTGTCCATATTGGTCTTGAATGTCTCCAGAGAACACTTATGCTTTAAGTCAAGAGATATAAACACGATCCATCTAAATTCATAGTGGTAAACAGCTCACAATGAGCAGACTTTTCCTTAAGTTAACAAGGAATAACAAGGAAGATATTATTGTCCACCCAATGCACACATGATGATCTAGTGTATTCACAGGAATGCAAAGCTTAGATTAAAAATTTAAGAGTACACAAGAGCTCTCGCACGTGTGAAGTTATTGTCTTACTTACCAAGATCATATGGGCGATCAGATTTCCTCCTAAAGCTCCAAAAGTGTAATACACTAGGGCCTTAAAACAAAACCATTGGTTATTTAATATCTGCCTCCAAAAGCAAATACAAAAGCACCCACTAAAGAGTTCTAAGTTACCTTTGCTTGACTAGAATTGACTCCTAGACCAGATGCATATAGAAATCCAAGAGCCTAGAAATAAAATAAAGTTTGTCAGCACATCCTTTGAAAAATCCAGGATTGGTCTACCTGGAAATTAAACAACAATTCAAAGCTGCAAAAAACATACCAAGTTCTACTTCACCTGGGTACCTCCTATACCTAGGCCTTTCTGTGACCCCTGTAAAATACCAAGTTTCTAAATTATTCAGTTGCCTAGGACACTAACACAAATACATCTCACCAGAATTCAGTCCAGTGGATTGAACACAAAGATGAAACTATTACTTCCCTGAATGCCAAATGCAGAACCAATGGTCCTGAGCCATAAGAGCAAACCAGTTTAAAGACCCTCAAAAGATCAGCAATATCTGCCATGTTACCCATGTACCTTATTTATCCCAAGCACCAGTGCAAGCATACATGAACTACAATCTTCCCTAGAGAGTCTTACTCTTTGTCTAGCAGATCCTATGAATTTACTAATTTGCATCTGTTCTGCTGTGGGTTAGTTGCATTTATGACTATAAATATAAGCAGTTAGAATGCACAGAGCAGTCTGGCTGAGGTTCTTTAAAGAGTTATTTTTATTCTTAAAATTTACATAATTACTGCTCTATCCACAACACCTGTTGTTACAGCTGTATGGCACAGAGGAGAAAACTAGTAGCACAGTAGATATATATACACACACAAAAGTGTCTTTACTTCAGTGTTCTAGGACTACTCTAGACAATTCTGAAAACAACAACCCTCGAAAAAATTAACTCATAAAGACACACTACTGAATTCTAGACCAATAAAAGTCAAAGTCAAGGTTTTCACTGAAATATAAAGTTTCTAGACAATGTATGTCTCTGCTTTCTATGGTACACCAACACTGAACAGCAGGAAACTTGGTAGGCAGAGAGCTAAAAAACCCTAGATAATTCCTGAAGAAGCTGGCAGTTTCCAAGAGAAAACACAGAACTAAACAATAAGTATATGCAGATATTGAAACATTAAAATAGTTAACACCTACACTTTTATGACACCACATATAAACTATTCATATGAACAATTCAGTAATGTTCAAGGGTATGTGGACAAAGTGAGTCCCATTCCACCAAACAGCTTTCAAGATTCCTAGTGTGCATATCTACCTATCAGAGAGAACTGCAGACAAAAAGCTACAGTATCACACAGACCAAATGAAAACTCAAGAGTTTCAGAGATTTGTTGGCTGGGGTCACAGTATCTACTTGTTTTTTTGACTTATAAAACCAATCTAGTAAGTCGTACAACAGGTAAGACATTAAATGAAAACACCACCACCATGCTATACTGCTACATTTAACACTTTTTTTTTTTAAAAACTCAAAGAGAAGACCTGTTTCCATGTGTTAACCTTTAGGGTGGCAGGTGCCATTTGTTACTGCAGCCTCAATAAAGCTAGCCACATGCAGAGGCCAGGCAAAGCAGGAGCATTTGGGGGGACAATATCTGAACCAAAGGCATGCACCAGTGAAATTTAAAAAGGTAGAGGCAATGAATAGTCAGGATTAGGAAATGCCTAGGCAAGCACTAATAAAATATTGCCTGAATCAGAGACTGAACCAAATGTTTTAAGACAGGCTTTCAAACAATTTAAATAAGAAGCAGTCAACTTATCTTTTTAAACCAAGTAACAGATGCCACTTACTGTTCACATTCTATTCTGAATGCGAGAACAATCTATAAAACAACCTTAGAGTAAGTCAAATCTATAAAAGTTTACAAACTTATAAAAAAATCTATAGTATCTAAGGACATACATACCATCTGTCCTTTAGGAGAACCTTCTTCTGTTAGTTTTTCAAATAGTTCTTTCGATGACTGGATGTTCTGCTTCAGATAATCCCCAAACAACAAAGCGTAAGACACTTTTTCCATTGCCTTGGTATGATTCATGTCAGCTGCTTTCAGAAGATATTGATACGCTCTTAAAAGAAAATAGTTTTAGTCACTTTGAGGCAGAAGAGCAGATTCTATTCATAAACATGAAGATTCTGATGTTCAACCTTTATTTTCTACTAATGCATCAACTTACAGAAATTTGTTCCAGCTCTGAATCAATCTATGCAACAGCTCACATGATTGCAGAATCGCAGAATGACTTAGCTATCAGGCACACTGGACTTCAGTGTTCGCTTTGGTCCACATGCAAAGCAGTATGCAGCTCCTCCCCAATAAGTTACATGAAAAGTTTAAGGTCAAATGTTCCTATTTGTAGCAACAATTTTAAGTCCTGTGCAAGTTATCCAGTAGGCCACTACTCTGACAGCTTCACAGATCGTGACAGTAAAAAGAAGTCTGAAAGACGGTAGAGTTTCTTTGATTTGTTGAGTACAAAAATAATTCCAATGAAAACACTACATGCTGGATCCAAGACAACTGCACACATGATCACTTTTGTGATGAAACAGTCATACTAACAATTAAAAAGTTTTCTGGACACTCTCTTTTTTGTTTCAGCCTCAGATCTTATGGTAGCCTTCCAAAGCAATGTCAGAGCAGCTGATTTCACAGCAATTTAAAGAACTGTAACTTTAAGCATTGTCAAACAGTCCTGAGAAGAAAGCTCTAGCTTGATTTCTCATGAACCTTTGAGGGCATTCCAAGATTTTTCTTCATTCCTCTTTTATATTTTCAGACTTTTCCCTCTTTATTTAGGACAGAATGAGGCACACCTGGTTCTTCATATAATTTCACCTCTTAAAAATGTGTTACGCATTCAAGAGAACTGTAATCTCATACAATTCCTACACTATTGTTTTTAAACAAAAGAATACTAGCCAGAGTTTAACAGACTGTCTCCTTTTGTATTTGCCAAGGTGTGACAGACAACTTGAGCTACACTTCAGTTCCCCTGTCAAAGTAGAAATATGCTCCCTTATTTCAACAAGCAAGTTTAAAATTATAATAGTGGTCACATCATAATCAGCAACCTGAAGTCACCACTTACTGATGAAGTTGTCAAGGTGACTACCAGGGAATTCTATATTAATACATTAATTTCTAGTGAAATTATTTCATCAGAAATTGGATATATACAGAGTAGAGGGTAAACAGACCACTCCTATAATTGTTGAGATTAAGTTTAATACTATTTTATGGTGACTGAAAACATCAAAAAGCAGAAACAAAAACAGAGCAGGACAAGAAATGTTGATTTTTTTTCCCTCTCACTTAAACCTCTGAAGTAAAATGAGAGCCAGACTGCAAGAAACGTTTGAAAAGAACAAATATCTTGTATTGTGTTGTCTTTTTTTTTTCTTGGCAGTTGCCATATAAAAATTGTGGTGAGAGAACTGCAGCACCATCTTGCATTAAGTCAGTGTTTTGATGACATTCAATCTTCAGAAATTATTCTCATACAATTATTAGTGGATTCAGAAGTATAAATTTTTCTCAATACCCTTAAGTTACAACTTGAGTACTGCACAGTTTGATGTTAAGTCCAATAAAAAATGCAAAGTCTTGAGTTACCTTTCAGTTATGCCAGTGTCTAGCCACGTCATCTTTCTCACAGAATCACAGAATAACTAAGTTGGAAAAGACCTTTAAGATCATCAAGCCCAACCATACCTGTCCTCTCCTAAGCCATATCCCCAAGCACCTCATCTACCTGTCTTTTAAATGCATCCAGGAACGGTGACTCAACCACTTCCCCAGACAGCCTGTTCATGATTGAGTCACCATCCCTGGATGCATGCTGCAGTTCTCTTTCAGGAGTGGAAAAGGTAGACTTACTCTTTCTTCTGAGCCTTTTTACTGCTTTCATTAAGGATTTTCATTCCAGTCTGATAAACATCCTCTGCTTCTTGCATCTGCCTTCTCTTACTAGACTGCTCCTCAGCTAAAAGAAAACAAACAGAAGAGTACATTAAAAGCTCCAATTACACAGCTCAAGACTATTCTCCCCAAATTCTTATTAGTTCTAAGGGATCTGCATCCAGAAATATGCTTCTGAAGACCAATAAACAATCCAAGGGATTACAAAAAGCTGTCTAAAGGAGGTGTTGGATATCTTTGTAGACAGTTTCTCCTCACATGATGTCTCTCGTGTATAAGTTTGCTGTTAAAATCTTCTTTTCAATGCTCCAAAGCAAACTGTGCAAGAAAAATGATTCCTCCTCCGGGAGAATATTTCCTAGACAAGGGTTGGCTTTGTGTAGCAAATCACCAAGTATAACAGCAAACACTGTCAAACCTCTACACTCCTACAGCCTCAGACAACTACGAGTTCCACAGATGCCTCCACTGCAAGATTTCCCCAAAAGATCTAGGAAATGGCACTTTCAATTATAGCCATGAAGTTCTTGTGAGATTATAATGCTTACATCATCACAGTTTAAAATGGCCATTAATATATGTGGCACGGACTTCCAGACATTGAAATAAAGGACATTAAGACTTAAAACACCAGCTTAAGATAGCATTCCTTGGACAAAAACAAGGCATCAGGTTACTTACTTTCACAGAAGCCCCACTTTTGATCTTTCTTGTAGTCATAGGTTGTTGCACACCAAAGCCTGCCATCTTCCCTTCCATCTGCAGTGCACTCTGCATACTCCTTCTCCATGAACAAAAAGGGGAAATTGCAGGGTTCACCATCTGCAGTGCCTCCAATAGCTGTCAACACTGAAAATACACACACAGGATTGAGACTGCTTTCCTTCATTCCACTAATTTAAGTCATTCCTACATATAGGAAAGCCCTTCTAAAAAATTAAAACTAACCATGAACTGCATATAAACAAATTTTCAGCAAAATTTCTAATTTACAAAAACCTGGAAAAGCAATTATTTTTCTAAACAGCACTTGGAAAATTATTATTATCATCATCTTTAATTAGGAAGTGAAACAGAAGGTATGCAACTTCTTACACTCCTTAGTGCCCAGCAAAGAAAGTATTTTTGTATAGATTGGAGAAGGCAAATCTCAGGTACATTTTTATTGTCTGCCAAAATAAACAGCAATTCCTTTCACTTTATCTCCTCTACATTCCCTTCCTCATGCAAAAGACTGCCCTCAAAGTGCACTCCAGCACATATATTCATTTTAGCCCCAGGGCTAGATAAAATCATGACAGAACCCCTCACATCACCAAATGCGGTACTGAAAGTACACTCGAGTATCAGCAGGGAGTACACTTGGGACATACAACTGCGAGAAAAGACTTAGATGAAATTACTGTTAGTCCAGTCACTTCCTACTGTTGTATATACTTAAATTGAAAAATATATTGGCAAAGTGAAATTAAGTTGTTACATTAAAAATTACTTTGAACAGCGTGATATATAATTTCTCATGCACTGGAACTTCAAATGTTACTGACTCAAATATTGCAATATTTTAAAATAAAATCAATCTTTTATGAAGACTAAGAATTCTCTTAATTTTTTGGAAATGAAATTATGTCAATTAGCTTTAGGCTTTTCTCTTACACTAAGCTCAGTCCAGCACTTGGGTTAAGTTTCATATGAAGACCAGTATATATATCCTCTTCATATATGAGGATATATAACCAGATGGACTGATGATGGTAGGGCAGTGGATGTATTTTTTCTTGATCTCAGTAAGACATTTGACACTGTTTCCCACAGCATCCTGGCGGATAAACTGAGGAAGGGAGGTCTTTCTTTCCCTCTACTCTGCCCTGGTGAGACCACACCTGGAGTATTGTGTTCAGTTCTGGGCCCCTCAGATCCAGAAGGACATACAACTCCTTGAGAGAGTCCAGCACAGGGCTACCAAGATGATTAAGGGAGAGGAATGTCATCTTTATGAGGAAAGGCTGAGAGATCTGGGTCTCTTTAGCTTGGAGAAGAGGAGACAGAGGTGACCTTATTAGTGTCTATAAATATGTAAAGGGTGAGTGTCAGAAGGATGGAGCCAGGCCAGTGATAGGACGAGGGGCAACGGGTCCAAGCTGGAACACAGAAAGTTCCATCTGAATATAAGGAGAAACTTTTTCACTGTGAGGGTGACAGAGCACTGGAACAGGCTGCCTAGAGAGGTTGTGGAGTCTCCTTCTCTGGAGACATTCCAGACCAATCTGAACATGTTCCTGTGTGATCTAATTTAGTTGATCCTGCTTGGTCAGGGAGGTTGGACTAGATGATCTCTCAAGGTCCCTTCACACACCTGACATTCTGTGACTCTGTGAAGACATTTGCAAAGTCATGTAACTGAGAATGTCAACTACACTGTGTTTTTTCAAGTTTGTAATGTTTGTGGATATAGAGAAAGCTAGTTCTTTTTTCTTTGCAAAACCTAGAGACCATACTAATTAAAAATTTCCCACAGTTTTGGTTTTTTTTTTTTAAGCATAAGGAAGTCTCCAAGTTTTGTTAGCCTGTTCAAATTACTCTTCTTAATTTGGTTCCTTGGCAGATGTTCCACCACACTCCAAGTTAATTATCTCGTAACACAAAAGGAAAAATGTTATTTTCAGAAATAGCATTAAAAAAATAATGTTTCCAGGTGCAATTACGTTAGAATCATCTCAGATATCCATTAACTGCAGAGCAGTGCACAATTTCATTCTAAGGGTACACGTGACTACAACTGATGGGACATCTTACTACTGTCATCTGAACAAAGTCCAGGTCCAGGATATTAACATTACCCAATAACTTGAAGTCTTACTTAGATTTTTTTAGTACCACGTCCACTCTGTTGAAATGGAAACAAAACATTTACACAGTGCTCTGCGTGAGAGTTAGCTGTACACAGAAGTTACTCTGCCCTAGTACTCCCCCTTGCCTTTTTTAATTCTAAAAATTCTAAATTTAAATTCTAAATTCAGCAGTGTATGTTCCCTGCTCCGTCACCCCAAGAGTTACAGATACTAACCCCTAAAGCACCACAGCAAGACTATCACGGGATAAAAAGCTCGCAACACTTACTGTTTTCAAATACTTACAGAATCATAAACACAAACTGAAACAAACAATTCACTCTGAGGATAAACTACTTTTTGTCAAACTGGGTGTTCAAGTAGTGTATCTTGTGACGTTTCAATAAAATATACAGTCGTTTATAATTATACTTTTGTCCTTATTTACTTATATCTCATCTTGTACTTAATTTATGGTGCAGGAAACCCAAATAGTTGTATTTGATATATTACTGGAACATTCCTCCAAACAGAAAACCAAATGCTGCAGGAATTGCCAGCTTTGTAAACTTGTGGGGAGTTTTCAGCAAAACTTGGTAGTATGCGACTCGATTGTTACAGAAACATACAACACAAATGATAATAACTAAAAAAAAAGTTTTCCTCTTCTTTACACACAAGACCTCATTGCTAGTCTGTAAAGAGCAGGATAACTTTCTTAGAAGGCTTAAAAGCTTTAGGAGTACTAATTCTAAGTTACTGAAGATGAGCTTTTATTCTGCTTAATTTCTGCAAGACACACATGGAAACTTGAGTAATACTCTTGCCATATATGTTGTGACCAAACACAGGAGCCGAATTGCATTTAGAAAAGCTTTAACTTCCCTTACTACAGTCCTGTCACCAGGTCATTCAAGAGAAGGTTCATCTCCACTTGAGGTAGATTCCTCTCCCACTCAGTCTTTTAGCTAAAGGCTATTCACTGGATTCAATATTTTCCTGTACACCAGCACACCTACCTGGACTCTGTATTTCCGCTTCTTCCAAATCCTTATTTAATAGATTTGACATTTCTAGAGAGTTTAACTCCTCCTGAGAATTCTCTGTTTCCTCCTCTTGACTGCGTAAGTTCTCTTCATCCTCTGTCTGAGAGCCTGATTTCCCAGACTCAAGGAAGATCTGACCTGCTACCACTCGAGTTCTTGTAGAGTGGTCCTTTACCTGGTCTTCTGCAGATAAAGTCTGCAGGAAAGCAACCACATCATTAAGGTCATAAACTGAACAGTGGCAGCTGGCAAAAAACCTTTTACTTTTTAAAGATATGATTAATGAGAAACCTAAGTTTTAACAGTAGCATCAGAAGTAACTTGAGCTACCTTTATCAACTATCCCTATCAGTTCTTGGAAAAAAGATTTTTTTCAAAGTTATAACATAACATTAATTCTTCTGATGCACAGGAGAAATTAACGAGACAGCAAGAGCAACATAATTTAAAACAAGAATCAAATCATAGTTCTGAATTTCAGACTTTTACACTCTCTCCACAAGAAAAACAAAAATTAGAAATGTATTTCCTTACCTTTGACTCTAGTGATTCATCTTGATTTCCCTCTTCATCTAGGAGAGATGTTATAAGTCAGCAAAACGCTTTTCCATCAGATAATTTTCTCAATAACAAAAATAAGCTTAGCTATAATATTGTACCATGGTTCTGAGATAGTGTACTAAGTTGACTAACTCACTTCAGAATGTTAGTGCTGTCAGAAAGAATCAAGTGTTTCACAGACAAACCTCTTAAACTATGCCAATACAACTGTGCATCCAACACTGAGAAAAAAAAAACAAAACCCAATCCTCTAGATTACTATATAGTCTGAATTGTTTCAGTTCAACTAAGCTACTTAAAGACATATGCATCAAGTGAGAAGGATCCTACCTACAGTTTTTAGTCACCAAATCAGCTTTAGTATAAACAGCTTCAGTAGCAACAACTACGTTAATATCACCCCACTTATAATTAGACATTGTTCTTTCCAGAATATCAACTAATTTTGCCTGACCAGCACATTCAAGCCTTTATATAGAGGTGTCTCTTCAGAGCTGAGAAATTAGTTTGTCCTCAAGACCCTGCTGAAGAGCCACAAGCCTTATTTAACCCTCATCTTTACTTAGCCTGAACGGGCTAGGATATTTAACTAGAAAGTTTTGAAATATAAGACATAGTAAAGAAGAGAGGCTATTAGGCAGAAATCTAAAGGAATAGAGATGAAATGGAGGAAGTTCATCAGAAAAGCTTATTTATGAGATATGTACGGTGGTTTCGAAGTACCGTGTTTCTCTCTTCCTTTGTTCCTGCAACTTAAACGGGCTACTCATTCTTCAAACAACTTGGTTTGTACTATCATCTGGGCTGAAAGCCTCTAAAATTATCACAGCGAAAATGCTACTATTCGCAGTCAGCAGTATCTAACACCATCTCATTCAGCTAAACAAAAGCCCCCACATTTGAAAGAAGATGCTATAGGCATCTGTCTGGTACACAACTCCCTTAAACTAAAATAAAAGCTCTAGCTATCAACGGATGACTAAGCAAAGCTGCCACTAACTCCTACTACATTTAGAAATCCATCCCCCTTCTGAGGCTCTGGAGTGTGTAATGCCCTATAATAGTTGTAAAGCACTAACATGCTGGAGACCTGCAGTACAAGTAGAAAAAGTACATAAAGTGAAAGAAGTTTGTGTGCAGTACATGAGACAGATCATTCAGTACATTATGGTTAGCTGTTGGGGACTACCTGCACAAGTGCTCAATGCAACAAAACTCTCCAAAAGCTTAATAAACTGACTTAATGTAAGCATTTGGCAGCAAACAAAACTTGTATACTTCTCATTTGCATGCAAATGAAGTCTTACTAGAGACAAATCATCTCTAAATTGACAGTCTACAAACACCACACTATCAGTTCACACTTTGAAGACCACTACTGTAACACAGAAACTAATCACATTTGCAATGAAAGGGCTAATCTTGGAAGACAGATTCCACAAAGTGATTTCCACACTGTTACTTGCCATAAAACCCTTGATTAGAGCAAGTAAGTAAAAAGATGATGATCAACTTTAACCTGCAACATCACAACAACAAATTATCAAATTATAATAATTATAATTCAGAAACATCTATATCAGCTGAAACCAGGACTACACTGCAATTACAACAAATACATAATAGTTTATTGAGCAATACTGAAGAGGATGTAAAGCTCAAAACATTTGACTGCCTGTCAAACAGCTGTACCCTACTGGTCTGAAAATGAAAGCATGTGGAGTTTGTCAGAAAACTAGCAAAGAGCTCTCTAGATGAAAGAAACCCTGCAAGTTGCAACCAAAACAGCATAAAAGCCAACACGAATTTGGAAAAGAAACACCAAGAAAGGTATAATAAATAAAAGCATTCTTTTGCAGAGACCACAGTGCTTATCAGCTTGAGGAAACTAACAGATACGGCTGATTATGGTAAGTCATAAGAAGCTCTACTACTGAACTTTAACACTTCAGATCACCATATAACAGCCACTTTTTAATTACAGTAAAAGTACACATGCATTTAGGGTAATCAGAAGTTACTATGTTTCCCCCAAGTTACATTCTACTATCCTAAATAATTTTAATCTAAAAGCAAATGCCACCCCTACAACTTCAAACTCCAGCACTTGGCAAGAGGTTGGTCTGGGTTAACCTACCCAGCAGCTTCCATACTGCTATTAATATATACAAAACACTTCTGCAGTACCTGTTACTGCGGTAACAAACATTATGTTATTTTTAATAGCTGTGCCAGCTGGGGAGTTTGGTTTTGTCTGTTCAAAATCAGCCTAGACACATGACAGCACTAGCCCACTCCAGTTTGTAGGTAAATAAACTCTGACTTGTGCAAAGCTGACTTTACAACAAAAGACCACAGAAGGTCAAATACACAGGCTATACGATCTATGCACATAGTAACTTCATATGCAAAGTAAAAGGTCTATTAAATTGAAAAGCAAGAGACATCTGAGCAACATAAGGCAGAGCTTATTAGGAGGTTGCTCTTCTTCCTTGAAAGTAAATAAACCTATTTCATTTCAGTTGCATCATTTAAATTCTCTCTGAAGGAACCAGCTTTGTTATTAAGAAGTTGTATCTGAATAACTGCTTTCAAAACAGTTGTTCCAAAACAGAACTAAGGCAGCAACAAAAAATTACCTTTGCCCTAGGACTTCCTAAATTTGGCAGATGAGGTTGCAGTGATGATTGATAACATGACCAGAGGAGGGATCACTTACAGCCTTATTTCACAGAACTGCTGAGTAAGTGCACTCACTACTCATAGAGGCATGTCTATTTCCAAGTAACAGTTAGGAAAACTATTCTGAAAGATCTAGAAAAGGTCACAGTTTTACCCAAGAACAGCCTATTAGTCAAGGCTCAACAGCTGAACAAAGTCACAGATTATACACTTGAGCACCTGCTTCAGAGATTAAAGCTGATAGTTCAGTTTGGTTTTCCACAGTTAAAGAAAAAAAAAGTAACTGACTTTTAAAAAATTTTGACTATGTTACCAAGGCTGTCTAACTCTATAAACCCTTCTGAAAAGGCCAATTAGAAATCAATCCTACCACGTTAGAGAAATTAGGGAGATGCAATGATATATTAAAAGGAAAAAATACCTCCAGCTAAAACAGGCAGCTGACAACACTACAGAATGCTTCACAATGTCGATCTCTAGACACCACTGTGTGCTCTCACATCTAGCTAGCCCTAGCTAGACTCTTATTTAGCACACTTCATTCAACTAAACACTTATTTCAATCATCCACCACTTCAGATAAATTAAACTCAGCTTTAAAATGTATTCACTTTTCCTCAATTAGAAAGCCCAATGTTCAATCATTTTATTTAAATAGAGTAAAAGTACTCAGGCAGCTATGTTAGCTGAAAAGATCCTACCATATGCTGGATCAAGATCCTAATATTTTGTGAAAATTGCCATTTTCATGAGAGTACTACAAAGAGAGGGGTAGAAACAAGAAGAGCTATGCAGTGGGATTCAGCAAGAAGAATGTCATTAGCCTGAGGGCGTTCAACAGTCCCTAAGTATTGCTGCATTAGAAGAAGCCAACTGACAGCCTATAAAGCTAAAGGACTGCTACTGCCAGACAAGAAATACTATTAGCTTCAAAGTTAGAACGGTTGCTCACCTTCAGTAAACAGCCAAAAACTCAGTGAGTGCAACAGTTGGCAACCTCCCAAGGCTCTGACAAATGCCCTATCTGATCACCACAGGCATTTTCCTTCCAATTTTTATCAAGCATAATGCAACTTGTAGGAGTCTGTATGCTCTGGAGCAGTGATCTCCAAAGTGGGGTGTGTACACCCCAGGGCAATCACTAGCCAACCCACTGGGGGTGCAGAAAGAAAATACTTTTTGTACGAATAATAAATAACTTTTCTTAATGCAGTTTTTATTTTACCTTTATGATGTTCTTTTTTTTCCTTTCTGCTTTTGTGCATGCTTTATGATGTGTAATAGCACATATTAAAAAATGTGTACAAGTTAAACATTAAAGATGCATGCTCAGAAATTGTGTTATTTTCCCTGAGAGGAATACATGAACAAAAAATGGTTTGGGAACCACTGTTTTAGAGCATCCATCAGATATTTTCTGTGGTGTTTTTTCAATGTTGTTTTTGTGCAAGTGACAGGTGGATGTTGAAAAAGGATGAAAACCCCGTTTACCCTATTCTTGCAGGAAAAAAAAAAGTAAATCTTAAAAAAATTTACCTCAGATTGCTTTTCATCCATTTTTCAGCTGCTAAATTCAGCACAGAAAGTTAAGCAAAATCCTTAAGAGGCATTTACTCAGCAAGACTAGTTTCAAAGCCAACTTGGCAGCAAGTAAATTGTTCCCACCTACAATCTGTACAACATATTCATTTTAGCACAACTAATGGAAAAAGATACAGGTCAGCCACCACCAGGAATACCAATCTTTTTTCCAGACTCCTTGCAACTTCTAACCAACCCCTTTCAAAACTTACCCTCCAGCAGTTCCTCTACAGGAACTGGGAATCTATCTGGCAACAAGGCAACAACTTTAGGGAATGTTTTCCGTTTAGGGAAATTAGACATAAGCTTTGTCTCTTGAGAGAACAAGTCCAGAATTTTCCTTTAAGTATATGACTGTGCTCATTTGTCCTACCAGATAATAAGACAGTATGAACACCTCTGCCTATCACTGAATTTAGCTATGGAAGGTGCTGGATAGTCAGAGGAGGAATCACTTCCTCTCTTCAGGCAGAGGAGAGAATTTCTACTTGTTAGTCTGCGAACAAGGGGAGGGGAAACAATCAGAAAAAAATATGGTATTTTTCAACATTCTTAATGAAAGATCATCAGAAGCAGAATGCCGTCACTGCTGTGGGTAAGCAGAAGATAGTCAGCTTTACCTGGAACACACAGCATTTTTCCAGCAGCTTTTGCTAATTCCCTGTGGACCCCTTAATATTTTCTCCATAGTCCCTAATGTTCAACTTCTTCATAATCCATATGAATATCTTTAAAATAATAACACCCATTTCTTTAGGCCTGAGTTTTCTTGCACTCACCTAAAGGTTTTAATAAACTGATTTAAGCAAGTTTATGACAAAGTTTATGAGTAAAGGTTTAAAGCTGTAGTAGAGTCACTACTGAAAAAAAAATACCAAAACAAACAAACCAACAATCAAAACCAACTCATTACAAATATCTTCTGAAGTCAGGATATGTAATACTTGAACCATTTTTACTCATTCTTCCTAAAACACCTCCCTTCAATGTGCTCACATTCCAGATGACTGTTTCCAGACCAGACAGTAGGAATGAACAAGTATTCAAGGAAGCATTTATCACACAGTCTTTAGGCTTGTGCCAGACTACTAGAGAAGTGGTACTATTACTGTAGGAAATAAAAACATCAATGAAACGATGATTCAGTGACTTTCAGAACAATTTTTAATAAAAACTGGAGCAGTAAAGGTCTTCCTGTTATAGTCTCCTGTTAAAAGCTGGACTCCAAACACCCTCTCCTAATTAAATCTAGATATTAATGTAGAGTTTGGCAACAGCTCTTAATGCTTCATGTACTGTATGCACCACATGCTTTCTTGGGCCTACTAACTGTATTAATTCAACTGTCTCTAAACACTTTTTTTTTTAAATGGCTGAACTAAGCTATAAGAACTTCATATTCACAAACAAAGCTTTATGATAGTGGAAAAGCAGTCAAGACAGAGTTACATGCTAGCACAGTCAAAGACGCGCTCTTGAACAGTCCTTAATTTTGTCACCTAACTTCCATGTACACAATAAATGGTTCATCTAATATGTACAGTCTCGTGTTACCTTTACTTTTTTCTGTATATACACTGTCAGTAAGAACACATTACTCAGAGGTCTGAATTCACAGAAGTTGTCCATATCTTTCATACACCTTGGGAAGCACCCTGCTGACAAATATTATCTACAAAGCTCATATAACTGGCCTTGATACCTAACCTGAACTCTGGTGGCATAACTTCAAATTTCAACTTCCCATTGCAGACAGGAAAATGAATCCTCAACCACAGATCTTACCTTTAAAGCCTAAAAGCTTATCCCCAGTAGCACTGGACATGGCTGTCTATTAAAAGAATGCTTTCTGGCTTTAGAAACACCATAAAAATAAATGCACTGCACATTTCCACCAACCCCCCCAGCCTGTGGTCGAAAGAAGGGTGTAGGAGGTAAAAACTCCAGGAAAGGAAGTACGTGACAATATATGAGAAACGCACAAAACCCAAGCTGCACATAAAAAAAAAAAAAAGAAAAAAAAAAAAAAAGTATTACGGCAACAGAATGCAAGACGCAGAAATGCCCTATAGAGGTTTGCACGAGAAACGTTTAGATGACAGCACGGAGCATTATCAGCTTCTCAGCAAGAAAACGCATACTAGGGATTAAGCAAGGGGTCTCGCTTCGGTTTGCAACAGAGCATTACCAAGTAGGCTCCTGAGGAGCCGCTTAAAGGCAGGGCCAGGCTAACGCACCC
>VXBZ01007453.1:0-79181 GCA_013399135.1 Heliornis fulica | reverse complement strand
CTGACGGCCAACTACGGACGACTGGCCGCAGTACACGCAACCCTGCGGGGAGCTGCCTGCTCTACATGGCCCGCTCCAATTGGCTCAGCGGAGGAACTGAGCGTCAGGCACACCCTCTCCCCGGCCAATGGGATGGCAAAGGGGAAATACGCATCTCAGCGAGCGCGCCCACGCGAGAGTGCCCTTCCAAACTAACGGCTCTGATTGGCCCTCGCGCCCGTTCCTACAGCTCCCACAAAGCCTTGCGAAGAGAGCGCGAGGGGCCCGCCGCGGCTGGGACTACGTCACCCACAACCTCCCGCGCCAGCGCGAGAGGGGAACGGGCCCCGGCTGTGCGGCGTCACATCCGGTAGATGACCCCGAGGTGGACGCTTGTCGGAGCCCAGAGTTCGCCGTGTAGCTGGGTCCCGGCCTGTCCACAGGGGACCTTTCGGTGGCGGGGTTGCCTCTTGCCCACTGCGAGGTCCCGGCAGTGTCGTCCCCAGAGGAGTGGCGTGGGGAGCCGGGCGGAGTATCGGACAGACGGGGAGGGAAGAGCAGGCTGGCAGTGACACGTTCTTCTCGGAGGTGGGCCCTTCGGGCCGCTGCCTCCTGGCCGCAGCTTGCCTGGCAGAGCAGGGCAGAGGTCAGAGCTCCGGCCTCTCCTAGGGGCCGCTGAAGAAAGGGAGGCTGAATTTACAAAGTGTTATTATTCTTGTGGCATTTTTATCATCTGACAGTAGGTTTCTATGTCAAACTTTTTTTTTTTTTTAAACTCCTGGTGGAAAACCGAAGGATTTATGATCTTAACTTGCTTCTGAAAGTAGCAGGGAGCCCTGTTTCAGACAACAACATTCCAAGCAGCTTAGCAGACTTAACAGACTTATTAGGTTTGTGGGAAGCAGCAGTAAATTAAATACCCTTCTAAACCAGTATAGCTGAAGCACGTGGAACTCACAGACAATGTAATGAGTTGAATATTCCCTTCAAAAGGTGTCAGCTCTGGGAAGGGACAGAGGGACAGGACTCCGCTTCTTGTAAGAATCACAGCTTTCTGTAGGTTGGGTAAAAAGCAACAAGAAAATGAAGCAGAACCACCATCTCAACCTGTAATGGAGCATGGTTGCACTGTAAGCATTGCTGTGTCACAGGACCGTGTATTGCACAGTGTTGTCCTGAATTATGAAATAGCTTTGTCACATACTGCATAAATAACATTAAGCCAACGCATCCTTACAGCTCCGCAGTTGCAGTCTTTGCAATGCAGGAGTGCCTGTCTTTTTTCACATGGGAGAGAACTGTGGAATTGCTGGAACATGCAGTCACACCTGGAGCTGGCTGAGGGTTTTTCTGGCGTCTGGGAGCTGGTCTGCAGGCAGGGGAAAGCCTGCACTGCTTCATCTAGGGGATTCTGAGTAGCATGTAAGTACCTTGCTGTTACTGGAGCACTAACAGGGTTCTTTTAAGAGGATTCCAATGCGCAAACACGACTCCACACCAAAGCAGCAATTATAACTTTTAATGTTTTAAGCCTTGCTAAGCTGTTGTCCAGCGTACAGCAGTGCTAAGAGAAAGCTTCACTAGGCCACGTTCAAGCATGTAGCAATTGTAAGAGAGAAAGCCTTGCTAGGCTGTTTTAAGGAATATAAGAGGGTTTAAGAGAGTCTCACCAAGCCCGGAATCTTCGTAACCCCACTGAGCAGCAGGATGATAAGGGTCCACATCAGAGCACTGAAGGGAGGCTGGTACAGCATCTTCAGGGTGTCCCCTGCAGCTTCAAGGTATGCTTGATGTCTATTTCCCAAGCTTGGGGTATGTTGTGCTTTCCTTCTCATATGAAGGTCGATTCTCATGGGAACAGTTTTAAAGTTCTTTCTCCCTGGTCACCTAGTCAAGGTAACCAGGCTGGTGTTTGTCCATCATGTCCAACTCTGACCATCCTCTATTATCCCTTACACACTTGCATAGATGTGGTAAGTAGTTCTGATTCTAGTTAGGAGAGTACTAGTCCTTTTTTTTTTTTTATTGCTATAGGACAGCCGTAGCAGCATGCATCAACTTTAGCAAAACTGAGCTGCAGTATGAGAGCACTGCTGTTTTAGCACAAGCACAAAAGGATTTCCCACATTTCTCCTGCACTGGAACCAGGCCTAAGTTTACCCTCAGTCATGCTGAGTAGAACAGCTTTATAACCCATCTGTGGATGTCACACTCTGGAGCAGCAGGGCTGCAGCCAGACAGGGTGGCAAGGCAACTCAAAGCTTAGCCCTGGCATGACAGGCTGCTGGTGTCAGCCCATCAGGATGGGGGCACTCAAGTATGGTGATGGTGTAGTGCTGAGGTGTGAGGGGTTGCTCTGGGGCAGACTGACCAGAGCCTGTGCAGTGTTCTAGCCCTGTAAGTGTTCTAGACTTGAGTGAACACATCCACCCTCAGCATGATCTAATAAGCCCTCCTGTGGTCATGGTTTTGGCTAGATGACCTCTGGAGGTTGCTTCTAACCAAATTTATTCTATATGTAAAGCTGGGAGGTGGTGTTGTGTTTGTTAGTGAAATGGAAGAACAAGAAGAGAAATACAATGCAAGAATGAGATGTGGCAGGGTTTTTTTTTTTCTCTGAATTAATCCTCTTCCAAATAAAAAATCAGATAATATTGCGGTCTGAGTTCCAATTAATTTAGTATATTCTGTACTCTAAGAGCGTGGTAAATTTATTGCTGCCTTTCCATTTATGTGTGCAGGAGCCATAAAATTCCCATTACTTTTTTAATCAGTTTTGCATTTTCATCTATGAAGCTTCAAATGGAAGCTTAGCTATTTTTTCCGTGTTTGTTACTCCTCTATTCTGTGCCAAAATGCAATGGTCTTTTATGCACCAGTACAGCTGACCAGACAAATAATAGGGGATCAAAATGCATCCTTTGTGTTTTAGGTACACTTAAGTTTAGTTCCTCAAAGCATCTCTAAGTTTGTTTTTTAAATTGGTCCTGTTTAAATACCACCTAGTACTTGTATGGCATGATGTAATGCTAGGCAGGAGAACGGAAGCCTGTGAGTGAAGCTTTCAGCAGTTTAGAGAGAAATGACAGCTTTCTGAGTATTTTTCATAGTCTCTTGCTTGTCTTCTGTCTCTGTAGTTTGACCACACAACTTTTTCTATTGTGGTAATGCTTTTTTTTTCCTTTGTGGAAACTTTAGTGTGTGACTTTGTTTTAAGCATAAAACTGCAAAAGTGGGAGAAACGTGAAGCTGGAAACATTTTAAGAGCAATTTCCCAAGAATCATCCTTACAGAACATTCCCATAAAGATTTTTCAGCTTGCTTTAAAAAAAGTAAGGAGCGTCATGTTTCAGCCACAGGCGGCAGCTGAGCACCACACACCACTCTCTCACCCCTCTGACAAGGGGAAAGTAGACACCCCAGCCTTGAGTTGGGATAAAGACAGTTTACTGACAAGGAGGAAACAATAACAGCCACCAGCAAAAAAAACACAGAACACCTTACCCACCTGACAAGATGGTAGCACTGTACAGACACAAGGCCCAGTCCAATGCCCAGACTGCCCCAGAGCCATACCAACAGGTGTACCTCTGTCCCACCAGCCCCTTTTATAGGGGCTCAGTGATGTCAGGTGGTGTGGAAACAGCCCCAGCTCACCTGTGCTGCCTGCTTGGGAAAGTCAGCTCTGGCCTGGCCAGAGCCAGGATAAGGAACAAGCTTCAGCCATCTCTAGGAGATTACTTTTGTCCCAAAATATACTGTCTTTCTGATGGGTGTTTCTGACAAAAAGGAATTTAATTAGTCTATAGAGTATATAGCCTTAGACATTTTCATAGCTTTTTTTTTTCTTTTTTTTTTACAACGTGTTTTTTAAAGTTTCTGGACACTTAGAAGGAAACATTTACAAGGAGACTAAAATTCCTAAATCTCCAGTGTTCATGGCTGTAGGAGGGTTATAATTCTAGTAAGGCCCATTTGCAAAGTAAGATAAACAATACAGATGTTAATTAAGCAGCCCAAGGAACAAAGGTGTAAGTTTTTAAGCTTAATGTCACCTTATCTGAGATAATAAAGTGACCCTTCACAGGGAATGAGGAAGTGGTAAGGAACATTCTTACATTTTACTTTTGAAAAGCTGTTGCCATGACTTTGTGAGAACTCAGCCAGTCTAGACCAGTAGGGAATGGTAGAATTAGCCAACATTGTGAACTACTAGCACATGCATAAACAGATAGGCCAGTGGTGTTTCTCCTCTGCAGCTGGTAAGGGTTTAAGCTCATTAGCGAAAATGTTAGGCCTTGCTCTCCAGCTTACGAAATACATCCACATCGACAGAGCTCTCTAATACAGGTGTGAGCTTTGACATCTACACCTAGACTCTTGGTCCTTACTCAGTACATATGGCTTCCCCTACTTACCAGCTAGGCTGGCTTGATGTTTGGTAGGAAAACAGANCCCACACACATTGCTCATGCATCCCTTAAATACCAGGTCACCAGGGGTCAATCTTATGCCCACATGTGGACCTTGTGCCCCGTAGTAGGCTACTGACTCAGACCTGGAGTCTTTCTGGCTAACAGGTCTTCTGTTTCTGGCTGGTCCAACTTAGGGTTTGCTAGCAAAGTATATCTACACATAAATTGCCTAGGGAAAGAGAAGCAGTCTGGTGTCTCCAACTGCTGCCACTTAGATCTACAGGCTCTTTAAGCCACGCTCAGTGCTCCAGTTGCTGGTTCTTAGACTGCACATACCCCACTCCCAGTGGTGTATGATCCCTTCCCCAGTTATTAGACCCAGATCTCGTTGTATTCTGGTCTCTCTATGGTTGGTACCTGGATCTACTGGGCTGGTGACCCAGCTGATGGCAATTGGACATTGCAGCACTTGCATAGGGTAGAGTACAAAGGTACAGTCAGTAACAGGATTTAATAAGGAGATAGGATACAGTGTTGATTTGATGTAGGGCTCAGACAAGTGTCTCATATTTGTTCCTCTGTTATCTGTCCTTATCCCTTGCTTTTCTTGCTTTTGTCACTTCCCATAAATATACCATAATTTTCACATAACACCACAAATTCTATTCCATGGTTTTGGTATAGTCTTCCAACCTCCCTCAATATCCCACCATACTAAAAAAACCAAACCTATTGATTCCCCCCACCCTGTGCCTGACTAGTTCCTTTTAACAGCCCATTAATCAGTGACCAAAGAGTTCTGGTCTTTGCTTACCTTACTACCTGCTCATTATTATTTGTGTGTCTGCTTGCTTTATTGCTTTATCACTTTCGTTATTGCTTGCTATTTCTATTACACAGAATAGTCAACCAGATAGCTTAATGAACCAGGTGCTCTTACATTCTATGTACTCTTGTGCTACCATAGAGAAAAATACTCTTGTCTGTTTAAGGTTCTGGAATCAGGCTGCTTTTTGTATCGATTCTGGTTTTACCTCTGCTACTGAGTTACTGCTATCACTTGTTTTTTTTTACTGTTCATTTTCTCAAGGGAAGAGCTCCTTCATTGTGCTTTCCTATAGGATTTAATGAAACTTGAGTATTACAAGCCTACCAGAATTGTAATGTTACAGTCCCAGGGGTATGAGTTACTTGCTTGTATGGATTTCTTATGTCTCTAAATTGTGCTAAGAGCTTCAGCTCTCAGCCTTGTGTGGATACTTTCTGGCAAGGACATTTGGTTCGCTTGCACTAAAAAAAATGTTAATCCATTTGTCTGTGTGCTCAAGGTCCTGTCTTCAGATAACAATGAATAGCAAACACAAATGAGTTTGCAGTGTGTTACAGCGTAACAAACACCAGCCTACTCTGGACATGAAGTGACATCAGGAACATCTGTGTGCAAGCCTGGTGAAAATATAGTATTTATAACATAAAAGCATTTTAATTATTAAAGTAATGCTGTGTAAAATCAGTAGAATTCTATTTTAGCTCCTACATTTTGTGAGTTGGACTAAATGAGAGAAATAGTTTTATTTAGAAGAAACATCATCTAACAGTTAAGGGTCTGTAATTGGAGATTACAAGAGGTAGTCTGTTCCCTTCCTGTACTGCTGCGCATACATGTAAATTTAGATATATTAGAGTGTCTTTGACATGTTTTCCTGAGAGGTGCCTCATGAGTTGCAGAACAGATGATGAAGGAAATTAAAACTAATCTTGTCTGCAACCTAAAAATTTCCTATGCATTGGCATTTTAGTTGCACTTAGGGATTCAACATTGTCAGTTATAGTAATGGTAATTTCTAGAGTAACCTGAGTTACTTTAAAATAAGAAAAGCTCAAAGGAATTGAAAGCCTTTGAGGTAAAATGGGACAAGATATCTAGTACAGCATGGAAAGGGGTTCAGGGGTGAGTGGGACTTGGATGTGATGTTTTCTGTTCCAGCTTGTGAGTTCTGTTCTTTAAATTTTCAATGCTGACTGGGCCCAGGACAGAAGCAAGAATTCTCTCTAGTCAGTGGTCAGGTTAGCAGGCAAAACATGCACACATAGGATATTCATTAGTGAAATATGGTTGGGTATTAACTGGGAAACATCCTTGGAGCTGCAGTACTAGGAGGAACACAAAGCCAGATGAGGAGTGCATGTCTGCGAACATCGTATTTTGGTATAGCAACTGTCCCCTAGCTTCTGTGAACTCTTGGGTATCTAATTTGTGTTTATATTGAGGCAACACTGTTATTTCTAGGGCTTTTTCAGACTTAGCTCATAAGTATGGTTATTTACTATTCATAATTCTTTGCTTAGAAAATTTGAGTCATTCAGCCAGAAAAACAGAATACAATCACAAGGTTTAAACTATCAATCACAAATAAACAATCTTAGCACCCATGCTGGGTGTAATTTATTCAGAATAATGATTCAACAAACTTGCAAATAATGAACATGCTTGGAGAGTGCTTTTTTTTCTGAGGTTATTTGGGAACAGGAAATGGTAAAAACCGATCAGCTGTACATATTCTGGAACACATATATAGAAATAGTTTACACCTAAAAGAACCTAAAGAAGGGATATCCAGAAGAGTTTTGAAGAGGACTCTGCATTGCAGGATTAGGCTGTCATGCCTTGATTCCGTAGCTGCCACAAGTGAGGTGGTGTAAGTAATATCCCCACAGGAAAGAATGGGTCACTGGGAGAACACATGATGGAAGTAGTTGGTTGCTTGCTAAATGTGCAGCCATATTTCACTGTTTCTAACAAAACCTGCACTGTCTGTCCTGGTTCTGGCCAGGCCAGAGCTGTCTTCCCCAAGCAGCCAGCACAGGTGAGCTGAGTTGGCTGGGATTTTCCCACACCACCTGACATCAATGAGCCCTTATAAAAGGGGCTGCTGGAGCAGAGTTGGGGGTTGGTGTGATTTTGTCCTAGGCTGAGTGTGGTTGTGTGTTAGGGTGGTTCTTGGAGAGGTGCAGTGGTCTCCCTTTCCACCTCACTGGTAAGGTGCTCAGTGTTTTTTTTTTTTTTTTTGGGTGTGCCTGTGAATTCTGCTGCAGGTTCTGACAGAACCACTTTGTGGGCTTTGTCTGTAAACTGTCCTTATCTGACTCATAGGGGCTCTGTTTTTCTCTCTTTTTTTTAGTGGGGTGAGAGAGCAGCATGTGGTGCTCAGCCACTGTCTGGGGCTGAATTGTGACACTGTCTTTCCTTGCCACCAGGTGATACTGTCCTGTTGCTTCACTTATTTTTTTTTTTTTTTTTTCAGTGGTGTTGTCTTTCTTGTGTCAGGACCCTGCTGCACTGACAACCTAGCCTGCTTACAGTATTTGGACATGGTTCTGGTGGCAAAAGTATGTGGTAGGGAGCAGGGGAATAAAACCTAGCAGAATGCTGTGCTTTTGATCTTTGTTTTTGGCTGTGAAAATTAATGTTCCATTTAATAACAGCCATTCAAATGCATTTTGTTGATCAAATGTGTGAGACTTGAAGAAAAGACGGACTGGTGTCCTGGGGGAAGTGGTTTAATGATCAGATGTCTAGCAAGAGAAAAATGGAAGAGTATCAAACTATTTTAAATGCATTTGCTGTGATGAAGAGGCTGTTTTCTCCACGGCTTTGTCTGCTCCTGTTTATGGTTTGACTGTAGTTTGAAGTGTAATCTTCAAAGTGAGAGAGTCTTGTGTTCAATGTGTGAGTGAAGTGCGGTTTAGTTTATACTGAATTTGGTGTTCATACAATTTAATATTGGGCTAAGCAACTTAATTTTTTGCTGTGTGCTGCTTATTTGCTTAAAAAAATAACTGCATATTTTTAAATGGAAGAAGTCTAGTGGGAGACAGGTAGAAGGCTCAAGGACAGGAGAGAAATCAGTAATTGAACAGGGAGGAATAAAGGAAACAGTAAGGAAAATGAGAGCAGTAATAAAAGTGTTTAGGAAAAGAATGTGTTCGAATAATGATTTCAAGAGCTGGAACAATGTGAGTGTGTGTGTGAGATTGCTATAAAAATTCCTTCTAGAAGAGATTGCCTGGATGTTTCTGTGTGTAGGTTTGTGGTGATGAAGGTAGAAAGGATTTACGGAAGCTTTAGCTTTCTACTGCTTGATGCCAGTAAATGGGCCACAAACTCCTGCGATGCTCGGCTGTGGTCCACCAACAATCTTTTTTTTTTGTTTTATTTTCTTTGATAGTTCTCTGAATATTTCAGTCTTCTGTTCAGCAGTATTAAGGCAGATTGAGCCTAGGAAAGGAATAAGAAGGAATGTATGTCCACATCTTTACATAGCTCTTGACTGCATCTTAAAAAGGATCCAATAGGACTTAATAGAAGGTAAAAAGGCACTGAGAATGTTAAGAAAGCTGGACCAACTTCAGTGTGAGAGTAAACTAAATGGATTGGAGCTTTTTGTCTTGAGAAAAAGCAGTTGGAAAAAAGTCTTAAAGATTTATAATAGCACAGGCAGTATGGGAATGACTCGTAGGAAATGATTACTCACTATTTATAACACAGGCATTCAGGGGGTATACAAAGGTGTGATTAACAGGTATAAAGTTGGAGGAGAGCAGCCTTTTTCACCTAGTGTGGGATGTAGGATGATGGAAGCTGGATTTTTTTTTCCCTTCTGAATTGATGGAAGCATGAAGCAGGTTGTAAAGAGCAGGTCTGTTGCTGGTGATCAAACTTTGTGACCTGGGTCTGGTCTTCACCATAAATAGTACAAACTTCTCTGATTACCACAAGCTGGCAACAACCAAAGGAAGCTTTGTTTCTGATACTTCAGTCACTAGGAGTTTTGTGTAAGGCGTTGCTGAGGATGGGATGTTGACCACAGTGAACAGCTGACCTTTCACAGTGTGGTTCTTAGTATATTTATGTCCTCAGTGTGCTAGTCTGTTCCAGATGATTCTTCTTGATAAGTAAAACTTCCAATTCTTTAGAGCTGGATATGCATAAAGTTAGGCAAATAGGTCAAAATAGATAGTGATGCATGAATCCAAGGTGTGAGAGTCATGGTTTCTATCCCTAAATTCAGTTTTCTTTAAATTCCCATTTTTCAAGGGATCCAAGAGGCATCAGGAAATCAGAGTCTGAAGAAAACAGGTCAGCTAGTTCAACCGAGAGCATGCAGCACAGATGTGCATCTTTATGAAAGTCTGCTATAAAAGAATGAGGCAAGAGAGGCTTGCTGTAATTTCAGATGGCTACAAAGTGAACTTTCTGTAGTTGGTGAAGTACAACTCCCAACTGAAACATTCAGGATGACATGGAAATTAATCATCACAGCAAAAGAAGGGAAATAAGTATAATAAGTGAAAGATACTTGGTCTCTAATAAATTTGTAATATATTTGTTCCTATTGTATGGTTTCCTTGGATACTGGTAAGAAAATTAACTTTGGCCCAGCTGATACCAGGGCAGTACCACAGACCTGAGGACTATGAAAACCTTCTGTATTCCCTGCTTGCTTTTAGTCATAGTGCCATAATTACTTTATTTCTCAGTAAATATGTCTTAATGACTTTGAACTGACAAATTTATTGTGGCTGGTACTGATGGCAGCATGCCCATACAGAACTTCAGTAACTCTGTGAATGGCAGCTGGGATCAGCATTGTAACTACATCCTGAACAACAAAAGCTGAAAGAGTAACTCAGTAGTAGAAGATAGTTGTGGGTGCCAATCCTCACTGTGAGCCATGCCAGGTGCAAGCCTTCTATTTCAAATTATTGCAGTAAATAATGTGTTCATAACATATGGATCCCAAGTGTAATCAAAGCTGGGTGTATATGCTTTGGGATTTGCATTCTTTGGAGTATAGACACATGAATTGGCTGGGGTTTTTTTGCTTGGGTTTGTTTTATTTTGGGGGGTGTGGGGTGTTGTTCAGTTCCTTCATGGATTGCTTAAACTGGCTTTTGGTAAGATAAGCTGCAAAAAATATGCTAGACCACAGTTTAAAATTAAATACTTGAAAAATGTAGTTGTGGTATCATCTCTACTTGCGTTTTGGCCCTGGTGTTCTGGTTGAGGTATTGCCACCAGTCAGAGATAATTTAGGATGGGTTATTTATTTCTTGCTCCTGGGATTCAAGCTTGCCTACAGATTCAGCAAGATAAGCATCCATCAGGTGATGCACTGGATAGACAGGTTATTCTCCAAGTGGGAAGGAGTACAAAATCATGTATTTTTTTTCCTGTGCTGTGAGTTTTACATGTTTGGTGTATCACTCTTCTCTGACTCAGTAATGCTCCCTTGGCAGAGCTGTGTTGGTTATCAGCCTACGTCTGTCATGACCGTAGTTTTGTCTGCTCTGTAACCTACAGCACACAGTTTTGATGGAGCTCAGTGTTCATATTACAAACTGCAGTATGCTCAACTCTAAACTGGCGAGATGAGAGATCCAGACACCCGTTTGGGGTGCGGGGGGAGCATTATGGGTTCAGACGCAAGAGTGTCTGAATTTACACTTCAGCTGTTGTATGTGTCACTTTTTAAATTAAGATTTTACTTCAACGTTTAGAACAGGCAGTGCTGAAGAAAGATGCCCAATTACTGATCCTAAACTTGCTTGGTGTGTAGATTGGGTTTCCCCTGAATTATTGGGGGATGTCTCTACGGAAGTTTCTGGTTAGGTACTAGGCTAAGCCATGAGATTTCAGGTACCTCAAAGCTTGTGGAAGCTGGGAAGGTTGGACACCGTGATTACGATTTGAAGCCGCTTCCCGTTGTATGTAACGGCACACGAGAGTCCCGACCTTCCCGTGCCCCTGAAGGGTGAAGTCACTTGCCCGCCTCACTCCGCCCAGTCCCGGAGCAGCGACGCGCGGCCAGGACCGCTAGATGGCGCTGCCGCGCCAGCGGTGTGTGCCGGCTCCTCGGACGGAGCGGCGAGCCCGGCCTTGCACCAGTGTCCGCCGAGCCGCTGGCAGCGGGACTACAGGGCACAGACGGGGCGTCCGCAGTTACCTCACCTGAGGTTCCGAAATGTGGCAGGTTTTGAGCGGTTCTGTTGTCGATTATCCTTATCGAGTGGATCTGGTTTCAAGTGTCTGCAAACATCTCGGCCACAGCCGCTGCTGGAGACTGCGGGGTGCTGTGAGCTTCAGCAAGGGTACTTGGTATCCTAAAACTAACAGGAAAAGCTGCCCTGGCTCAGGGTCAGTTTTCTCAGTCTCAAGACTTTGCTCGACTGTGAACTGGCATTGATAGTGTGTCTCTTCTTGACTGAGCTCAAATTTGTTTGTGAATCCATGTGCAGGTATTTTAATAATAAGGCTACTTAAATCTCTAGGCCAATGCCGTGAAGAGAGTAGATGCTGGGCAAAAGTAACTTCAATGCAGTAAAAAGCATGTAGCATCATTAGGCATAATCTGCCTCATCAAGTAGTGGAATAATACCTCTGTACCTTGTAATAATTCAGGAGTTTAGACACTGCAATATCTAAACATGTTTGAAGTGTCTTTATCTCACTTGTGGAACTGGGAAGTATTTGTATCAGACATGGGGGACACTTTATGCTTTTGTGGTTCTACCCTTTTTCTTTGACTCCTTTTAAATCCAGTTGGGACTGACTTCCTTTGGTAACTTTCTTTTAACTTTGAATTTGGAGTAATTTATATCTTGGAGGAATTTTATTTTGAGGAAGCATGCTTTTCTGACTTGGGACTGAAAAACAGATGAATGTGTAGTGTTTATACATCACATTCCAGACTAACTGTTGCTAAGGCTTGCTGTCTAATTTAAAACTGGTCTTTCAGACTTGCTGGAGATCTAGCTGAAGCTTGATGTTAAGAGTTCATCCAATTTCACTTTTGGAATCATTAGTGTTCATTTTTATTTCAAGTTTTGCCTGTTTGTTCCTTGTTGCTTATTGATTGCTCAAGTGAACCAGCTCGGGCAGGGGGGTTGGACTGGATGGTCTTTCGAGGTCTCTTCCAGCTCCTAATATTCTGTGATTCTGTGATTTTTGTGAGGACAGAAATGCATCAGCATCTAACCTATACTCTGCTGAAGAAAAAAGTTACTATGTTTTTTTTTTAAAGAAGCTTTCTAGACATAAAGACCTTTATGTACTGCTTTTCTGCACATAGAAAACATGCTATGGAACTTCAAATTAAGTCAACTCTATGGCCATTTGTTGGCTTTTAATTTTTTCCCCCATACAGATCTAGTGTGTGTTCAGTTCAGACTGAGAAGAGCTGATTCCACACCTAGCACTACCTGGTGCAGCAGTGTCTGGTTTCAGCTCGCATGCCGTAATTGGAGTGAAATTATGGATTGGTGTTTTTCTCTCTTTTATTGGGAAGGGTTCTTTCGGAGTTTCTTGCACTTGTAAGAGCAATGAAACATATAATTGATTACCATGTGTAACTATGTCATTCCCTACTACAGCATGCAAAAATCTTGGTTTCTTAATTCAACAAGCAGAAAGGGAATCATAGTCATGGAATTGTAGAATACCAGGTTGGAATGCACCTCAAAGACCATCTGGTCCTGCATTTCTGGCAAAAGCTCTGTCTACACTAACATCCTGCCTATACGAGATGGCACAGCACCTTGTCCAGCCGAATCTTAAAAGCGTTCAGTGTTGGGGAATCCACCACTTCCCTGGGGAGATTGTTCCCAGGTCTTTCTTGTGAAAAATTTCCTCTCGTGTCCAATTGGGAGCTCTTCAGGAGTAACTTGCACCCATTACCAGCTCATGTAACTCCTTTCCACGTGACTGAGTCACCATATTCTTTGTAGCCACCCTTTAAGGACTGGAACATGGTGATGAAGTTTCCTGCATGCTGCCTTTTCTGAAGGCTGAATAAATCCAGTTTGCTCTTTGTGTTTTTCACATAACAGGCTTCCCAGGCCTTTGAGCATCCTGGTGGCTCTCCTCTGGACCCTCTCCAGCCAGTCTGCATCTCTTGTGTGGTGGGGATCAAACCTGGACAGAGTATTCCAGGTGTGGCCTGATAAGTGCTGAGCAGAGTGGGATAATGACTTCTTATCTTGGCTGGTGATGTCCTTGTTGATGCAACCCAGCATCCTGTTGTCATATGTTCCCCCCACCCCACAGCTGTAACATCGAAGATGTCTACCACCCTCTGTGTGCAGCCTGTCAGCCAGTTCTCCAGCCACTACGTGGACCACTTGTCTAGGCTGCAGCACCTCAGTTCCTCTAGGGGCAGGCTGTGGGAACTGTATGGAAAGCCTTGGGGAAACCCAGGTAGGCAGTGTTCACCACTTGCCCCACATCAACCTGGCAGGTTACTTAGCCATAGAAGGCTGCTGGATTTGTGTTGGATTTGATTTGTTCTTGGTGAATTCATGCTGTTTTTTTTCTTTCCAGTTGTGTGTTTCATTTGACTTGGGATTTAATAATAGAACAGGACAAAAAACTATTATACAGAGGCTTTATATATAATGTACATCATGCAAATACCTGTGGACAATTGTATGTGTAGATATTTTGTTATTTTCTTATTCTAACTCTAAAGAGAAAATGGTTATAAAAAGATGCTGTGACTTTAAAGACAATACATTTTAATCTTTAGAAAATACTTATAATAGTGCTGTCTTAACTAATTCTATGGAACAATAAGGTAGAAATAATATGATACTTCTATATTTACATAATTCACAGGAACTGGCATGATTAGCTGTATGTTCCATTCTTTTATGGATGCATGTACATACATAAGTATAAAAACTCAACCTAAATATAAACCCCTAAAACTAGCAGTAGTCCAAATAAGATGTATGGCCACACAGGTTCCTGTGATATCTGTGGAGTGGTCACATCGACCACAGTTTCTGAAAGTGGGCTCCTATAATACTTACTCCAGCTAATGCATATGTTCCTAAAAATTGTCCTGACTTTTCAAGATCATCAGTGCCTTCAGTTCTCAATGAGAATATAGTCAGACTGTAGGACACCTAATTTGGAAATGTCAGTTATGTCAATCTCTCCATCTGTAAAATAGAAATATTAATTAGGTTAAGATTAATACATTTGAAAGACTTATGATCCTTGAGTAATCTCATGGAAATGTAATTACTTTAAAACCCCTCATGCATTAAGAATCTTTTTATAGCTTTAGGAAAGTAGGTGTTGCTATCATATTTTTTTTCCTCATCATGCTGATGTGTGTATTTCTTTTTTCTTTATTCGAAAATACAAATAACAGATTTCTAACTTTGTAAAGTAGAATATGAATGTCAAGTAACAGACTTTGCTCATTTGTTAGGACTGCTGAACATCTTCGTTTTAGAAATTCAGAGCTTCAGAAAGCATCAAGGTGGAAAATGCTGTGACAGTTAGCATTGTGCCAATGAAAGTATGTGCCTTGGAGGTTTAGTAATGGGATGGGGAACCCTTTAATTAGAGGTAACCGGTTTGAATCTGGCTCAGGATAATTTAGTCATTCAGTATAATTTGGTTTAGAGGTCTATGCAAAATGAGTCTTAGGTCAGCATAGCCATATTTTAATCTATGGCCGCAGTTTTGTGGTTTTCTGTAACTGTGTGCATATTACCAATAATAAGTTTCTTAAATCCTCTAAACAGACAGTGAATGTTAATATGAAAAACATCTTTTGTAACTGGTAACATGATAGAGGATTGAATGTTTAATGGAAACTCTTTCTAACTGGTAACATGATAGAGGATTGAATGTTTAATGGAAACTGATAGCCTTCTCATTCAAATAGCAGGTATCCTTAATACCAGATTAATGTGGACAGGGGAGTTCTTCCTGCAAGAATTTAATTATTTTGATCTTCTGAAGCAAACTTTGAACTCTGTGAACCCTTATGCCATGTTAGTAGTCTGGAAATGTATGACATCATATATATGTAAAAACATGTGAATGCTTTACGGTTTTAGACTTTATGAAAAGTCCATAATGAGGAAAAACTTTGTTAGATCAGAAGGAAATACAGAGTATAGTGTGCTCTGGTTTGTGTTTTCTCTTATTCAGGAGATCCATTGGGACCTTCTGCTACTGAGATAGCACAATCCTCCTTGAACTCTTCCAGATGTCTTTTATAATCTTCTACTACCTGATGGACCTTATATTCCATCTGTTCTCCAGTGCCAAATTACAGCATATAGGATTTGAACAATGTTTAGACCTTGTTTTCTACTTTGTAACTTCACTTTTACTTCTCTTACAGAAAGAAGAGAACTGTGGCGTTATGAAGTCAGATTTGTACTGAATACCCTTTTTTGTTAAGGAGTGTTGTATCTAACACAGTTTTTTATTATATACAGAATTGTATTATCCCAAAGAATTGCAATCTAGATGGGAAAGGCATGTATTTCCTTTGGGGCTTGTTCTAGGAAAAAAACCCCACCAAATTATAGTGCCTCTCACTAAATGGGAATTTGCGTGATGTTTTGAAGTAGATCAGAAGTGCCTCTTCCACATTACTGGTTTTGAATATATACATGTCTAGCACTGTATTGGCATTTACATGCACTGTGCATGTACTGGGTCTGAGGTTCAGGCAGGTGTAATCAAGAAATAAGGTTAAATAGAATCTGGGTTTTGTGCTGCTTCTCCAGTCCAGATGGAAACTTTCAGAAGCTTTCCATTATTAAGTCAGCTTTGTGTGTTTGGGTCGCTCCCTACTAGCAGTTTTTCCATTGGAACGTATATCTTTATTACAAAAATACATATCATAATAGTATGTAATACAATTTTTAATGTGACAGCATGTTGGCCTGTATGAGCACATTGTGACATGACTGCAAAATGTAGTTGCACAAACAGGTTTGGTTTTTCCCCCTTTCTGTTTTTTTCCTGCACCTACAGTATGAAACACTGGTCCCCTTACTCCTTGACAAAATCTGGAATCATCCCCACTTTTTCACAGAATAGGATGTAGACAGTGGTTGACTTTTCTTTAGTAGACACATGACAAAGTTACAAGCACAAAAATACAAAATGGAGCAATCTTAAGGAATGTCTTTTGTAGTCTTTTCAATATTTGGCAGAATTGTGATATTAATGTTATTAATCCAAGGCCCTTCGTATTGCCTATGTTCTACTTCTCCTTTCACTTATCAATCTGATGGAAGAGTACCTTAAGCTATGCCAACAGCTGTAGTTTCAACTCTTATTTGAGTTAGTGAAGGCCAAGGTATGTCTACTGTTTAGTACAGAGCTACCAAACTAGCTCTGCTATTGGGGTTATTCTAGAGCAGTAGCATAGAGCCTAATGTGGGTAAGCTGCTGCTTCTTGCTGACAGATTAAGCTAGTGTTTTTTGAGCTTCAAGTGTGTCTGGTAGTTTACTCCAAATATCACTGTTAAAGCCAACATGAGTTATTTTGCTCAACACTTTGGAAACACATAACTGCCTACTCTTCTCAGTAACCACTGTAGTGAAAAATGCACGGTTCTAGGTGAACTCCAGGCTTGGAACAAGTCGTAGCAAATGCATTTTCAGTTTCTTTGTTTTCTATCACCTCATATGATTCTCCTCTCCCTATTTAGGCATGGGTGCTTTTGGGAAACAAGTCTACGTTGGTAACTCTCTTCTAGAAATTTAGCAGCCTGATTCTGGAAATGGGAATTGTGTTGATTCGATATGAATCTGAGGTTGTAGAGGAAAGCATTTTGTTCATGAGCCACTGGCTTCATTAGGGATCAATGAACCTGATGTCGAATGACTGGCAACTGGAAAAAAAAAAACTCCCTTATTTTTTTTCCATTTCTTTTCCATCAGTTTCTTAAAAGCCCAAAGCAGAACCCCCAATGTTTTTGTTTGAAATGTAGCATAAATACTTAAACAGCTGAAGCTTATTATGAAATAACAGTGTGCATGTGAATTACAGTGAATGTACCTTGTGTGTGGTGTCACCATGCTATAATCCTGGGAGCTGTACAAGAAGTTTTAAATGAGATTGTTTAGAAAAATAGCTATATGATTCTGCATTTACACCTACCTTCTGAGAAGATCTAACTCGGATTTAGAGAAGTGTTTTATGTATATTTTGGTTAAGCTTTTGAGGTGCTATCTCAGCAAACAAGAAATTGAATTTCGAAGAGTAGAAGAAAGGGACAAAGCAGATTTTAAAAAAAAAGACTAATTCTACATGTCTCTCATTGTCTGCTAAATTCTTTTTCTTCCTGTGTGCTTTCAAGGAAAGCTGGAGAAATGAATAAAAAAAGCTGTTGTCTGACCTTAAAGTGAAATCCTGTGGTCTTTTCACATCAGTTGTGAAGTGTACAGCACCCAGGTCTGGGGAGAGGTAACACCTGGCCTGTAGGTGCCCAGACAGAACTTTGAGAGGTTTGTAGTTCTGCGGAAAGGAGTTTAGATTACACAGCTAAGCAGTAGAAGCCCCACCAGATGACTTGCCAGAGCAGTAACAGTGGTGGTGTTGTGAACCCTCAACACTTAAGCCAGCACCTGAATTGATATGGACTAGAAGGAAATGCTTGTTGGGATAATTACAAATAGCAAGCATCTATAAAAATGGCATGGTCTTTGTGGACAGTTTGAATAGTGAAAGAGCTACATTTGGAGACTAAATTGTTTGTTGTGAATTGCTCTCTCAGCTCTTCTAGTAAGTGATCTCATATATCAGTGTTCAGTGCTTTCTCAAATAAAACACAAGTCTGGCACTGTGCCACTGCCTGACTTCAATTCACATGCTATTAAGTTTGCCACCAGCATGCATCTTTCTCTCTTTGGAAAATATACAGTTGAGCAGCACTTGATGTTCTTTCTCTTTCCCTTTCCTTCTCTTAGCTGAGTCAGGCTACCCTCACACCACAGTGATAAAACAATTTCTTTAGTATAATTAGATGTTTGTTGCTGCTTTTCTTTGAAGACTTGCATTAAGAAAGTTGCTTGTTCTGCCCACTTTTCTTTACTAATCCCAGTTGTAGCAAGAGCTTGTCTTTTTTTTTTTCCTTGTGGTGTGACTTTTTTTCTGAGAAGGAAATCTCGCATCATAAGACTGGGGAGGAATGGTTTAAGAGGCTTCTAATTTCTGAAAATCTGTGTGACATTGCTGAGGTTTCCTGAAGCAATCACTCTGCACTAGTATTGTCACTCCATGGACTTTATGGCTTTGGAAAGTTGAACAGCCAAAAGGCAAGGGCTGTGCTCATAGGCTGAGTAGACCCACAAAGTGTTTGTGGGCTGGGGAGGAGTAAGGATTTATGTAGATAGCAATGACTAGATATATGTTTACAATCCTGGATTTGATTACAAATATGTAAAACCTGCATCAACTATCCCTGTAATCTTTTATAGCCTAGCCATCAGCTGATGTTTGAATGGTTTGGGCAGATGTGGCTACTACTAGGTTGAAGTAGTGTTTGTTGTGTAATAATTTTGTCTATATATTGACTTTAATGGTAAGTGTAAAGTATATTTCAGTGGGGCTTTGACATATAGCTGGGAAAGAACTTCTAAGTGCTTGGCTGAATCAGGGCCAATGGAAGATATTGCTAATGAATAAGAAGCTGAAGATGGTCAAAACAGTTCTGTAAATTGCATCTAAATTTATCCCATACTTTCACTACTGTTATAGTTAAATGGTTTAACTTGTCAAAGGAGAATACAGAAAAATTCACTGAAGTTTTTAGGGAGTAGTTTGTTTTTTTTTCCTGGAGAATAATCCACCTCTCTTGATCTGTTTAGAACATCATTTGTGGAGTGCTGAATCCCTAATGAATGGTGAAATTTAGACTAGGGAGTAGAAGCTTTGTCCACAAATATGTCGTGAAAACACCGGAGAAGTCAGTTTGTTGTTAATCATGGACTAGTCTGTATGGCAGACACAAAGAGGTAACACTGAACCTGGCACAATGAGTTTGCAGAAGTGAATTAATCCAGAGTTTCTTAATTTGATTAAAATATGCTGTTTATTTTGTTGAGAATTAAAAAAATATACCCAAACCATTCCTATTCTTCTTTTAAGGCAGTGGTAGCACACCTTCCTCCCTGAAGACTGAAATTTGTTGAGGTAACCAAACTTCCTTTTTAGTCAAGGGCTTTGACCACATTGAGGAAGAAATTAATAAATGAGACCTTGTTTGAAGTTATGATGTCAGAAACACTACCTGGGAGATGCCTGGCAAATTCATCTGCTGGGGAATGGGAATGCTATACCACTGGTTTGGATGGGGGAAAAATGCTCAAAGTGAAATATTAGTTTCCAAATTTGAGGCATTTGAAGGGCAGTTCTGTGTTCTTTTGAGTCTTTGAAATATTTTTGTGAGGGCTCAAAAATGTGCTAGTCTTCTAATTTGTGAATGAAGATGGATGTAAAAGCTTTGGGGCGACACAGATTGTCCTGGGTTCAGCTAGGATAGGGTTGTCTTTCACCAGAAGTTGGGGTGGGACAGTTTGGGTCACCTGTCCTGGCCAACTAAAGGGTTATGTCATACCACTTTCTCAGCTGAACCCAGGGCACAGATGTTGAGCTCAAGATAGAACTAAATTGGATCATGACACTGGGTCAAAGTGTCCAGCCTTTTTAACAAGAAATAAATTAAAAAATAAACTAAGTAATTGTGTGGTGTTCTGCCTTTGGGTACACTGACTAGAGCCTGATCACCTTTGATAATTTGACTTTCCAGATTTTGTCATGTGGTTTGACATAGAGTATTGGTATTTTGCAACAGCATTTTCTTATCCTATGCAGCTATTATTCTGCTGTTTTATTTGTTGTCTACAAAGGCTAAAGGAGTAGTTTCTATTAGAATTATTTTGTTGATTATCTTGATGGATGTGCTCAAACAATGGAATCCCTATGGGGGAAGGAATTGTCAAATGCACAAATATGATGTGGGAATTAAGTTGCCAGAAAACAGTTGAGTAAAGGAGTTTGTAAACAGTCCACAGGACTACGTAGTTTGCCATTTGAATGACTTGATGAATCCTTACAATGCCAAGATCCAAGATTAATTTGCAGTGAATTTCCAGATAGTTCACAAGATTATTATCTACCATTAGAACTTGCTTTTCTGTAAAGTGTGTGGGGCTTCCTCTTAATCTACTGGTTTACTAGGCCTGCACAAACATATTATCTGGTGTAGTCATCCCTGACGGCTTGGAGTAATGCCACACAGGGAAGAGTGTGCCTTCAAAGACTGACTGCATTTGTGTCTCTGACTCCTTGGCCCGGAAAAACAAAGCAGCGTAACTATTTCAAGAAGATTTATGAAGTCTTGTGGCACCTAGTAGTCAGTCGGCAGCCAGTCTATCTGCTGGATGCAGACTTAATTTAAGTGATGAGTAAAGTCTTATTTTTCTAGCTCCTGGATGTGTAAGGCTGTACAAGTTGTATAAAGGTGCTTAGCAGGATTTTAGTTAAGGTAAGTCTACCAACCAGGTACAAAGAAATGTCTGATAAAAAGCAGTTAACCAGCCCCCAAATTGTCCTGGTGCTGACTGAGCCAAAGTGAAATTTCTTTCTAATAGCTGGTACAGGGCTGTGTTTTGGATTTAGTGTATGAATAATGTTGATAACACACTGATGGTTTTAGTTGTTGCTAGGTAGTTGTAGTGTCTGCAATAAGTCAAGGAGTTTTCAGCTTCTCGTTCCCTGCCAGGTGCACAAGATGCTGGGAGAGCACGGCCAGGACAGCTGGCCCAGACTGGCCAGAGGGATATACCCTAACACCTAATGTCATGCTCAGTATCTATCTGTGGAAGCTAGCCAGGAGGTGGGAATCACTGCTCGGGAACAGGCTGGACATGGGAGGGCGGGGGGGGGTGGTTTCCACATGTGGTGAGCAATTGTGTTTGTGCATCATTTGATGATGATTATTATTGTTACTGCCACTACTATTACCTTCCCTTTTATCCTATTAAACTGTCTTTATCTAAACACACACTTTTTTCCTCCCATTTTCTTTCCTATCCCACTGGGGGGCGGGGGAAGGGGTGAGTGGCTGTGTGGTGCTTAGTTACCGGCTGGGCTTAAACCATGACAGGCAGAATGTATTGAAGACATCTGCTAAGCGGGACACTGCCAGCCCCCGGGCAATATGCTTCATGTCCCTGGCATATGCACAACTAAGCACAACAGCACTGAACATATTGGGAGAGGTATGGACGCCGCTCCTCCATCTCCTCCCACTCCTCAGAGAAACAGAGTGGAACAAACTTTTGTCACATAAAAAGCTATAGTAGAGATTCACCAGCCCTTAGGCATGGATCTAATCAAGAGAGAGTTAAACACCTTTGCCCAGCTTTCCTGGGCACTGTTGTCCTTTTTAATGAACTACAGCTCAGTATCTACCTTTGGTTTACATTTGTGTTGGAAGACATCAGGGAGTTTCCCTGATGGGCCTACAGGGAGTTGAGAGGCAGAGTTTTCTGCTTCTCAACTCCCTGTAGGCCATGTCAAAATCAGGACTGGAGATTGTATCAGTTAGTGGTATCCAAGATGAAGTACTTTCTGATTCTCTTAAAAGTATTTTATTTTGGCTGTGTTTCTCACAGACCACACAGTTTTACATTGTATAACAATTGAACAACTTTTAGGTTTATATATTTGCCTTAAAAATAATGAATAGTGATTCTTAACATCCAAAGCATGAGTCAAGTGTAAAACATTAAAGTAGCAAATTTTGCTTGTAACTTATTTTTTTTCAAGGTGGTGTGACTTCTTTCATGCACATTGTTGCTTAGCCAGTCTCACTGTATCTCTTTTGTCTGGTGCTTTTGGGATAAAACTGATGAGTACATTTTTGTCTGACTGTATTTGTACTTTGTCCCTTTGAAGCAAGCCATGGCAGGCAGGGAGGGATGTGTGTGTGAATAGCAAAAGATAGTAGAATTAAAAGTGAGTAGGTGCCATTTTTAAGGTGCATTAGGAATGTATATCCCTCCAGTTATTTGATATAAATTGGGTCAAATCAGTTATCAGATGCTAAACTGAAAGTAAAATGATAAATAGTGGTGCAGAACAGATAGGAAAAAATTTTCTCATTCTGGTTGAAGTGGAATGTGTGGAGCACCAGTATTTTTTCAGGTATTTTATGACCTGAAGTTCTGGAACTGTAATAAATATAACATTTAATTTCTCTGATCCATTCTTAATTCCACATTAAAGAGCATCAGAGAATGGGGAAGCTCTATAACAGCGCAGGAGTGCTGTCAAAATACCAATATTTGAAAGTATTTTCGTGGAGTGTCCAACACCCCAGAGAATATCTGCTTTCACAAAAGTCTTGGCAACAGAGTGGAACAGTTTAGGCGCCTTCAACAAAAGGTTAGAAACGAAGAGCATATTATTGTCAGTCAAGATGGCTTTATGGAAATGTGTCCTGTCAAACAAAACTGTCATCACTTGTCAAGATTGTAGATCTGGCTGATAAAGAGAGCAGAATGAATATAGGCATTTGTCTTATTGCTTTAACATCTTGATTCTGGGAGGAACCAATGGAACTTGGCTCTAAGAGGTTATATATTAGATGAATTAAAGTCTGGCTTTTGGCAAGTCTAAAGAGGCTGCTGAAAAGAAGCTGGAAGCTGGAAGAAAGCAGGAAGTCTGTTTCTGACAAGGTCTCTTTGTAATCTGCTTCTTTATTATTAAGCAGTCTTCTGAAGTGCTATTATTTACTTGCAAATAATATGGTTAGTGGTGTATTTAATACTAAAGAGGACAGTACTATTGCATTATTAGAATGTGAATTAACTAAATCATCACAGTTGAACATTTTATGCAGATAAATGCATGGTAGAATGCATAAGACTAGAGAAAGCTGGCTATAACTAAACAAACTTTACAAGAAGCTACTCAAAAGGATTAACACAGAACAGGAATCATGAAAGTGGGCATGTATCTCAATGCTGGTTTTAACCTAAGTGATGTGCAAAAGGTTCCTGCTGTGAACTCTGAAAAGGGGGATGGCAGGTAAACATACAGGTGTAGTCTTCTATGTAACACTGGTAAGATTACTACATTCCTATGTCCAGATTTAGGCTTTCTACTCAAAGGCAGACATTGCAACATTGGAGAAAGTTCAGAGAAAGGCATGAAAATTATCCTTAGCTGGAAATTACTTGAATATGTTGATTTATTCCAGCTCTCTTGAGAGTTTGAAAGGTAGCTTGATGCATGCAGATAACTTGAGCTGACAAGAAAATGCTCCAATAGGAGCATTCCACATAGTTTGAAATAACTTAATGAAATCATAGAATCATAGAATTGTTAAGGTTGGAGAAGACCCTTAAGATCATCCAGTCCAACCATTAACCTACCGCCACCAAGTCTACCCTTAGACCATGTCCTCAAGCACTGCATCTACCCGTCTTTTAAACACCTCAAGAGATGGGGACTCAACCACCTCCCTGGGTAGACTGTTCCAGTGCTTGATGACTCTTTCAGTAAAGAAGTTCTTCCTAATATCTAACCTAAATTTTCTCTGATGCAACTTGAGGCCATTTCCTCGAGTTCTGTCACCTGTTACTGGGGAGAAGAGACCAACCCCCACCTCACTGCAACCTCCTTTCAGGTAGTTGTAGAGAGCAATAAGGTGTCCCCTCAGTCTCCCCTTTTCCAAACTAAACAACCCCAGCTCCCTCAGCCGCTCCTCGTAGGGCCTGTTCTCCAGACCCTTCACCATCCTCGTTGCCCTTCTCTGGACACGCTCCAGCACCTCAACTTCCTTCTTGAAGTGAGGGGCCCAAAACTGAACACAGTACTCAAGGTAAGATAAATAGGCTAGTCTAATCTGAAAAGGATGTAATATTTAAGTGCAGATGCTTTCAAACAGTTCAATAGAGAATGTGGTGGACTTGCCCTCATTTCTGAAGCTTTACATTTTAACATTAAAATGTTGCTAAAGATCATTGAATATAATTCCTGGGAAGCTGTGTTAAAATTTGAAGAAATCATGCTGAAGGAACCTTGCAGGTGTATAAAAACCTGTGAAGACCTGGATGCTAGTTTGGTTTGATTTGGGGTCTAGTCTTATGATGTCTGCTCATTTCAACTTAATCACACAGTATCACAGAATATTGGGAGCTGGAAGAGACCTCGAAGTATCACTAAGTCCAATGCCCCTGCCCGAGCAGGACCATCTAGAGTAGATCACATATATAGTTACACCTATGACTTTTCATTATGGGGAAGAATAAAATGCTTAATATGGGAGCAGGAATTCACTGTTTGCCACATATTATTTATTGCTCATTTCAGTGACTTACCTCTTAATTTAGTGCACATGGGCCAAAGGGGTGTCTCTTTTGAACATAAGAATTCAGGGATCATTTTTTAAACTGCTTTTATTCCAGGACTTCAGAGGATATCTTTTGGACATTGATGAATTTCTGAATGCTGTTTTTACAGTAGGATGCTGTATCTGAGAGCTAGCTTGATGCAAAGACTTCAGTTGCAGCTGTTTCTATTTCTACTCAATTCTTTTTCCTACAACTGGAAGGCTGTAAGACTCAAAAGAATGAGCAAAAGTTTTTTCAGTCCAGGGCAAACCTCTGGAGGCCACACATAGCTCTGGTGACCACTACTTCAATACAACAAAAAGTTAAAATAAAAATTAATTTGTCTTGAACTTCACTCACTAGTTAAAACTATGCTTAGGCGGCAGAGTGGGTCACAGCAGTGACTACAAGAAAACTTGGGAGTGTGTTTACTGGCATATGCACACCTGTATGTGCAAGCACATGGTTTTTAAACAGTCAAAGATGTTCTGTATGAGTGAGGTGAAGGGTGCAACCATGTATTCCTTGAAGAAAGGCTTGTTAGTCTGTATATTTAATTTACTCTTGAGTAGATATTCCTTCCACTTTTTTCAGCAAGTCTTTGTAACAGTGTAGTCAAAAGACAAGCAACAAATCACATTCATATGCATAAAAGGCTTTTGAAGCAGAGATTTTTTTTTTTCCCAGGCTAAATTGTGAAGACTGTAATAGGAAAAAAGCACACATTTTTCTACTAAACTCTTGTTGTTTGCTAAGACTGTGCATTTGTAACCAGGTACATGCTGATGCCAGCTATTCTGGAGGGAATTGAAGTGTGCCAGGCTTTTCCTCTAATCTGCACATATGGAATGTCTTCCTTTTGCAGCAAAGGTGGGCCTGATAGGGCTCTCAGGGAAAAGACTAGAAGAGTAAGTATGTGGTTGGTAAGCCTCGATCCTTCTCCTGAAATATTTTCTGATGGGTGAAAGGTAATGCTGTAATCACCCTTTGGAGGAAACAGCTGCTGCTGAAAGCATCTGTACAAGGTCTTTCATGGGTCTAGCTGAGAGTTTTCTGGACATATGGTCTTGTTGCCACATCAGGGGCTGTTGCAACCATTTCTTGTTGCAGTTATTTTTTTGGTTCAGTTTGTATCCGCACACCAGGTCAGAGTCTTAGACTGGTTGGAAGTGGCATCTCACCCAGTGAGGATTAGGGACTTTTGCTACTGATAGACCAGGTTAGCTGTAGTTTGTCTAGATGCGGCATGAAGCTGCACCATCTTTCTGGATAATCCCTATGTGCTACACTAACCTCTGGTGAAGGTTATTCTTCATATCTGTTGAGAACTTCCCAAGCTTCCCAAAATTTGTGTCTTCAGTTACTTGCTGAGTTTCTGAACTTAATAAAATGTGATACTTACTGTCTCATTTGCAGCAGGGGAATTAAATCTCCTTCCAGTGCAGTGGCAGGACTTTATCTTCTCAGATGACTCTATCAGCATTAATGGGCAGTTTAAATCTTTGTGGTCCATTCCTTTTGCTGGCAAATCTTCTGGGCATGACAGCTGTGTAGCACATTTTCAATCTTAAACAGTTCTGTAATATCTATGGGCATCATCTTGACAGGAGATTACTATTAAGAGAAGTGGCTGTAATACTCTTGCCATAAACAAAGTCATTGTGCCTCCACTGTTAATTTAGCTCTATTTGCATTAGACGTTCACTGAGCTGGTTAAGATAACTTTAGACAGTTAATCACTGTGGTGTTATTAAATAGTTGCACTCTAATGTGTTTGGATGACTTGTAAACCTCATGTAATTGGTGGCCAGTTGAGCCATCAAAGCAGGTTAAAAGGAAAATGCAATTCTGTCTTGCTTGCTTTAGCTATCTTTTATTAAAGTAAATGAACCATATTTTCATCATGGTGGGATGGTACTAAATTACCAACTCTGGGACTCATGATCTTTCTCCTGGCCACAATATAAAATGAGCACAAGTATGTTTGATACCTTTTCCTTTTATTTTTTTAATATATTTTTAGGGAGTGCTATTTAACCCTGTAATCAAGTTACATAAGTGACAGGAGTTGCAAGGAAATAGCTTATGTAGTATTTCCAAGCCTAGATGGTAAAGACTTGTGTTTCTTTGCTGCAGAGAACATAAGGCTGACCTAAAATGAAACATAGGTTTTTTTAAAATTTATTTTTAAATTTTATATACTTCCAGTTGATATTTTTTACTCTATGATCCTTCCTGAGCATAAGTACTCAATCTGCATTTGATAAATGCTACACACTTGGTATAATTCACTGATGAGATTGAATGATGGGTGGTGGTAAAGCTGAGCAGAAGGAGTAGAAGTGTTTGTATATGACATACCACAGGAGGTCCATGTGTTAGGTTGGGGTGTGGTTGACAATGTTCCAGCTTGCCTTGTACAAGGAAAGCTTTGACTTGCTGTGTTTATTAATGAAAAGGGAAGCATGTGAGATGCTCAGCCTCCTCCACTGTCACTAAATAAGACAATTTGCTCTAGTACAGGTGTGAACGGGGTGTTTATCTTTGGCTTGCATGCTCTTGTCAAATCAGATTTATTTTCTTCAGAAATCTGCCATGGTGCAGCGGTTTTGCTCATGATGTCCCACCTTCATCTTAGCACTGTACTAAGACAAATCAGGCTAACATTACACGATCAGTCTGATGTATCGGCTTGCCCACATGCACAACAGAACTACCAGCCTGCACCATCCTCCTCCAGATAAATCCATCTCCTGTGCAAGCCCAGCCTGTACACTTCACCTTCTGAACGGCTGCTATTCCCACACAGGACTTGGGCTTTTCCCTTTTAGTCACTAGTGAACTGCCCCCCTAGCTTGGTTCAGTGTGCTGCTGGCAGCAGGAAGGGCATGAAGTGCTGCCTTCTTTTTCCATTTGACATGCAAGAAATCTTGACCCTTTCAGTTTGTTAAATATTCCGTGGAACTCTTCCAGGAATTCAGTGTTTTGTAGCCCAGGTGTTTTCTCCACATGTCTTGTGAAACTTCCCATGTGATTTCAAATTAATAAAGCATTTTTTATGTCAGTCTGGAATGTAATTTAATACTGTCTTTTGCAGTCGTGCTTAGATGGCTAAATTTCAGTATTAGGAGAACTGCACACTGGTGCTTAAATAACTTTTATAAAATGTGCTAAGATCTCTAGGGAAAGAGAATCATTAAAATTGGGACTATTTCTGCTATTACTGTTACTAAAAGTAATAATTACCTGTTTCTTTCCGTAAATTCTATATAGCATTTTTCCTATAGGAGCTTTCCCTGCCTTGAGGCTTTTCTAGTGGCCTTTAAACTTTAATCTGCAGCCTTAGAAAACCTTTTAGGTACAGACGGAGACAGATTTTGTTACTAAAGCGAGCCCTCCTGCTGATGGAGCTGTGTGTTTAATTCTTGGCAGAGCTAGGGAAGCACTTGGCGTGGTTGGCTTGCTGTTCATCTTTTTCATGTGGCCTTATGGGAGGTCTTGATAATTCTCAATTGCAGCTTGAAGGAAAGATGGGCACAGTGAATTTCAAGAATGCTGCAAAAAATTACTGTAGTTGGTTTTTAAAAAAAAATTGTTTTGATGTGCCTTTTTAGACACTATTCAATCCCTTTTAGTGGGAAGACTAAAAAGTTGCTGGTGTAGTTGGGCATTTAGTGGGCATCAATCAAGAGATGCATGTCTACACTGTTGTGAGTTTTGTAAGAAATCACTTTGCTTTATTAGCATTTGTTTTCTGAAGGGAGGCTGTCAAAATGAAGGAAAGGTTATAACAAGAACTGTAGCACCATCTTATCTTATGTTGCATGTATATGTTACAATTTTTAATTGATTGAGTATATCCTTGCTGGGAGACTGGCTGTGTGTTTGTACTAGGAAGTGAATGAGGCAGCAAACTAGTTTTGCTGTGTTTCTTTGACAGGTTGAAACTAGCGAAGCTCCACTGATATAAGTGGATTCATGTTCGCTTATGTCAGACTAAGATTTGCTTGCTGCTTCTGTTTCTTTTGGTTTATGTCCTCCTGTGGCCTATGCATTACACTCTTTAAAGGTTTATTTAAATCATTACAGTCTGTGTCAAACGCTGGACATCTAAATGTGGACATTTATCTTGGACTGGTTTTCCCAGTGGCAAAAATGAGCTCTTTCAGGAGGCAGCTAAGAACAACGTGGTTTAAGCTGCAGCTATAGATTGCCTTATGAATGCTTGTATTGCTATGAGGTGATTAGCCTTCTAATGTAGAACTTAGGCATTGAAAAATCAGATGATAGGAAACCTGCTTGCTTTTGGTATCTTACTGTAGCCTGAGGCACTGGAATACATCTTGAATGTTAACAATTGCATGTACAGCAGCCCAGCCATTAGGATAGAAATGTGCTCTTATCAAGCAGTGATGAATCAGGACTGGCCCTATAAGATGTCAGTGTTGCATGAGAATATCACTTGTGGTCAGGTGGCACAGTCACTAGGCAGGATCTTGTGGTGACATGATACAACCTCACTATCTGAAACTTTTTCAAGTTTTATAATATGAGAACTGAGCTCTGCTCAGTAACAAGCAAGTATGACGGCAACTGATGAGGCTTTTTATATTGTGAAGCTTGTTCATAATGTTCCACTTTATTGTTGAAGCTGCATTTAATCATTTTGTGTGCCTCACACAAGGCCATGATCCCAAATGAAATCTGTGTAACAAGGAGTAAGAATGAAATACAGTACTCATTATTTATATCTTGCTTTCATTTGAAGCACCTTAATTTCTGTAGAGAAACATTTAATAGGCTCCTAAAATAGCTCTGGATTTGTGAGACAACAGAAGAATAAAATCCAGCTACAGAAAGCTCCCTGGAAATTAATTTGGTTCTACTTTAAAAGCACTGTTAATGCCTGGGTGGGTAGAGGAACCTGGTATGTAGAAATATAGTAGGTTCATGGTAGGGTACGGGTTATAATGGAAAGTCCAAAAGGCTGCAAGCTTTGTCAAGTAATGTTAAAGAAGGGAAGAAAAGTGCTTTCTGCCTTTGTATACATTCTTAAGAATAAGAACCAGCTGGTGTGTGGAGAACTGGAAGAAACTTTTCCTAGTGACTCTGCTTTTAGAACTTTGTCTTTATAGCAGATCCTATGGTTGAAATATTTGAGGTTAAATGGGTAGCATAGAATAGCTGGAAATGGTTTCATCTTGGTTGTAAGTGCCCAGTTAATTTCACAGTGGAATTACAGATGGCTTCTCTGTGCTTTTTATCATTAGCATATATTCTTGCATTGAAAGTGGTGATCAGAAGGCTTTACCTTTGTTGCCTTTGGTCTGTGGCTTAAGGATTTCGTACGAAGTCTGCCCAGAGGGCAATGGTGGGATGCCCTGCTCAAAGAATCACAGGCATCCTAGACTGCAGATACCGTAGGGGCAAGGGGTACTTAACACCCGAGAGGCTGAAGGTTCATCAGTTCATCCATTGTGCTGTAGGGAGAGAAGCAGCTTTTGCTGCAGGAATTAATTGGGAAATAAATAAATTCTCAAGATCATCTTTCCAGGAGTATTTTCTTGTGATTCAGACACAGATCTGGATTTTAGATTGTCTGCTTCCTAAACACAATGGTCTGGATCTTGGTTCGCACTTGGTGTTTTTCTCTGGCCTGCTCTCCCAGGCTACGAGCTGCCACTGCTAGTTTGAGAGGATAGAATGTTTAGGCAGTATTTCACTGTCACTCTTGTTCCCACTGACTCATGGCATCCTCCCTTCCCACATATCCCAAGCCTTGGCAGTTAACAGGCAAGACTCTTCCTCACTTTTTTTTTCTGGCAGTGTGAAAGGGAACACTTGAACATCTATTATGCTCCACATAGTGGAACTGCAGGGTAAAGTTATCTGTTCATCCATCTGCCTACCTCTCCTGTCCATGGTCTTTGGGACTTCTTTTATATAAGCCATTATGGAGAAAATAACATCACCAAGAAAGTAGATTTACTGGTTTCTCTCTTTTTTTTTTTTTTTTTGACCAGTAGTTCCACACAGTTTGAGATATGACGTGTTTGGCTTAAACTCATTCTGTCTGTCTCCTCCTAGATTCTGAAGTACAGCTTGATCATATATTGGTCTTTTCTGTCCCAGTGGTGCATCTGTTTCTATTTTTATTTCAGCTGCATTTATGATTCTTCTGAAGTATGTTGCTGAGACATTTGGCTTTGCTCAGTTACCTTTTTCACCATCCTAAATGTAGGCATTTTAGCTGTTTCTAATTAGTCACAGGCAAGCAGCAAAAGATGCCAAGTTGCAGCATTATCTCATTGTGGCTGATTTGTCCCTACACCTCTTTCTTATGCAGGCAGTTCTTACTGGCCTTTTCTTCAGCTTATGCATTGTTACAAAGTTCAAACAGATGACCTTATGGTGTTCTCAATGAGGTAATTGTAATCTTCTGAAATTTCCCTATTTCCCCAACTTACTGCAGTGTTAAGTTTTGCCTGTCAGCCACGTCTCCTGTTAAATAAAAACTCACTCTTTTTGGGAGAGTCTGTGTATTTCAGTTGCTGCAGAATTGCATGTTTAAAAAAACCAAAACCCCCCATAACACACAAAACTTAAAACACAAACAACAACAAAAAAACCCCAAACAACAGTTGATCTGAGGTACCTAGGACCAAACATAACTGAATTATAAATTGATATAATTTATGGAGCAAGTAATGATAAGGATAAATCTTGACTATGCGTATCATTTCTCTGACCACTTTAATAGAGGATTGGTCAAATAAGGCAGGTCATGCTGCCTGAAGTGCTTGATGGCCTGTCAAAAGAAGGACATTATTCAAAATTTCAGGCATATCCTTGGCTTTCTGTATAAGTTTTTATCTACAGTAGGTTGTGCACACCCTCTGGTCACTTGTTTCCTAGAATCAGAAAAGATTGTTTAGGAGAAGACCTCACAGTAATTCAGTTCATGTACCCAAAATGAAGTCATAGAGCATGAATCAGTCTCTTCCTCTTTGAAGTCTGTGATGAAGCACTGCCTATAACCTACTCAGAGATTGACATATGTGTGGTTGTTACTGTAGGGTTAGATCTAGAGATAGTTGTATCTCAGCTTTGTCTGGACCAAGAGGAAAAAAAAAAAATGCCTTGGTTCAGATTGGCAGCTCTGAGTAAACTAATCCTGTCCTTTTTACAATAACAAACTAGTTAACAACAACAAACTAGGTCAAACTAGCACTGACCATTTAATCTACTATGCTTTCCTAAGATATAAAAGATGCAAAAGATGAACCTTGGTCTTCAACATGGGCTGCGAGATGCAGAGCTTGGCTATCCATCCAGTTAGTGCCTGTTGCTGAGAGTGGCAGCCATCAGCTGCATTTCTCCTGCTTTCTGATTTCACATACTGTCTATAACCCGATGCCAAATACAAACATGTTCTTTTGTGCCTGGGAGTTAATGGAAGCACACTCAGCAAAGTACAAAACACATTTAGACTCATAAAACATAGATAATACCATTTGGTGGTGAGGTGCTTTTTTTTTGATAATCAGTCATATTTCTATGCTATTTATCTGAAGTCACTGCCTCAAATTCATTGGCTGAGTCAAACAAGGGAATACATCTTACACGATAAAAACCCTCGAAACATCAGGAAACTTTCATCTTCTGTTTGGAAGTTGGCTATTGCTGATGTCAGATGTTCCTCTCCAGATGCTACTGGCTTTGGACTTCACAAAGGGATGATGGGGTAAATAAAACCCTGTTACAGGTTCTAAGTTAGAATGGGCACAGCATTAATACAAGATAATTAAAACTGGTGACACAAGATAAAGCACTAATTTGTTTAGCTGACTAAACAGTACACAGTTTTCCCTTCTGTTAGGTACATCTGACTGCAAAACCAGACCAATGCAAAGAAAGAAAGGAGAACTGCACTCAAGTCTTTTAAACACTGTGCACTTCTGAGCAATTTTTGTAGAATAATTCCCAGCTAGTGACTCAGTTACAGACCTCTAGGCACATGGGTCTCCAGATAACGCTGATCACTATGTCAGCAGCTATTCACGTGGCTTAATTTGTGATTTGGTCACAGGCCTTTGGTGCCTATAGCATAACTCACTGATTCTCAGTCTGAGCCCCCTGGTCTTGCTTCTTTATTGTGTAGAAATGATCTGGCAGTTATCCAGGTGCTTGCATGTTATTTTGGAACTGGCTTCTAAGATGTGACTATCGATAATTCAGAATTCTGTCACTCTTGTTCATTGCAGTGCCGCTGTTCATAGCCTTGATGTCCATCTCTTTGCTTCTTCCTTTCTGTGTTCCCCACTTGATGGCAGTACAGCAACACTTCTGGAAACAAGTGGCACAGAAAAGCTTGGTTTTGAAGTTTGCACTGCTTTCACAGCAGTGAAAATACATCCTTTATGGTAACTGCTTACTTAAACTAATATATGCCTTAAGCTGGCTACATCTGTGTAGGTTCACCTACAAGGCCCCAGCTGTGAGATTTCAGTAATGCGTATGTACTATTTTACTTGGTCTTCCAGAAACTAAAATTCAAGCTGCTTTTTTATGTTTTATAGTAATATTACCTTTATATAACAAGCAAGAATCTGTACGGATTATGATGTCTCGGTGTCCTCTAATTCGTGAAAGCAATGCGTGTAAAAGAGCACTTACATTTCAGAAGAAGCTAATCTCCCAGATCAAAGTCAGAGAAAACTTTGTAAATAGGAAACTAGAGCCATATCAAATACCTCAGTGGATCACTTCTGTCTCTGTTTGGCAAACCTCAGTGGTGCATGCCCAGTTGTCAAGTCAGTGTGGTAGGATCTGAGACACCTTAAAAACAATCTTGTTCTGTTGCTGATGCTTTGATCTTTTGTCCTTAATTGATGCTGACAAGCACTGGAGAATATCGGAGTTCAATGACCTCTTTCTACCCTTTAGTTCTCTCATTTTAGTTTTAAAAGTGACCCTATACAGGGTATAAATAGTGAAGCTATTTACATACTGTGCTCCATTCCAGAGGATTACTAGGCAATTTTCAACTTCATACACTTGGCATTACTAAAATAAAGTTACTTCTGGCATAGATATTAGGACTGTTTTGGCTGAGGTTATTTACACAAATCTGGACTCTATGAAAAAGTGCCAAGGGGATCTTTTATGTCTCAAAGAAGATGGAACCTTTTTTCTAAAGCTTTTTTTTTTTTTTTTCAGAAATGGTTCTTGCTGCAAAGCATGTTGTATAGTACTGCCTACAGCTGCCTTAAAAGAATGAAAGGTTGAAGCAGCCCTGTGAGCATTTGACACTGAGTCCAGAAGTCTAATTATGTCAAACCTGATGATGAGACTCTTAAATCATCCCTTCTGGCCTTTTAATTAAAGCAGTCAGGTCAGGCACAGGACTGGCAACAGAACCACTGATGGAGAGCATTTCCAGCTGAGGCTGAAATTTAAAGGAAAAAAGGTGGTGTAAAGCACAGAAGAAACAACCTTAACTTGGTTGTGCTCCTGTGATTTTAAGGAGGTAGGTTGGGTCAGAAGAGACACTGGAGAGAGGATTCTCAAGAAATGGGTGTCTTAAATTCTAAGAGTAACCTGCAGGAATTAAAGGTTGTCCTGCTTTTAGCTTTTGATTTTCACTTCATTGTCATCCTATCCATGTTCTGTGGACCTTTCTCTGTAGAAAAGCTTGTAAAAATAAAGTTCTGTCTTTCTGCATTTTTTCCTGCAATGTCATACAATCATGGAGGAGTGCAGTTAAACACACTAGTTGCAGACCTAAAAGCAAAAAAGTAACTCTAGTGTGAAATACCCTAGACTGGGTTTAAGCACTTCCATCAGATGTTTGTGCTTGCTCTGTCTGGAATGAAGTTATGAAGTTAACTTTGTTTGTAGCAGCTCATATTTTTCTGTGTTGTGTTTGTAGCTAGAATGGTGTTGGTAACACTTGTTACTGCTGAACGCTGCTTGCCCGGTGTCAAGGCTTCCCCCTTTGAAGAGGCTGGTGGTGGGCAAGAGGATGGGAGAGGGCACAGTTACAACAGCAATCTGAATTGACAAAGAGATGTTCAGCACCATATCATGTTGTGCTCAGGGAAAAGAGAGGGAAGACTCTGGTTATGGCGTTTTTCTTCCCAATCAGCTGTTGTGAGTGGGGAGCACTTTTCCCAGGAAGTGACTGAACATCTGTCGAAGGGCAAGACAGGCTTACCTTTTTTAATTTTTTGTTTTTCTTTTTTACCGTTGCACACACAGCTTTTGGTTTTGTTATTAATACATCACTATCTTTCTTCACGAGCCAGGATTTTTTTTTCTGCCTTTTTCTTCCAGTTTCCCTAGTCTTACTCACTATACTTAATTCACAGATAAGCCTGACTTCAAAACAGAATCAGATGAATTTTTTCTTGGTATTTGTCAGTGATAGGACAAGGGGAAATGGTTCCAAGCTGGAACATAGGAAGTTCTATCTTAATATAAGGAGGAACTTTTTCACTGTGAGGGTGACAGAGCACTGGAACAGGCTGCCCAGAGAGGTTGTGGAGTCTCCTTCTCTGGAGACATTCCAGACCAATCTGGAACTGTTCCTGTGTGATTTAATCTAGGTGATCCTGCTTGGACAGAGGGGTTGGACTAGATGATCTTTCAAGGTCCCTTCCAACTTCTAACATTCTGTGATTCTGTGAAATTGATGAAACTATAAATAGAAACATATATATTTTTTGAAGTTACTTGTAGACAGGATGGTAAAAAAGAGAATATTTAGTTGTTGAGAGAAGCTGTGATGACACTCACTAATGTCTCCTGAGGATTCATAAGTGAGCTATGTATTCCTAAGCAGATAGATTTTTTTTTTTTTTTGAAAAGCATGTGACTAAAATACACCAGGATCTAGAGCTCTTTTGTGGGTAGCGTTTATTGCTTTAGCAGGCTGCATTGGAAACCTGGCTCGGAGCATTAGGAGAAACATGTATCCAAATCCAAAACTTACAGCTGATACTGACACTTCCCATAACTGAATTTAAATTAAAAGAAGCAAGTGAAATTACAATAGATTATGGAAGCTTGTTTATTGTTTGTTACGTAAAACTTGATGGAATTTGCTGTATGTTTTGGGCTAAGTTGTACTTAAAGCCATTAGTAGCCACTGCTACTTCAGGAGTTTAAGATGAGAATGAATATTCTCTGAAATAGAATGAATATCAACTGGAAAAAAAATTACAGAAGATTTGAGATTTTGAATCTTCTTTTTCCTTTTTGTGTTGTAGTCTCTTTTCCAGACATCTAATGTAACCTCTCTAAAGTCTACTTCTTTACTATCAGGGCATGAAACCTGTCTTTAGAAATAACAACACTTGAAAATTCCATATTTCCTTGGGAATCCATAACTTGCAAATTTAATTTAAAGGAAAAAAAATAGGTAAAGCCAGTAAAATTGCAACGTGAAAGGACACAATTTGATGTGAGAAGACTGGGCTCTTGTTAGATCTGTACACACTGGAGAAGCTGATCTTTGCCCAGGTGTATACTGGGGCACTGGCACTGGGAGATTTGTTACAGGGGATCTATACTTGTTTCTGTTTTGTGCTCTGTCCCAAAATATGTACACAGGTATGTGAATTTTTAATGGTAATTAATTTCACATGATGTTTTATCATAGGAGAATGAAGAAACTGTTAAACCATGAACAATGAATAAATGTGGTTTTTATGATTATTTTTCTTCTCATGGTAGTGGGCTTAATAATAATTTGTGGCTCATGCATCAATTTAGCTACTGGAGAAATAAAACATCATGTGCAGGGAATTTTTCTTCCCCCATCTTTCCCTTTGTTCTCTATTGGGGACTATTTTGAATGTTCTATTTTGAATCTTCAGTTCTCAAAGAGCTAATTGTCTTGGGATCACACAGGAGAGAGATTTCTGAAACTTGATTGGATCTCTTAGAAGATGTCATAGGTGAGACAGTAAATGGCAAACTTAGTGGTCCCGGATGTGAGATTTTTGTTTTTCTTTAAGAACTAATGCAATTAGAACTTGTTCCATACTTCATTATCTCCACAATCAATTGCTTTCTTCCTCAGTTCTAATATGGAGATCACTGCTGGTCTGGGAAGGTCAGGCAGAAAGTGCTCTCAAGGCTCAAAAGAAAAAGCATCATGAAATTCTGGCATATAGTAATACAAATATGCATAACTATGAAAGTACCTGATTTATAGACACAGTGGTGAAAAACAACATACCCTGATCTCTGTAGATACTATTGAGGCTTCCTCATGAAGCTCACAAGTCTTCTCATAAAGCTGTAGTTTGAAACATTAATTCACTCTCTGTAGTAACTTCTTAATTTCTTCAAATCTTTCATGTTTTGTTATTTTGTCTGCCTTTATCCAGGGCAATAACTTAAATATATATTTATATATTTATAAATATATATATAAATATTTACTGATTTATATTTATATATTTACTTTTTATTAGCTTACTAATAAGAAGTAAAAAGTATCAGAAGCTTAGCTTCTGCTACCAAGTCATATGTTCATTTAGCTCAGGTTACCTCCATCATTATTGGGAAGCACATTTCTGGGTTAAACAGGCTTAGTTTTACCACCCCTGTTAATGGTTATTCTACAAGCACACTTCTGAACCCCAAAGCAGTTTACTAATTTTAATGAGTTTTACAAGCCTATTAATGACTGGTTATTCTATTTTGAAATGTGTGGGAGTGTTCACTGATGAATTATTGGCAGATCTGAGAATAAACCCCATGTCTTGGGATTAACCCAACTAATATCTCTGTCCTTCTCTCTATGTTTGCAGCCTCCTGCCTGCTCAAAATATTACCAATCTCTAGAAGAATAGAGTAGGGGCTATATAAGGAAGTTGTATTTCTAAGCCCTTGTAACTGCATCCTATACATAGAAGGATTTATAAGGAGCTTGCCTTGCTAGTAGTATTTGTGATGTTTAGTTTGTCTTCAGATCTCAGGCAAATATCTGTTAGTTGATGTGAATTTTGCTAGTTTCAGAATTAAACAGTCTCAAATTGCCAAAGCAAAGCATGTTCCAAATTGAAACTGGTTTATGTTTTCAGCAAAGCAGAGTGAAAGCACTACCTTTGCATCATAAAACAGCTGTGGTTCTTTGGAAACTGGTTCCAGGCCTGTGATCCTCTTGGTGAATGTGATTAGAGTGCTGAGTTTGAGAAGCTTAAATTAGTAAATTCTGTGCAATTTAGGGTTTTGGAATATATTATGTATGGCATCCATGAAGTGCAACAAATGATTATTTCCAAGGAGCTATCTGAAGCAGATATGCCAGTGAGTATACATTATAACAGATATTTCCCAGTCAACTGTGAATAGAGCTTTAGGTAAAATACATCTTGGCTGTTAGGCCTGGAATTGGGTTGGTCCACAAAGCTAATCAGGATTTGGTAAAGTAAAAATGTTTGGATTAGAGAAAGCAGCAGCTCATCTTGTAGAAGTTCGTTGGCTGTAGAGTGTCACCAAAATAGTCCACCTTAGGTAATACTGAATTCTTAAAATGTAGTATGGATAGTGTGGGATGCCAGGGTAATGAGACTTATACAGGTGTTTTCCCACTTGCCAGGTTAGTTTTAATTGCCATATGTATAAGCCAATTTGTGTTAAAGGAAAAAAGCAGCATGAGCCAAATTCAGAGGTGACATAAACAGCATGTAATTTACACACAGCCGCGGTGGTGTACGTGCACCAGAGTTTTTAACCATGTGCTGTGGGGCACGTAGCCAGTTAGTAGACAGTGGGTTGTACTGATACCTGCTTCAGCCCAGTCCTGCCTTGCTCAGAGTTTGAAATGATTCAGTTCATGGCAATGCACCAGTGTGGTGCATTTTCACTGGCAATTTCACTTTAGCTTTCACTTCTTTCTGCCACCTCCTTCCAACTAAACCTTTTTGCCACCTGTATGGTGTGGTCTAAGGGTTTGAGTCTGGTGCTAGAATCCTTTCCCGAACAGCTGTGATCCAGTTGACCTGAAAACACGAATGGAAAGGACTTCTTCCTTTCTTCTTTGCTGAGTAGCTGCTGTGATGGAATGACATCAACACAAACAAAACCTCCAATTTTTTTAGGTAATATTCCAGCTTTCTGTGCAAGCTTAATTTTCCAGAGTAGTGGAAATCCTGCAAATGAAAGGGAAATTGCCTCTTGGGGAGAAAACTGGCAAACATTTCTGCTGTGCTGTGTAACAGGTTGTCCTACATTCCCAGCTTGGTGGGAGTTTAAACCTTCTTCAGTGCTTTTTAGAAAGACATCTTGCATCTTTACAAGGTGATTGACAAATAGTTTTGCTCCTTAATAACTTTAGGGAGGAACAGTGTTTACCGAAGCCTTTACACTAGTGAATGAATGGCATCTGCCAAAGCAGACGCAGTCTTCTGGAGGCTTGAAAACCACAAAGAGAGGGTGACACTTCTTGCGTTGTAACTTGCCTAAAAACTTTAAGTATAGGTAAACCTGCAGTCAGTTGGTGATATAATATCAAGTAATTGCTCTGCTATATTTGTGAGCAATTAATCGTCTGTACTAATTAATAATCACGTAAACCAATCCTCCATGGAAATGTACAGCATACCAACTATTAAAGCTGTAATAGCTAGCTTTCCATTTTAAACTGTGGCTACTGTTGAAAAGGCATTGTGAAAGTTGCATGTGTTAGTTCATCAAACAGTGAGATTAATTACACCCTAGCATTCAGCTTTGTACTATAACTTATAACTGTTGAAAATCATGGAAGTGCGTCATTAGACCAGAATGTTTCACTCATACTTTCATGTTTATTTTCCCCAATTTAAATTGTGACATAGGTATTTAGGCCTTAAAAGCAGTTCCCTAAAAAAATTAGGATAAAATCTTTCTTGTAAAAAAACAATGAAATAATACTTCAGTGATTCCCCTGTTAGTCCTGTAGACCAAACAGAACCACAGGACAGGGAGGCAGATGTTTTTAAGCCATGTGTACAAAAAGCTGAATTTGGCTGACCGTTTTGCTGAAAAAACACTTCAGTGCGAAGGGATGAGAGCAGCGTCCTGAATGGCCAGAGTTCAGGTAGCAGAAGTTGTGTAACTCCCAACATCATTATATTTGAATTGATTTTTTGGAATATTTAGCAGCCCCAAAGTATCTTTACTGTTGCATTCCTGAGAGGGGCCAGACTACTGGCCAGTGCTGGCTTGGAGTATCTTCCAAGTGCTGGCAGCAGGGACTGGTCACAACAACCCCATGCAGCATTACAGGCATAGGGAAGAGTGGCTGGAAAGCTGCCTGGTGGAAAAAGACCTGGGGTTACTGATTGACAGCTGCCTGAATATGAGCCAGCAGTGTGCCCAGGTGGCCAAGAAGGCCAATGGCATCCTGGCTTGTATCAGGAATAGTGTGGCCAGCAGGAGTAGGGAAGTGATCGTGTCCCTGTACTCGGTGCTGGTGAGGCCGCACCTTGAATACGGTGTTCACTTTTGGGCCCCTCACTACAAGAAAGATGTTGCATTGCTGGAACAGATCCGGAGAAGAGCAACCAAGCTGGTGAGGGGTCTGGAACACAAGTCATACTAGGAGCGGCTGAGGGAACTGGGGTTATTTAGTCTGGAGAAGAGGAGGCTGAAGGGAGACCTGATCGCCCTCTACAACTACCTGAAAGGAGGCTGTAGTGAGGTGGGGGTCGGCCTCTTCTCCCTGGTAACAGAAGATAGGACGAGGGGGAATGGCTTGAAGCTGCACCAGGGCAGGTTTAGGCTGGACATTAGGAAACACTTCTTCACCGAGAGGGTTGTTAGGCCCTGGAATGGGCTGCCCAGGGAGATGGTGGAGTCCTCATCCCTGGAGGTATTTAAAAGACGGATAGACGAGGTGCTTAAGGATAGTGGTGGGATGGCAGTGCTAGGTTAATGGTTGGACTCGATGATCTTAAAGGTCTTTTCCAACCGAGGTGATTCTATGACTGAGGAAGAGACTTTGAGAATCTGTTTCCTATATAGATTAGCGATGGTCCATTATTTTAACCATAACAGGGGAAGGGTATATGTGATGTGTCCTAAAATTTAGGGCTGGGAACCTTTCTGTAACTAATATTGGCATCTGCTGGCGATCCTTTTGCTTTATATTTCCTCTCCCAAAGCTATGTAATCAGAAAATTGCCTATAAAGCAGCAGCTTGTTCCATGCTCCATGCACAAGACTGAAGAAGGGAAGAAACAAGATGATATCAGGTCAAAATTGGTAGCTGGGAAACCACTGTAAAAGTTACCTTTCTTGTCTTCCCTTGGTGCTGGTTTTAAATCATTGGCTAGTGAGTTCTCCTGGTATCCGTTAACATCTTGTTATAAGCAATGCCAAGGAAGATTTAGCAAACGTGTTGCTGGGGAAAAAATGAGATGAAGCGTTCACCATGTATCAGAAAGAGAAGTGGTATCTCAGCCAGTTTTTGTGAGAGCTACTGAGAATTGAGGGTGGACAGGATAAAGATGAAATTTAAGGAGTAGGAGAACACTTTCTACAAGCTTCAAGCATGTGTTAGTGCCAGAGACAAGATCAGAATGCCAAGAAGCTCAAAAAAATGTGCTGGCAGCTTGCGCCAAAAATTAAAAAACTTTTCAAAAAGAAAATCATCTAGCAACCTGCATGCCAGAAGGATATTGTATCCTCCTTCCCATAGTACTTACGAATCGGGGGGTAGCTATTTCATGATATAACAAAAGAGCTTTCTGTGCTCACATAATTTGAACGACTTATTTTTGGTAGGAAAACTTTATTTATGTGAATCCCAGCAGGTACGGGTGCATGGGGCTGTTCCTTTCCCAAGGCAGGACACTACATCCTCTGTTGAACTACATGTGGTTCTTGTCAGTTCATCCTTGAACATCCTGCTGGCCTGTCAACCTGCATCCCATCTCAGTGAGTGGTCTGGCTGTTCATACCCACTCAGCACTCTATCCGAGAGCACTGTTCATTGTTGTGATCGGGATGGTGGTTAAACAGTCAAGTACACACAAGGTTTTTGCTTGGGGAGGGGAATGTGATCATGAATTCTGGGAAATGGGCATTTCTTAACTGTTGGAACAAGACATAAGTAAAATAATATCCTCTATGCATAAAAGCACTTAGAAGCTAGTCTCTAGACTTTTTAATTTCAAGGACTGTTTTCCTGGGTTCAAATCAGGACCTGAGGAGGCACTAGGGATACACCAGATACCTGTGGGCATCCCTGGCATGGGAGTCCTGCCAGAGCTACTGTCCCTGCTGTCAGTGTCACTGCATACTAGCTCAGGGTACTGTGATGTCTCTTGTTGTCAGAGCTTTATCAACAGTTTAAATTTCTTTGCATTTCAGCAGGAACTTTGGCTGTTTCATCACTCCCCTCCACTCAGTGGGATGGGAAGGAGAACTGGAAGAAAAAGGTAAAACTTGTGGGTCAGGGTAAGGACAGTTTTTTGGGACAGCAAAGGAAGAAGAAAATGACAGTACTTACAACATACAAAGCAGGTGATGCACGATGCACTTTGCTCACCATCGTGAAAACAGGAGCCCAGTCTGACCCTGAGCAGTGACCCCTCCTCCCTGGTCAACTCCCTCCATATATACTGAGCATGACATTGTAGTATGGAATATCCCTTTGGCTAGTTTAGGTCAGCTGTCCTGGCTGTCCCTTCCCTGCTTCTTGTGAACATTAACTCTATATGAGCCAAAAATCAGGAAAACACTTTGTCTCTCTCTGTGCCTGAATTGCCACATAAGATGTATTATAGGATCTATATGTAAGACATACTGCACTGACTGATTCTTCCAGTTGGGAGGCACGTTACCTACTTTGATTATATTTGCAACTATATGTACTTAGCTTACTGCTGTGCCTTCCTTGTCTTTTAAATTGATATCCAGAAAAATAAGAATGCATCAGAGATCATGCAAAAGCCTGTTTTACAGGCCATACATTGCAATGTCTGGCTCTTGTTTCTTCATTTGTAGTGAATGGATGGGGAGATGGCAACTGCGTTTACAGTCAGGCAGGGTCTAAGGTGTTGGACTCCTCAAGCCCTATACTGGTAAGCGCTAAGCTGGTGTGAAGCCAAAAAGCTCCATGAGAACTGTAAACTACTCAGGCTGCTTCCTTGCCCAATCCAAATTTTTCCATGATAGCCCTTGGTTTGGAAATGGATATTTCGACTCCTGTTTACCTTTGTGCTTTTGATCCAAACCTCACCCTGGCTTTCCTTATGCCCTGTCTGGTTTGCAAGTTAGGCTTGCTTTGTCCTGATCCGTGCAGATTATCTGGAACCCAGACTGGGATTGAGTGTTTGTGTTTCTGTAGTAATCTTTTTTTTCTCTCTTTTTTTTTTTCTTTTGAAGTGGTGCCTTTTTTGGCTTTGTCTCCTGACCATGGGTCTGGAGTCCTGTTCCCCAGACAACTTGGTTTTTTTGCCAAGTGCTGGTAACAGACATCAAGTTTTGTGATAGTAATTAGCCATACCACGCATTTAAACTTGTCAGCCTGTGTCTGGATTTTTATGGTCTTTAAATCTGTTGTAGTATAGCTTTAGCCATGTGTATAAAGTTACTTTTCTGCCTGTATCTAGTTCTGGAATTGGATGACTACTGTCCTTATTGTAGAAAGTGAATTTCCCAGTGGTAAGGTGTGTTTTGCCTATCCTGTTGTTTTGAGCTTGTTTTTAGCTATACTATTACGTGATTTACTTTAGGTTTTACTTTGCTTTGTGCAGATCTGTGGCTCCTTCCCAAAAGATACCATGCCATGTTTTATTGCATCATACCTGGCGTAGAAAAGGAATTGCAGTTCAGTTAATACTAAGAACAACTAACAGAGGAAAAAAATATTTATGAAGTAGAATATAAACATGCAAAAGTAAACTAGAATGGATACAAGTCCCAAGAAGAAAAGTTGCCATCACTGTAGTTCTTTTCCCAGCTGATAACTCACTGTACCAAAAGGATGATAATTTGATGTCGGAATAAAAAGCCAGATACTCTCTTCTAGGAATTTATTTCAATACTGGCCATCTACAATAGGAACTCAGTCATTTGAGAGGTAAGAAGGCTTGCTTGTTTTTCTTTTTGTTTTTTTATTAGACTGCTAGATTGTTAACTAAACTTGTTATAAAATACTTTTCTTGGATTTTCATGATTTATGTCCTATTAGTTGACCACAAAGAAATTTTGTATGTAACAGCTCTGACTTGTCTATTGGAGTCTTACCGTGATTTACTTGGAATCCAACTTTTGGTTTTGCACTCTATAAACATCCTTGAGCAAAAACAGTAGTTAAGTGTGAGTAAACTGGCAGTTGCTTGGGGGAACTGTGTGAGTATAGGTAAAAGCATGGGGATAAGCAAACTCAGTCTCCTAGCACTGGCCATGTCTGTGTTTGGCCTTCCCTGCCTCAGGCATGGTAACTAAGTAGCTAGAAGCACTGCACCCTGGAAGTGGTCCTAAGTGATAAGAATGAGTATGTACTGCTTAATCCCTGAAATAAATGACAACAGCTATGCTACCTGCATCTCCGTCCAGTCAAGCACCTGACCTTGTCGCTGTTGGGAGGAGAGACCATGCAAATATTGAGACCAGTGGGATTAATGGTGATGGGGTGAGGTCTGAAGAGGTCTGAAGGTTTCCTATACACTTTGACTGTTACTTCTTCCTGCTTGGGAGCTCTGCATTTTTTGTGTGTTGCAAAGCAGGTGTTTTGGGGGTTAGCAGAAACACACTGGTGGCAGAAGCAGATGGCATCCTGATAGGAGTAGGGAACTTGACATTTCTCACTGGGAGAGAAGCAGTGATTTTGCTGTGCAGCATCCTTATTCCTGTGCATAAAGAATATAGTGAGGTGTTGCATGAAAATGGAGTAGAGATTTTTGAACAAAATATAGCTACATGATTCTCAAGGGAAATATGCCGGATAGCATAAGATTTTAAAAATGAAAGATCTAAGTAACCCTTAGTTATCTCATATTCTGTCTCAGCTTTTTGACTGAACTGGAACACAACAAAAACATCTAAGAGATTCTGAATGCCCACTTTAGTGGCCTTGATAATGTTGCACGTGAGAACAAGAATACAGAGCCCCCGGATACAAACCAGTACTGCAATCCCTACTAGAGATTAGAGGATTCCCTAGTTCAAACACTTTATCTAAAGCTGGTACATTGAGTCTTCTGACTTATATCAAGTCTTTTGTCTCTTAAAATGGGGAAATAAAAATCCTTTTTGCTCGAAGGGATGGAGCAGTATCCTTCAACTTGTGCTTTGACCAGCTATGTGCTGTTGCTGTATGCTGCTTAGCAGCTAATGTGTTCTTTGAAGAAGTGGCTGCATTCAAGAGCTCAGTGAAGGAAATATCTGTCATGAAAGATGACTGTAATATTTATGAAAACTTACCAGAAGAATGTCAACAGAATCCTGACACTGACTGCAAGTATAACTATTTCAGCCCATTAGGTTCAGGGCAAAAATGCATTTCTTGGGTTAATTTTGTTTTTTTTTTTATGCTGTTCTGTTTAGCACGTGACTGCAAGAAGGCTTTATTAAGAGAGGGAAATCATAGTGGAGCCATTGAGATTGTATGCCAAGACTTCTCATCTCTACCTGCACTCTCTTGAAGTCAGATAAAGGAATTAGAGATATGTTTAGTTGGATAATATTTAGCAAGCCTGTTTCATCACCTGCATCACAACAGCTGGGAGCCTAAGATGCGGTTCAGTGTCTTTTCATTAAAGCTTCCTTCATCTGCAAGATAATAACTGTGACCAAAACAAATCCAACCTCTGGTGAGGAATGCTGCACACAGAGCCATTCATTCTCACTTGACTCCTTGTAGTAAGGTTAAGGTGTAACTAACTTGCAGCTAGAAAAAGAAATTTGCTGATGCTATGAAACAGTAATTGGTTGACCCTTGGTTCTGCTGAGTGGCTGAGTGATGGGCCAGGTTCAGCTCAGCCCCATACTGCTGTGGCAGAATTAGAGGTAGTAAGATGGGTATAGAGAAGCAAAATTCTACTTTGGTTGTCATGGTGGAATTTAGGGGGAGGTAACCACAAAAATAAAACCATAGCATTCAGTGGCATAAAATCTGAAATGCATTTACTAAGTGGGTGGGTTGTGTTTTCTGTTTGAGCATGTACAGGTGCTCACTCATTTATTCTGTATGGAAGTGTGCTAGTCAAGGTCCATCTGTGGCCAGTCTCGTGGAAGTGGGGAATGGGATGCTTGTTCCAGTCAGTCAAGAGTCTGAGTCCTCATTGGCACCTAAATGAAGGACTGGGTCTGTTAGACATCTCAGTTGCAGAAAGCTGGCCTACCTTATGCCAGAGAGGTGCTGGAGGAAGATCAGGGGAGACACAATCAGAAGGTTGCAGAGTCAGTGAGGAAAAATGTCAAAAGCTGTCCTAAAGATTCTCAGAAAAGGGGGTAGTGAGATATTTAAGATCCACTTTTTATCCAGGTGAAACATTACATGTTTCCTGGTTTCTGGAGCTTGTGACCCACTAGCTTGAATTTCATACATTTGCTTTTGAAGTTTATGGTGATCAAACTTGAATTCTGAGGACCTGAGACAGAACACAAAGGATCTTTATGGTTGCATGACAGCACAAAATGAAGAAACCGAGCAGAATATTTAAAGAAAGAAGCATATGCGAAGTCTTTATGAAGAATTAAAGATCTTCTGTAAGTCCTAATTGAAAAGCTGTGCATCCAAGGAGGTTCATGGTACAGTGGAGTCTAGGTGAATGAATATGAAAGAAGTGTCCACATAAGATTCATTGCAATTGAAATTTTCTACGTAAGATTCATTGCAAGGGTTTGAACCTTTTTATTTTCTTTGATATCCTGTGGGTTGCAGAATCTTAATGGGCCTTCCAGTTAAGGGTTTTTTCTTTTTTTTTTTTCCATTGAAAATTGTGGTAGCGTGGTAACAACTGAAAGAAAAGTTTTGATTCATGTTATCATTTGGTTTGGTCTGTATCCTTTGATTTCTCTGACATTATTGTCTCTAAATTTCCCACAGCTTAAATATTGCCCTAGCTTGCAGTGGAACAATCTGCAGCATCAAGAAAGTAGTAACGGGCAAGGCACACACAAAACATGGCAGAGCTTGGAGTAAAGTTCACACACAAGCATTTCTAATTAATGCTTTCTGGATTGTGTGATAGACTAATCTTAGAAGCATAGAAGAGTTTGGGTCACAAGTGATTTCAGAGATCATCTGGTCCCAACCCCACTGCCATGGGCAGGGACACTGACCAGGTTGCCCAAATCCCCATCCAACCTGGCCTTGAACACTGCCAAGGAGGGAGCAGCCACAGCTTCTCTGGGCAACCTGTGCCTGGGCCTCACCACCCTCACAGCAAGGATCCCTGTGCCTCCCTCATGGAGGGAGCTGCCCTCCTTCAGCTTAAAGACATTACCCCTTGTCCTGTCACTATGGTCCCTGATGAAGAGTCCCTCTAGCTTTCTTGTAGGCTCTTTTAGGTACTGGAAGGCTGCTATAATGTCTCCCCAGAGCTTTCTCTTCTCCATGCCTAACAAGCCCAACTCTCTAAGCCTGTCTTTGTAGGAGAGGTGCTCTAGGTCTCTGATAATCTCTATTCTCTGGATTTGCTCCAATGGGCTCATGTTTGTCTTATACTGGGGACCCCAGAGCTGGATGCAGTACTACAGGTGGAGTATCACCAGAGAAGTGGGGTAGGGTCACCTCCCATAACCTGCTGTTCATCCTGGTTTAGTGGGAAGGACCAAATTTCTGAATTAGATACTGCTTACTTTGTGCAAAGTTTAGGTTTGGAGTCCTGGTCTGACAGTCTTACCAGATAGGATGTGTTTTGAAAACATCCAAAGCGTCTTCTGCTAAGCCTGTCACATACAATTGTGATCTTGTCAGACCTTGTGTCATGACTGATAGTAGAGCCAGAATCTCATCTTGTAATCGAGTACTCTCTTTAAAGCATTGCTGCACAGATATATTGATTTGTAATATAGTTGAGGATTTGGAGAGGAAAGAAGGATGCAACTGCCATCAGTCATGAAGTATCTCCCAGATTTCTGATGTTACTGGGGAAAGGCTAATTTACACAGCTCTTCCTGCAGCTAAACAAATCTATCACTTCAGTACACAGATCACAAACTTCTCATCTCTGCTTTCTAAGCAGGATCTATATATTAAAATATGAGATTAAGCAACTTCTATTGTGGATTTTATGAGCTTTGAAATGGGACCTACGCTGACTCTATTGTAAGTCAGTGGGAGCTGAAGCAAATAAGAATTTAGGCCATGAATCAGCTCACTGCTATAGCAGTAATCTTGGAAATGAGCAATAAGAATTCACATTTAGCAGGTAAGGCCTTGGAAGCCACAAATGTAGTGTCACTTCAGTTAGACTTTTGCATATCTTTTAAGCTTTTCATTACTCACTGTACTAGATGGTTGGAGTAACCAAGAAAACAGAAAAAGCAAATTATCATATATCTAATAGTATGTGTGTGAAGTTTGCTGCTCCCCTTCACAAATAGGGCTTGAGACTCACTGGTCTAATTGCTGCCAATTATGGATCGGGCTTGCTGCTTCCAGAATTGGTGTGTGTGGTGTCTCTTATGTTCCCTGGTCCTCTATTTTCTGGGAAGTCTCATCAGTCTAAACACAGCGATGCTGGTACATGACAAGCTTGGGGTTAAGTACATAATTCCTCGAAATAGTGTGTAGAGAGTAGGTCAAGTGTCTTTGGAGTCAGCACAGGCTGAAGCAAGGGAGGCTTTCTCCATCTTTGTCTCACTACATAGGAGGATATCGGGCCATCTGTGTATTGCGATTCCTAGAGCCAGGTGGCGCCAGGTTAAGCCTAGCAGGGTTTATTAGTTCTGTCTCTGGGCTGTGCTTCCGTGGCTGTTACCAAGATGATACTAAAAAACAGTCGGGACATGCTTGTGGTGCTGTACCTTAATTTATTATCCATCTGGACCTGAAATGTCCCTGCATCTATGACATGGACAGTTGGTGACTTGGCTAACCCACACAGAAAGTAGATTAAGATGACTGTTGTTACTAGGTCAGGTGGAAGACCCTGCTGTGACTTCTAGTGCACTTTCTTTAACCAAAAGGCCTTTCTGCTTACCAGAGTGCCTTTAGAGGCCTTTAAGGTCTGTCACCATTTTCTCAGGAATGTTCAGAGTGTCTCAGTTTGGGTCTGTTCCAGTGAGTGCTGTGCATTCTTGAAAGGAAGGCTGCGGTGGCTTTGCTTTGACTTAAACAGGTTACTCAATGTGTTTCTGCTATTGAGTTCTCCTAAAGGCATGGAAAACTCAGGTCAGGGTGTAGGTCTGTTTCATCCTCTTATCTGAGTCCCCAGGTGTCTCAGAGGACACTACCCTGTTGCAAGCATATATGAGGACTGTTATTCTCATCTTTCCCCTTCAGCTCTAGCTGCTAGCATCCTCAACAAATACCACAACCACTCCTGTGGTGTACACCAGGACCCTATTGAAATGATACCAAAGTCCATTGGATGCCAGTTCTCTGATATGTACTTAATGTCCGCTGCCTGCCATGTGCAAGAAGCACAATTGAGTGAGGTATGGGGTAAACTCTGAAGTGTGTGTGTGTGGGGGAATAAAAAGGGAGGGAAAAAAGTGCAATCCACAGCTTAGAAAAATCTAATTCTCTTAAGGTGTATTGAAGTCTGCAGAGCGGTTATCTTTGTGTGACTCATAGCAACCAGCAGTGTATCCTCTAATAGCCTTGGTGAGATTGAAGTTTTGGTGATTGCGGTCACGTTGTCAGCTCTCATCTTCTTTTCCTATAGCCTTTCAGCTCTGCCCCACATTGGGGCTTTGCTTTCACCAGATGGGGAATAAGTGGACTGACAGCTTTGAAGGAAATGTTTAGTAAAAATTGATGGATACAACCAGAGATGTTCCCCTTCCATTATTCTTTGTGGGAGTAAAGTTATTAAGCTCTGATGGAGACATGTTCTCTGCTGAAGTATTTTGTATCTGAGATGCCTGTGTTTTCCAGGTTTGAAAGGTGATGGAGGGGAGAGAGAGGGAAGTGGTTTCTAAAGGGAATTCAGAAACAAAATTAACTTGATCTGTAATGGGAGGTCAGGAAATAATAGCAAAGAGAAATGCCAGCAACCTTTAAGGTCAGGGTCTCTCTTTTCCCCATAGATACAGCAGACAAATCTTCCTTATCAGTTAAGTATCCACCTTTGAGGTAGTTATCTTGCTTGCATTGTTTTCTTCTCTATAGGAAAGCAGAACATGCTTCTCTGAGTGAGAAGGCGAGAGGTTATTTTTGCTGTTTAATTCTGGTATCCTTTTTCATGTTCCAGTACTGAGTGGTGGAGAGACTGTGAGGTGCAGTACAGATATCAGGGATCCTTTCCATCTGTAGCTTAGAGAAACAGACCTGGGACTAGACCCCTATCCACAGGGAAGCATGGCTGGGGCATCCTGGCTCTCCAGGTTTACCTTTCCTTGGAACATGCCAAATGTTCTCTTCCAAGGCCCTATCTGCCTACAACAGCCTTGGATGAAAAAACAGAATATCACTTATTAGTGCTCCCTTCATACATTTTTCACCTCTTTTCTAATATTATTTTTCTCCTCTTTTTGCAGTTTAACATTGAAATGAAAAATACATTTGGAGGCTTTATGCTTTCATCAGGAGGTACATCAGTGTCCAGCAACAACTTTCATGGGTAAAAGCCAATTTAACTTCCCAGTTGGCCATTCACGTGGGCCCTCACAACTTTTCTGCCACATAATTCAGGGTTTAATAATACAATTCTTCAGCAAGCATCCTTCTCAAACACTTCTGTTTTATCCAACATGGCAAAGGACTGTTTTGTATTAACAAGTCTTCCTAAGACCTAACTAAATATCGAGGTGAAGGGTCACAGTATGTTCTTCTATGTGAGAAAAAGCTTCATCCTCAGGTTTGAATATGGCTTTATCAGGCATAGAATTACATGCTTACCTTACAGAAAGTGGTTGATTTGTTAACAGTGATGAGGTGATCAGTAACTTCAGTAAAAAGAACAAGACCTTTCCAAAGAAAATCTCTCAGCTGCATATGTATGTAGGAATTCAGATTGACCTGACAACTGGGCAGTATATAATGGAAGAGAGCCCAACCTTTGACATTCATATAGGGGTGTATTGATACAGATGTAAATATATCTTTTTTTTCCTATTGTCATTTTTATGGTTTTAAAACCTATATTTCTATTTTGCATGTAGATTGATTTCATTTTTACCTTGGCTTGGGTGAAGCTTGGTTTCAGGGGTGTCTCCTGGTTATTGTGGCTGTGTAGGAATGTCGGGCTCTCAAACACCAAAGGATAGCATGTTGTATCTATCTTAGGCGAGCAGGCCTAGGGAATGATGACGTGAGTGTTAGTGAGGACAGAAGGTCTTCTGATGAGTGCAGAAATCTCCATGGTTTCAGAATATAGGATTGCGCCCTGTAAACAGCCAGTTTTATTAAATTCTTGGTATCTTCAGCCCCCAATGTGAATAAATTGTGCCATGTATCTACCTGTTGTATGAAAAACAATTTCTTGTTGCTAGTTTTCAGTTTCCACCTTTCACAGTTTGATTGCACATCTCCCTTCTACAGTACTATACAACAGAGAACAGAAACTCCTCATCCCTCTTTACTAGTATGGTTCCTTATACTTTTATTGTGTCCTGTTCTATGTAGCCCATTTTGAAGGCAAACAGTTCTGTATTCTTTTGAAAGCTCTTGACCATTTTTATCACCCTTCACCTGAACCTTTACTTCTGTGATATCATTCTTTGAGGTGGGAATAGAAGAGGGCCTTCACAGCAATGTGTCATATTGCAGATCTTGGTGACATTTGTACTTACCTGTTTGTTGTCAATATTTACTTGAAACATCCCCAAATCCAGTTACGATTTTCAGTGTTCATGTCACATCAGGAACTCATAGTTACATTGAGATTAAATAGACATAGGTACTTCTTTCTCCTTATGAGGCCTGAATTACTAATGATACTAAATAAGTTGAGTCCTGAGGCTGATCTTTGGGTAAATTTACTTTTGACTTCCATGGGACTTCCATTATCCTTTCAAAAAGGCATATTTCCCATTAGACATCTGCTCGCAGTTCTGAAGCTAATTTTTGCTTTCTTCAGCTCATCTTCTATTTTCTCCTGTCACTGCATGTGGTCCAGAAATCAGAATGAGTATTGCATTTGGGGAATTTGAGTGGCAGTGAACTAGAAGACTCTCCAAATATCCTTACAAGTTTTTTGTCTGCTTCATTTTTTAATGCAATGGAATATATGAAGTGCAACAGAAATCTCTTGCTGAAGTGACAGAAGCTGCATGCTGTTAACAGACTGAATTTTAGAAAGCTCTGGCAATACCAACATGTTTAAGGGAACCTTAGAGCATGACAGCCACTTACTGAATATTTCAGATTAATAAAGCCAGACACTTAAGTTCTGGGCAGGGACAAACATCAATAAAATAAGAACTGCTTACTAAATCTCATAGGTGTTGAAGTGGTAATAGCTTGAGGAAATTTCTCTTGGGCTCAGATTGGTAGCTCATGCATTTTGAAGCAGTCAAGATTGGACTTCTGCCCCTTCTGTTGCTGGATACATTGGAATGTCTATAATATCTTGCATGCTGGCAACTGGGAAACTCTGGCTTTGCGATATTTTTTCCTAAGTATCTAATAAAGGTAAGCAATACATTCTCTCCCTGTTTAATTCTTTTCTCCCTTTCTTGTTAGTTAAGTTGGAGGAAACTCTCCAAAATTGCTCTTATTCTTCATGCACAGAAGAGGATATAACAGGATTCCAATATATATTAAACATCCTGTAGTAAGGGTTCTGCTTATAACAAAAAAAAGTGTGGGTTTTTTTCCTTGCAGTTTTCACAAGCTAGTAAAGAGGAGTTTGGCAGTAAAATACTCTCCACCTTCTCTATCCCTTACAGAAACAAACAATGAAGAGTTTCTGGAGCTGTTTCTAAATGTCAGGTTCTGGATGAAACATGAAACATCTCTTTGATAACAGCGTACTGGTTTTATTTATTTTGTTTCCTCTGAAAAATTCCCTAGATGCACATATACTTTTGTGGCCTGATTTGGGAATCTTTTAAATAGTTTTGGTATGTACAGAGGTAGCAGGCATTCAAGGAAGGATTTGCTTAGTGAGAGAAGAACAAATGATCATGACTTCCAGCTCTTAGTAAGACCATTTGCTCATAGGTAACACTGTATTTGTTTAAACAAGTGAAGATGAAATGAGTCTGCCTGATACTGCAGTACTTGTAAATTACTAATGGGAGCTGTCTCACAGGAACTGTCTCTTGGGTGAAGATTTGAGTTAGAGCTTATTTTGACAGTATGTCATGTTAAATCCACGTGATGTTGATGGATCTGATACTTTTTACACTGCAGCAGAGTTGCCTGCTTGGTTGGAATACAGTTAATTGATCTGAACCTGAAGTGTGACCATGGCTGAATTTGGGTATTCCTAGCGTGAACAGTATATGGGGCTACTGGGAAGATGGGAGGGCTGGTATGTGACTGGCTGAGCTGACTTCCAACATTCCTTGTCTTTTCTCTGGCTCACGTGATGAGATTCCAGTCTACAGGGTAACCAATCCACCAGAAAACAGCTAATCTTCTTTTATCTTTGCTTCCAGTTGGGTAAAACACTCACACTCAAAACAACAAAATACATGAAACTAGGAGCCAGAATACCTAGTCAGGCAACCATTTCTTAGGCAACATTCTCAGGGACTTCTGTGGCAGTTTTCCCTGTGTTGGAATAGTAGGATGAGGTTTCAGCTCTATTTCAAGCTAGTTATGGGGCTTTCCTCTGGGGGTGCGGGAGCACATCACAAGTGACAGTGGTGGTACTTTCTGTGCAGGCTTGTGTGTGCTAGGACATCTAGGACAGAGCAACACATACCTGGTGTAGCTCCACAGTGACTACCACAAGAGAGGAAGGGCTGGATCTGCAGTTATGGATATTATTTTTTTTTCCTCCTTCCTTCCTTCCTTACCATTACATTGCTAAAGATTATTTTTAATGTGATGAAATGTTGCTGGAATTCTAATGTAGTAAAATATTGCAGAACACCAGAACTGGGTTCTTTTCACAGATAGAATTCAAGATTGTTTTTATGAAGTGATTGAACTTCTTTTATTGTGATTAAACTTGAGTTAAAGAGCTATCTTTGCAATGGATTTTTCTAACAGTTTTCAGATCTATTCAGTTAGATACTTTCTACTGAGTGGATAGCTAGGGTTATCATTAAAATCTGGATTAGAGCAACTCCTGTGTAAGAGAGGGTTCCTAACTCTTCATATCTTTGTGACTGTTGCCATCGTGGCTAAAATTCATGATCTCTAGCTGAAATCAAATGGTGTTTACTACTTTCATTTAGCAATTTTTCTGACTTCAGTGCCTTCCTCATTTCCATATGTAACCCCGAAAAGATGTACAGAGGAGGATGTGATTATCAATTTATACAAGATTATTGAACAAGAGAGGGAGTTATTGAAGAGCAGAAAAAATACAGACAGGCACTTGCAATAAAACCATAAGGAGACTTACAAAGTGAAAGTCCAAGAGCTTGCTGTAGCTTATCCATATCCATTCAATACTTGCAAGCCTGAGATATCATTTTTCACAGGGAGTTCTGGAGTGTAATCTATCATCATTGAAAACAGACCAGCCATTCTCTTAAACCTATTTAGGTCATGAGATGTCACCACACCTGACCATAAAATCCATCATGCTACGGAAACCAATGGCCAGTGCTTGGCACAACGAAACACTGTGAGGCAGAAGCTGTATTTATCTTTGCTAGAATTGACAGATCGCCCCTGTAGGTTGAGATTAGCCCAGACTGACATACCAACTCCATATATTACAATCCATCAGGGTGATCTCCTTTGGAACCGACCAGCTGCTACTCTAGCTTGAGGATTTCTGGGGTTGTTGACAGATTTGGAACACTCTGAACATATATGAGAAGAAAGGCCCCTTTTGAAATGCTAAACAGTTCTATTCTTTATCCTTAGCAATTATCTTTGGTGTTGGATTGTTCCCTCCTCCCATCCTTCATATTTATTTCTTTACTTGAGTCTGCAAGGGCATTTTGTGCTGGTGAATGTTTTCAGTCTGACAGCCTTGGTTCCATTTATGCAGCAAGCAGCACAGCATACAGCAGTGCAATTTGCATCACGTCTTCAGGGTCCCCAGATGACTGAAGATGAATTTCAGTCTCTGTACCTCATTGATACATTAGAGAGCCTTTTGTGCTCACCAAACTTCAAACGAAAACTGTTGCCTATACACAGAGGACACTTGTCCATCAGCATCACAGTAACTTTACATTTGTTGCAGTGCATGTCTGACTAGAGCTGATTTAATGGAGCAGGCTGATAAAGAGATATTTCTTTGCTGCACGAAAAAAATAAAGAAGAAATGTTTCTTTTATATGCTGAGATTTGGCTGTCACTGATGGGTATTTCTCAATGTCTGACATTTTATCAGAGAAAACCCAAAACTTTTTCTCCTTGACCTGGGTTCATTCTTCTCATTCTGCCACATAATTACAAAAAACAGCCAGTAGTGGCCAATGGTGAATGCCAAAGCACTGTGTGCAGGTAAAAACCTATAATGACCCTTCGCAAGTGAATACTTCCAAGTATTCCTGGGTCTGGAGGGAGGTCTTTATATGTAATATATATCTGCCTTTGACAGATATTTCTTCCATTGATCTGTCCAATTGCTTTTTGAATCAAGGCAAGCTTTTATTATTTACAGCATCTGTGGCATGAGTTGTGTTGGTAAACTACTTTCCACTTTATTAGGTGGAATTCCATTGTTGGAATGACATCTGAGTGGATTTAAAGGGAGATCATCTGGTCTCTAAATTACTAAGATGTTAAATGTACAGAATATTGTAAAGATATTTATAAATTTTATAAAACATACTAGTAAAAATGTCCAGGCCGGGATGGTATTTAGTCTAGAGTTCTGAAGGTGTTCAGGGATGAATAGATGAATGTTAGTATTAGTAAGTGTGAGTAGGTAATTTTTTGCTTGAAATCACCTTATGACCTTAAACATTAAATAAATAAATAAATAAATAAAGCCCTGTTGAGGCTTGTCCAGCCCTTGGCGTGTTGCCCTGTCACTTTTCTATGCAGGCAATAGTGATATTGCCAGGGAAGACCTGGAGCATATAAAGAGTGACTGCCTGGTTCTGGGCATGTAGTTCATGGTCATAAGGGTCAAGGTGTTTTTCTCTTCATTCTTAGAACTAGCTAAATTATTAGAGGTGAAACTGTAAAGAGTCAGCTTGAGGCAGGCACCTGTTATGGAAAACTTTATTTAGAACTGCTTGAAGTTTGACAGTTTTTATATGGAAAAATGGATTTTAGAGGAATGATTTGGCAACATCACTGATGCATGCATCTATCAACTCTACTTAAAATTTCACTCTGATAAAAAAACAGGTCTAGAATTTCCGTGGTCTGCCATACCATACTGTATTACATCATGTTTTGAGGCAAGAAGCTGTTGCTGTGGTGGTAGCAGAATCTTAAGAGGCCTTAAAAGATGTCCAGTAAATAATTACAAACTAGCCACTGTCAGTGTTTGCTAGTGGAAAGCACTCCATTAAACTGAACTAATCAACTATGCTCCAAACTTCATACCATGATGGGTTATAAATAACCAGTTGCTTGCTACATGTGTTAAGTGCTGGCAAAAACATCACTGCTGCTCAAGCATGTGGTGGTCTTGATAGGAAAAGAAAGCTGCGAAAGACCTCAAGGAATCTTCTGAAAACTGTGTTCAGGACAGTTGCTGTCTGAGAAGTGAATGAGTTCTGTTTTTCATCCTGGTGCTGTTTATCATGTCTCCTTATCCAAGACACGAGAGGTACAAAATAAGTAGAGTAATAAAATTAATGCAACTCCAGTGCCTCTGTGTTTTTTTTTTTTTCTCCAGGGTGGCCTCATGGTTCAATAGCAGACCAGGCTTCTGCATCCAAAGGTCTGCAACAAACCTTCTGTGTAAGTTTCACTTTCTTTGGCTTCAGTTTTTCTCACCTGTAAACAATGACTGAGGATGGATGATTGTGTGAAATAGTGTGTATGGGTATTTATGGCCTTGGACTGCTATATTAAAGGCCTGGCAAGATTAACTCTCGATTTTTTGGTAGACTGCTTCAGGTATGGTTGAATTGAAGTTTTAAGTAGGACTTGTGAAAGTATTCATCAAAGCTGAGGTTCTTTAAATTTTGATTAATTTGACCTCTTGGTAAATACAAAGGAGTACTATTCTCTTTCAGTTGCACTGAACTAACACAGTGAAAATTTAATGGGGGTGGAATCATCAAAAGGATGACAGAGAACGTTCTTTTCTCAGCAGAGTTTATTTATATTAATTCTGTCCTTGTCCTTGATTATTATCTCAAAAAATGTTGATGTACAGTTGCCTAACTCCTGTAATCCATACGGAATTTTCTTTTGTTTTTCTTTTATAAAGATGGAGCTATGACATTAAAGGTACATGTATGTAGGTTTTTCTCCTTGTAAAAGGAGGAAGAACAGAAATGCTCATTCAAAGTTTTGAAAACATTTCTGAATCAGTGTTAGGAGACAGCGATATCTTAATACCTGGCAAGTGGTCTCAGTCCTGATTACTTATGTAATAGCTGCAAGTGAAAGCATCCAACATGTTTTTATGGCTTATATGAAAGGAGTAATTGGATTTTGGTTTTTACAGTATTTATAACATTAGAAATACTACCTGTATTACTGTAAATGAGCAGAGTAGTTTTCCTTCTATGTTTCAGTAAGATTGAAAGCTCTAGTTTAGTTAGTAGTACAGAAAGGCTTTTGTTCAAGGAGAGAGAATAAGTGATGCCAGCAAGTATACGTTTGTCCCCGTAGCCTTGGATAATTTTCCTAAGGTGATTGTATCATCTAGTTTTATTGTAGCATAACTGGGACGTGCACCCCTTTAGTGGCAGAGAGAATTCAGGCTCCTTGTTCTCAGAGACAGATCTCATTTTACCAAACTAGGCATACTAAACCATAACTATAACTAATGCTACTTCACTTAGCTTTTTATATTTCATATATTTGCTGCACAAACCCTTTTGTTATTTGTACTGGAAATTTACTTGAATTCCTTTATTGGAGAGTCTGTGCATCCCATCCAGGCCTAAGGCAGCATACAGAAAGGCTCCCAGTCAATGTAAAAGGATCAGAATGGAAAAAGGTGTATAATAATTTTTGAAGAATATTAGTAAATCCCTGAAACTGAACACTGTTTTATGATTAACAATGAATGGTGGTGGTGTATTTCATTAATGTTTTGACCTACACATTCTTTTTGCAGCCTCAAGTTTGAAGAGAACAAAGGAAAGAAATTACAAGGGTGTTCTAGTACTAGTTTGGGATTGGTTTCTATTGCTACTTTCCACGTCGATGTTTTTATGCTACTCTTATTAATCTAGGTTCTAGTCAATGACTGGATAGGGTGGTGGATGAAATTACAGGGGTTTTATCTGTACTTCAGTGAACCGTGGTGCAAATATTGATTTGTTTATGATTTCTTATTCTTTAAAGTTTAAAAACATTTCAATATAAGGTAAGGTATCTCGTAAGATACCTTTAAGAATAGGATATCCAGTGGTTATGATGGTACAACTGTATGATGAGGCGAATGTGTGCCTTCCTGTGACATACTGTCTGATCATTTTGTCTCAGTTCATTACCCTGAGCAATTTACCTCTTTCAGCTACTACTGCTCATTATAACATCTTAAGCTTATTTGTTTAAGCTTAAACTTTGCTTATTTTGCAAGTTACAGTGAGTAGTTTAATAGATTGCATCACTGTTGTAGAAACAGTAGATAGAAACCTGATACCTTGAGTCTTTACTGGTGGTGGTGGCGGCTGTTGATATATACACTTGAAGCATCACATTGAGAGCAATTTAGAGACATATTTGAAATGTTTACTGCTTGCAGTTTTTATGGCTGGGCCTGGAAAAGGTTGGCTGCCAGAGCAATCACAATGATGCCTTAAGGTACAGTAGTACCACCTGAACAAGCGTAGGAATCAACTGTTGCATATAAACTCTATATAATTGTTATTTAACAATTTGAAAATAAAGGAATATAATATTGGTAAAAAAGGTATACTTCAGAAAGAATGTTGGTAATGGGGCGTATAGAATAGTTATCCAAAATGCTAGAAGAGTGATTGACTAAGTGTTAGTGTTGGTGTTCACTCTACTTTCCTAAGAATAGAATTTGAACACAGTGAAACTTGAAAGAAAATAACTGTAGAATGCAGCATTTTTGCTAGTCTGTAATGGGGATTCTCACACCTTCCTTCAAAGCACCTGGAAATTCTCATAGGTGTTTTCAGCATTAGTAGAGTTTATTACTAAGTATGTTTGCAAGCAGCATGTGTAACTTGTATTGCTACAAAGGAGACAAGAAATGCACTGAAATTTCCAAGAATCTCATGGAGAAGTTGAGGACTAGTTTGGGCAGAGAACTGAAAACTGAGAATGCCTTTTTAGAGATTTGACTGAAGACTTAAACTGTAGCCTATAAGGGGAAAAAATGACTGTAAGAGAGTCTTAATAATTTTCCTTAACTTGGTTTTATCCTACTGTGTGCTTAGTCAATGCCATCATCTTTTTTCCTGTCTGCAGTTAATATCCTGAAGGACAAGAGAAATCCTTTATCTAAACATTATTATTGTAATTTTAAAGTGCTTCAGAACACTATTTCTAGTATTAATGTAATCCATTATACTTGTAACTAATATCCAGTATGACCCAATGGGGTGATGTTGCAAGTGTATGAAACATTACTTAGTTTATAGGGAACGTCAGATATCAACAAAATTTGTTCTGCAAGAAGCTTAGTCTTCACTTTTGTAAAGAAACATCAAAGAGCTAACAGAGAATGGAGGTATTGTACATGACAGCACGTAAGAACACCCCTACTGGCTCAGATCAAAGGATTACCTGTCTCAACAGTCTCCTTTAAAAGGATTCATCCACAGATGATTAGAAAAAAGCATCAAGACCAAATAAACTTCCCCAAAATACCCTCTCAGGTAGTGAACCTTTCAGTGGATTTTTCTTCCATATATCTGTCATAAATTTGCTCTTCTGAAGCTTCATACATTTATTTCTGTATTTAATTTGATTTTTTTTTTTGTGGGCTTACAGTGGAGAACCGAGGATTTAGCGTTTAGGTATCAAGAAAACAAAATGGTGGACAGAAAAGAGGGTGAAATGGAGATCTTTGATCAAATGGAAACCAGAGAACTGTTCACACAGTTCTGGGATTTGAAATAGGAAATGACTTAAGAGTGCACAGCCAGGACTGAGGGGCAGTGCCCTGGTGGTATTGCTGAGGGACTGGAGTGGGATACCTGATAGGGAGTGAGCAGAGCGGTCTCAAAGATTGAAATAAATTCAGGAGAACACCTGAACTACTTCTTTGTGCCATATCTTCAAAGGACTGGCATCAGAGTAGCGGGTGCCAACTTAACCCAAACAAGCCCTCTGTTCTTTCAGATATGCATCTTCTTTATGATCTCATTTAAATGCCACCAAAGTGCTTGTAAAAATCTAGTAGTTTTGTCTGAGTTGAGCCAGTGCTTTGACATTGGCCACCTCTGGAAACTGAATTTCCAACTCATTATTTGCTGTTGGCAATCAGTAAATCCCCAATGCCATTGGGCTGGAAACTGTTTTCCATATCCCAGTAACTTTTGTTGGGTTCTTGTTGTCCTCATTTATGCAGTATATCTAACCCCAGCAGAAAAAGTCACTGTCAAAAATGGGGCATATTTGCTTTGGTGGATTAAAGCATATTCTGGAATTAACCTTGTTTTTGTATAAATATCCTTCATTTAGAAAAGGGAAGTACAAAAGGAAATGGAATGTAGAAATGATGTTACAATAAACTAATTTTTGTGTTTCAGAGGATATGTATTTCATGAGACCCTGAGGCCCATAAGTCTCTTCAAATTGTTATTAACTAGCAAGTCCATTTTATTTTCATATTCAGGGGAAAAGACCTATGCATTATATTTTTGCATTTAAACAAAGCAACCCAGAGGTGTGAAAATTTGCTGCCTTTGTTTTACAGACCAGTAGCTGTTTTATGCTCAGGCCATATTAGAGACTGAAAGTGAAAAGAAAAGGAATTTTTAGTAGTGCTGAATTGACTACTTTCATTCATTTTACACTGTCTTGCTTTCCTGACATGTTTACTTTACAAATGCTTCAGCTCATGGCTGTGACTTATTTTGAATGATAAACTATATAATTAATGTCAAGGTGAAAGGCAGTAATGCTTGTGAATACTGGTCTGTGCCCTCCAGAAACTACTTGTGAAGCCAATTTAGGTCACATGTGGTTCAGTCTCTCAGAAATCTTTCCTAATAAAGCCTTGAGGCACTTTTTTTTTTTTTACTGAGCAATTAACAGAAAGCTAGTTCCTTGTGTTAGAGGGAAATGATAATTTGTACAGAAGGGGGAGGTACTGTATGAGACAGAAATGTTTCTTCACAGAGCTCAGTTGGAAGCTGAAAATGCATTTTAAACTGCCAGTTAAGGTGGGGAACAGCACAGATGCAAAATACTGAAACAAAAATGCTTATATTTTAAGTACAGTGCTTTCAGACTTTCTATCAACTTCTATCCATTTTTTCCTGACTCTTTAAAGAGATGTTTCCCAAGAACCCCCTTGAAGTTGTTCTGAAGAGAAATGGTTCTCAGCTCTTGGCATTTCTCTTGTACCATGAAACCCCTTGGAAGTCTTTCCTTGTGCAGGCATGTGCTGACAATTTGAGAAGAGCAGAATGGCTAGACTGATTTGCAGTTACTGTTTTCAGGAGTCTAGCCATAGAAAACCATGACTTTATTCACCCTGGTAATATGGTAGCCAGTTCTTGCCAATGTAGACAGAAATAAACTACATACGATAATATTATGCAATAATGATATGTAATAACCATGTGTTATCATGTGGTACTGGAGCAATAGTTACCACTCGATGTACTGGGATTTCAGCTTGGATTTCTCAAGCTGGCTAGCCTACAGACTTTTATGTGAAACATCTGTATGGTGCTTCTGCCAAAACATGGCATTGTATCATTAATTGCTGAATTCACTGGACCAAGAAAATTCCCACTAGTATGCTTATTAGTCAGAGAATCAATTAAATTAGTCTCATAATCAGACACAATTGAATAAATACTCCATCTTTTAAGCTGTCATGATGCAGAGAAGTGCTGTTACTGAACCAAGACCTGATAGAGTGACAGTTCATATTTAAGTTACTGTTGTAGTCAGCACTTATGAAGACGAAGTTTACTTTAGTGGTACAATCATATGTATTTCCACTGGTTATTTTGACATTTATTCTTTTGACAGTTTGATTTGGATATATACAAACTTAGTCATCTTGTGTGGATGTCAACAAAATTTTGCAGATGAATGGTGGTTTGAAGGTCTACAGTTACTCTTGTACTATATACAGAGTTTAAATCAATGAACTTGGTGGCACTTCACCTAGTGCTGGGTATCAGGAATGCTGCTTAATGCCCGAAGGGATTCCAACTGGCTCTACAGCAGTGATGTGGCCATAAGGACTGCAAAATAAATCTAAAGCAATTTTGTCATGATTAAAATATATGAATTGACTGCCTATCTAGAGCGAAGGATAGAGTTAAGGGGAGGACAGGAGGTGGTTAGCATGAGAGCTTCCCATTTGGCCTCACTGTTCTGTCACCAGCTATCCTGTGAACACCTTGCAGCAGTGGTCAGACAGGGGGTCAGCAGGAGCTTAGCATTGAACTCTGATGTCCTGCCACCCTGACACCTCTAGCTGTCTCTCTCATCCTAACTGTTGCTCTTTTCTGAGCAGAGAAGGGGGACAGTACTGGCCTCCCTCACAGCAGGGTAGGGGGGACTGTGAAGGCTTACTGCCACTGATAAGTATCGGCAGGCAGGTAGGTATTAACAGCTCTAGGCTGTCTTAACTATCTTCTCCCTGCAGAAGCTATGCTGAAATTCAGACCATCAGTCAGTCTTACAGACTGTAGCATAAGAAGGGCAGGGAAATAAGGGCCTATTTATTAGTTGCCAAGTGGGTAGTTTTCACTGCTGTTTATGATTAAAAATAATACTGCCTGTGAGGCTTTCTGCTGCTAGTGGCACAGAGAAGATCTGTAGATGTGATAATACTGGGTTGGAGGGTATGCATTAGGATAGTATCCTTTCACTGTTCAGAAGTAGCTTGTTAGGGGCTTTTTTGTGCATGCAGAAGACATGGGGGACATGAAATCTGTCTTTCCTTAGAACATAATGTCCCCCTTAACTCAAGCTACTTAAAATAGCTACCTACACTCTAACACCTTCCAAGCCTCACTGCCCCAGGTGTAGTTTACATTTTCTGGTATTTGATCCCATACCTCAGTAGCCCCACTGATCTGCTTCCCCGACAGCCATGTCTGCTGTCTTCTACACTCCCTTCTGCATGTAACGCTCTCACCTTTCCCTTGTGGGCTCTTACCTTATGCAAAATCCTTCTCCTAACTACTTTTGTGGTGCTGGCAGGAAATGAATGAACAGTAATGAGGCAGTTAGATGGAGGTGACAGATCAATTATTTATCTTTAAAGAATGCATACATTAAAGAATCAAAATTGGATGGGCCAGATCCTTATCTCCTACTGGTCTTTCATGGTAAGAGAATAGCTCTGAATTGTGCCAGAGGAATCTATCTCTTAATGTTTTGTTTATAATGTTGATTTTTTTCTGTGAATTCTTGCTTCTGAGAGTTATATGGGTGCTGTTTCAACATGTACAAGTGATAAGAAATTATGTTGGCATGGAATCCAACTATTGCTACACTGATGGGTTGTTGATGTACCTTGAGTGCCGCAAATACCTGGCAGCACAGCCCTTGCTGTCTCAGTTGATGCCTGCGGGATGCTCAGCAGTACGGTGCTGCCTGTTACACTGGAGCACTTTGCCACACAGCAAGTGGATCAAGCAGTTCTCCCTGCAGTGGAGATCACACCAATAATCCATCATTCAAAAGTTTTAAAAGCAACAGAGTGTTATTATTGAAGAGGCATAATGGTCACTGTGCAAAATAATACAGCTGTTAGCCAAGCCCAGAACAATTGCCCATAAGAGCATATATTTTTATTCAGTATTCTCTCTTGTTTTAGTAGCAGCCCAAGCAACCACAAGATAAAATTGCAAAATGATCTTTGGCATCTTATTGTACTAAAATGCTGTGGTCTCTACGCAAAGCTTAAATTATGCCTGTTCTGACCTGGAACCACCTTTCAAAATTAGAGTCTGTCCCTCAGTTCTCCCTTTGACTTTCTTCATCATTTTGTTTTCAGTCACTTCATGTGAACTATATGAAGGTGAATGAAGAAATGGCAAAACTTTTTATGAGGACAGTGAGACTGGTCAGCACCTTTCTGAATTGAAATCCCCTCATACAACTGATTTGAAGACAGTGGAGTAATGAAAGAAATTTCTCACATGAAATTGCTTGACAAGAGTTCTAGATGACTAAATCTGCCTGTAATATGCCTGTGCTTGTTTATTTTCCTTTAAAAGGGACAGAGTATGTGTTAGTAAGAGGAGACTGCTATAGGTGGCTAATGTTGTAATACTGTACTTTTAACCATAGGTGTGCTAGAAGATATGTGTCTCTACTTAGTCTCCATTCATCTGTTTTTGTACTGGACATGTGAGAAAAAACCAGGACAACGTACACCTTGAGTAAACTTTCAAGTTTGCACATAGAAAAGATTGCTTTTTAGCTGCAAGTAGGACAAGAAACTGCTTGTAGCTTTGGAGACTCTTTGTACAGTAGAGGTTTCTAGTTCAAATGCAGTTCAGGTCAGTAGTGCTTGTTGCTCGCTTCTTTTTGAACTACTAAAAGGCAGAGGAAGATACTGTTGCGGGTCCCTTGGCTGATATTGTCACCTGAGAGACAAGATAGAATAAACTAAGGGGTATGAACTACTCCCCTGTCTACAGAGCTGGTCCCATCTCACCGGAGAGACAGAATCAGTTGGTCCTATCTCAATGGAGAGACAGCTTTGCAACTGGCTGTATTTTATATAACTGGTGGATGGAAGTATTTAGTCTCTAGCCAGAACTGTCAACCAAGCGTGAAAGGGACTTTTAAAAATTTGAGCCAATTCATCTCTATCTGAAGTTTTTATTTTACTTGAAGACAATTATCAGTAGAAAGGTTATTTGTCTGCTTAGCTGACACCAGTTCCAGGCTGCATACACAGTACAGCAGAGTATCAGCATTTCTGTGAAACTGGATATACTCCAGGACAAGACTTATTTTTGGAACGTGAAACCCTTCTCAGAGCCAGTTCAAGACACTAGGCAAAGCAGATGCTGAATCTGTTAGGCAAAGCTGATGATCTCTTTTTGCCTATGTTGGATGTGACATCAGCTGTACTAGCCTGAGCAATGAAGACTCCTCCACTTGTGCTCACTTCCTTTACTGCTGCCTCTTCCAATGACTAGGTTGTGCCCTGGAGAGAGATGTTATGAAAAGGAACGATATACTAAACTAGTGCTTCTTAGCAGCTTAGAAAGTTTATGCTTAGTTGGCTCTTGAATGCGTTGCTGCCTGGCTTCACTTACAGCTCGAATCTCTGGTAAATTAGTAAGGACTTATGTTTTGTCATGAAGAATAGAGAACCAAAACTACAGCTGTGCTGGTGGGATGCTATACAGCTGATGATACAAGCTTAGTCTTACTTTTAAATGTTCCCTGGCGAGGCCATGTGAGAAGCAGATCACTGCAGTTAGGCTGAATGTTGCTGCCACAGAGCAGTGAAATAAAATGTCCATGTTTCTGTCATTTGGATAGGCTGTTAGTCACTGCTCTTGGAAGGTATTGCACACAGTCACTGTTTGGTATAGCACAGCACTGCAACAGCTGGATAAAGACAACCTTTTGCTTGGTTCATTGATCAGTTTGCACGTCGCTTTTAAGACCATTAGCATGTGTAAGTGAAGTAAATAATACAAGGGTCATTGAACCTGATATCCACAAAAGGCTTTACAGGCTGCCAACCTGACTAGTTTGTCTTCTACCCATGCTTTAAGTACAACCACTGATAATCAGCGTTGAATGCTATTATTAAAAGGCTGAGAAGGCAGAAAAGCAATTTACCTGTGAAAATTAACTAGGAAAATTGGGAAAGTTGACCTAATGATTTACCTTAATTTCTCACACTCCCCATTCTGTAGGGTAGGTGTTATGTCCTGCAGCTGTGCCATGGGAAATTTTGACAGAACCTAGGTCTGCCATTATTCTGCTAATGCCGTCATGCATGATGAGCTTCTCAGAGGGTATAAGCATCCTGTATAAGTAGCTTCTCCTGTATAAGTGTCCTGGTTTCGGCTAGGGTAGAGTTTTGTTTTGTTCCAGCAGCCGGTGGAATGCCGTGTTTGGGAGTTAGGATGAGAGCAGCACTGATAACACCCTGATGTTTCTAGTTGTTGCCAAGCAGTCAATGACTTATCAGTTCTTCATAACAAGAAGGTGGGGGCTACCCTGGAAGCTGTGAGTGGAAATGGCCAGGACAGGTGATCCAAACCAGCCAAAGAGAGTATTCCATGACAATTATATCATGCTTAGTATAAAGGGGTGCTGGTGGTGGGAGAACGCCGTTTCAGGATGTGTGGTTTTGATTGTGGTCTGGGTCCAGAACAGCTGACCTGTACAGCTGATTTGTGTGGTGTGGTGAGAAATTGAAAATCTTGTATCACCAGTTTCATACATTTTGCTATGAAGTCTTATTCTCTTTCTGCTGTGTCAGTAAACTGTCTTTATTCCAACCTGTGATGTTTGTCTGTCTTTGGTTTTCTTTTCTCTCCCTTCCCCTGGCCCTGCAAATTAGAGCATCTGTGTGGTGTTTGGCTCTCGGCTGAGGTGAAACTACAGCAATGAGGTAGAACAACCTCAAAGAGATGGAGTTTCATATTTTTCCCACTGACGTGGTTGTAGTAGAGCAAGTAGAGAGATGTGAGAAACACCTTCTTCAGGCCAATAGGGTATGATGGGGATTACTTGAGCTCCCTACACTCAGCCTTCCTTTATTTCCTTTACAATACAAACCCATAGAGCACTTGAGATTCACAAACATTGAATACAGAAGTAATAAGGAGCACATAGAAGAAAATAGCCCTTGCTGTTCTCTGGAACTGAAGGCAAACTGATATTACCAGGAGATGCTACTCTTGAATGAGAAAATATTCAAATATTTTTTTTTTAGTTCATATCAGGATAAACAGCCAAACTTGGTATTGTTTGCTTTGTTAGTTCACCTGGATTTCCTGTGAAGTCTTTACATGGCGAGAGATTTCTTTTAATGCAATTTCAGTTGAAGTCTGAGATGTAGGTATGATATTATGGGGAAAACCTCTACTTGATGGAAAACATAATGCTATAACGATAATACAACTCAATAGAAAGACTTCACAAATATCTACAACTGTATGTTTTTGTAGTTTTTCTCAATTTTAAATTAAGGTTGGTTCAGGATTGGAGGATTGTCTTGCGGTTTGAGTAGACACCATTTAATATTGTGTTAATATGCACGCAGTGCTTTATAGACAAGTATTTGGTGTCTCAGGGACACAGACAAAAGAGAAGTTTTTAGGTTGGAGAGCAATACCTTATAGAAGATGGAGATGTGTAAAAGTTATTGTCAGAGCAGGTGGTATATCAGAAGTATGTAGGCAGTGGCTTTTACAAGTTTGTCTTTTCTTCTCCATTATTTATTCATGGGAAGCTGATATTCCTGCTTCATTTTTTCAGGATCCCTCATATGCTCTTATGGTTTTATTTTTCATATCATAATAAGCTGTGAACTTTTGAAGAGAACATGTGCTAATGCTATTTCTGAGAGTCACAAGTGAGAACTAGTCAGATATGCTTCAAGACACCGTGTCACTTTTTTAGGATGTCTTTAGACTAATTTAGTAGGCAAAAGCAGCAAAATGAAGTTGAGGAAGAGATCAAAGTTCATTTGTCACTGGCTTTATGGTCACCTACCCTTGAATACAGAAGCATATTATTATTTCATTTACTATACTAATTTGACCATTATCCTGATTGAAGTAACTGCACTGTGGGGTGTAGTTGACATGACATGTAGTGAGAAAAATAGGTGTACACCTAAGCTTACCTCCAGGTTGAAATTCTGTGATTTTTAAATAATCTGAGAGAAGCAATTGAGATTACCCGTTGTTGCTAAAGGTTTGTGTATTTTATGTATTTCAGTTACGGGCCAGTTCAGAATAAAGACTTTTTCAGCAATTTAATATACTTCAAGTCAAAATTACTTGTGTCAAATGAGCTTTAGTGGAGCTTTCAGTAGTGGACATCTGGAGTGGTGTTCAGGCCTGACGACAGGTAGGGCCTTGCTTGAACATTTTGCCCTTCTGCAGAAGGAATTGCTGCAGATCCTGCCTGTCTCTGCCTCTATGTAGCATTGTCTTGTTTCTGATGTGAGATCTGACTAGTGAATCTGGGTCAAAATGGTCTTGAAAGTGACTTTTGTTATCTCTGTACTCCTGCAGCTACGTGAATGGTACTTGATCCCTACTCCTTTCTGCTCAGTTTGTGAACCTTTAGTCCCAGTGCCATTTATGGGTGTATTGGGAGTGCAGGACAGGTCAGAACTGAAGTGGGGAGAAAAACAACCGAGTTGACTTTCAGGTCACCAATTTTACTGTGCCAGAACCAAAAATAGAACAGAAAACATTGTTTTCAATTTTAACACAGAAAATTCAAAATCCACTTGGCTGAGTTTGTGGTATGGAATGTTTCTGTGTATGTTGTAATTAAATATTTACAGCTCAGAATGACCCAAAATCTTTTTTTTTTGTTTTGTTTTTATAAGCAGAAAAGACATTCCACCTGTGTGACAGTGTGCTGGCTCCCTGCTGGGGATGGAAAATGTGACACCATATCACTTCAGGAGTTGGGATGCAATTGGACAAGGTCACTTTTCAGCTAATCTCCATTACTAGCTTTTTTTGTTTACTCTTGTGTATCTGAAATATGTGTGGAAAATTCAGAAAAGAGTGGGAGCGCTCAGTCACATGCAGGCCTGCAGAGTGTCAGCCCTGTTGCCTGGCTCAGCAGTGCTGAACCGTGCCTAAAGCTCCCTGGAGATTTATTTGCTCAGCCTAATCACTTGCTTCAAGCTTTCAGCCTTATACGGCATAGTGACAATACAGGGCATTTCTTGAAGTTGTTTTAGCTTTGTGATGGATGGTAATAAATAAATGGGGGCCATGTGTGTATGTGTGAGGAAAAACATAGGATACAGTCATGTTTGCTTTTATCAAAAGTTTTTTTTAAAAAATTTTCTCTCTTTCCACCTAACTTTAGCTAACTCATTAAGTTTAATGTACTTAGCCAGCTTAGCCTACCCTAGACTCTCTAGTGACACATCTTTGTCCCACAGTTCATACAGAAATAAAACGAGAAAAAAAGCATGTCACCTTACACTTAGAAGTGCTGCTGCAGCATCAGGTCATTTTCTGTCTCCTGGGTTTTTGGTGTGTGGTTGTTTTTGGTGTGTGTTGGTTTTTGGGTTGGTTTTTTTTTTGTGTGTGCCTGTCTCTGAGACAGTAGAATGAGAACTGGGGTTTCCCTCTCTGCCCGTTTACCTATACTCTGCCCTCTTAAGGCCCCATCTGCAGTACTGTGTCCAGACCTGGGGCACCCAATTCAAGAAAGATGTGGAGCTGTTGGAGAGGGTTCAGAGGAGACCACAAAGATCATCGGTGGCTGGAGCACCTCCCCTATGAGGACAGGCTGAAGGGGCTGGGCTTGTTCAGCCTGGAGAAGAGAAGGCTGCAGGGGGACCTCATTGCAGCCTTCCAGTACTCAAAGGGAGCATATAGACAGGAGGAGAATCAGATTTTTGCGAGGGTAGACAGTGGTAGGACAAGGGGGAATGGGAAGCTAAAGGAGGGAAGGTTTAGATTAGAAGTTGGAGGAAGCTTGTAATGGAAAGATGCCCCAAACCTGGAGGTGTTCAAGGCCAGGTTGGATGTGGCCCTGGGCAACCTCATCTAGATCAGAGCCTGGAGGTTAATCGTCCTGCCTGTGTCAGGGGGGTTGGAACCCAGTGATCCTTGGGGGTCCCTTCCAACCCAGACCATTCTGTGATGGTTAACTTAATGGCCGGTATCTGATCTGCTTATGATTTCTTAGTCTTGTACATAACTGGGTTTCCAGTGCTGTAGAGAAATGTTTTCATGCAGGTAAATGGATGCTCTTCAGGGAAAGTTTTAGTGGTCTTTAACAGTGAGCTATCAATAGTGCTTGCTAATCACTGGTGCACTTTAAGGTTGACAGGATCTCATTTTGATTTCATAAAGCTTATGTTTTTTTACTGGCATCCTGTTTTATTTTTAAGGAAACTAAGCATTCCGTACTACACTGTCTACCTGAAAGCTTAGAAGTATCAGTGCTTGCTTCCCTCTGCCTCTGTCTGCTGTGCCTCAAGTGCAAACCTTCCCGATGGACTTAAAAGAAGGATTTGTCTTTGTTATGCAAATCAAATCGCGGGGAGAAACAATTGTTTTGTGTTGCCAAAACTCAGGATACCACAGGGATTTGCATTTTTTCATTCAAGCATGTTTTGATTACTCCAGTCTCTGAATCCCTCTCCTCAAAAATGTGAAGTCAACATAAATATTACTGAGATAAGGAAAACCCCTTTAAGCTGGGTACTCAGGAGGCCAGACTGCATGCATGAGCAGTGTTATCAGTCAGTAGCTGTACAAACTTCCTTTGATTATGGATCAGTTCATGCCAATCTTTTCTTTGCAAAAGCCCTTCATGTTACAAAGGTCCCAAGACTTGTATCTCTGCCTCAGAAAAGAAACTCTGCTTGTGGCCTGGCAGCCTTCTCTCAGGTTGGGCTACAGGCACTTGGTATTTAGCTCCAGTGCATCCATAGATGTTGTTTTCTGGATACAGCTATGTCTGTGTGAGAAATTACTGACCTCAGCTATATTCCATCATACGAAATATTTTTGCTTATATTTCTAAGGTCAAGTAATACTGTGAAGAACACACCCTAGGACTTTCTTAATCTTAGTGTAAGAAAAGCCCCCTTTAGCTCGTGGATCTGGACAGGACTGGGCACTGGTAGGCAGAACTGATTCCCCACTACCATATCAGGTGGAACCTGAGATTCTTCAACTGCTTTCAACCTAAGGAGATAGATTAAGCTCCAAAATAGGCCCTCACTCCACCGACTTCCTCTAGAGTAGGTGCCAAAAGTGCTCTACAGTTTGCTAAATCAGGTAAAATCACGCAAGTCAGCTCAAACCAAAGAGGGTTTTCTTAGCTTTGCTAATATTTTTTCAATTTTATTTTAATTTTTGTTATGTGAATGCAAAATAATAGCACCAATGGTATTCTAGTCCTTCTAGCCTTATGTAGTTTCAACAAAAGCTAAATTCTGGTCCCACAGTCTTTGTGTACAATGAATAATTCTTGTATAAGTTAAAGCTAGTGTTAAGGATCAGGCTTTGGTGTTGTTCAAGATGCAGTTCAATACTGTTATAGTATGCCCTTACAAGAGAGTCTAAGTTAATTCAGCTGTATATTTTATTTCTCTGGAATTCTGTCGTGGCTTGTCAGAAAACTATAAAATGATGGATAATTTATGAGTGACATTCTTGAAAAAGAATTTGCTCTTTGAAGAAAAATGACTTGTTAAATATAGTTTGAAATCAGGATATATTAATTAAACTGGGAAAGTGGAAAAGATGAATCCTACCAAAATGAGTTCTGAATATGCACAGCCCAGCCTTTCTTTGGCTGTTTCCAAGAGTTTCCACTGAGCAGAGGAAGTGAGTGAATATTTGTAAATGCTTTGTCCCTTAGATGAGCACAGAGAAAGCCAAATAGCTCCTTCCATGGGATCAGGAGCACTCATTGGTAATTAGCATACATAAGAGTTGTAATTAGTTAGCAAGGTTGTTAGTACAGGGTGATGTCACTTGTTTGTTGTGATACAAAGGTTTGGGTTTACTTCATTCCAATTTCCTTAGGCTGATAATGTGATTCCTGCTGTCCAAGTAAATTTTCTCTGATGTGGCTGTGGGTATAAGGCTGTGTGCACTGTCTCTGCAAAGAGCATGTGAGCTTTGTGCGTGCCTGTTTTCCAGCAGAGTAAGGAAATGACAGAGGGTGTTCATTATTATAGTGGTTGACCTTAGACTAGTGCTCCCAATGTCTCTTCTTGGTTTCTGTGATGGTGCCTGTGGAACACGAAGAGGAACAAATGTGAAGGAAGGGTAAGAAGTCATCTTTCAAAAATAACCAAGCCCAAACCAACCAGAGAAAACCTTCGTTAAGTCATAGTTCTACAAGGACAGGACGAAGAAAAATCAATAGCTGTAACTTTAAAAAATTGAAGTGTTTCTTTGACTTTGGCAGGGTCATAAAAGTAGACAGCAATGGAGTAAAATAGATTGGGAGCTTCATATCCCTTCAACATGCTGGTGAGATGAACTGAATATTACACTCAAGGGCTCTCTCCTACTCCTTGTTAAGCCAGTTATTTCCTCCCTACGTGCTTACTACCTGCCTTTTCTTTAATGATTATCAAAGAATTTAAGTAGATACAATAATAAGGAAAAATTCCTTTCTCAACTAATACAACTTTGATATTTGCAACTTGTGGTGTTTCATTCCTTCTGACATTTTTGTCATTCACACACAACTTCTGGAACAACAGTCCATCCAATAGAAACTTGAATTGCTCTCCCCTCAAGCCTAAGTCAGTGCTCCTGTTTTATTTTGTCCTCTGCACTTCTTGACAGTTCTTCAAGGCTTTTTTTTTTAGCCTATCAAGGGGGACTCATATATTAGAAGTCCATATTTTCCCATTTCGGGTCATTCTTAACTGGAAAAGGAAAGCTTCAAGAAATACAAAGTATTTTTGATGGTACCAGTGCACATCACATTTTCCACCTCTGTCATCAGACCATACCTGCACAGTGAATATGGTGTCTAGAAAAGTAGAAGGTTGCCTAGAAAAGTAGAAGGAAATGACTGGCTGGAATAGATGGAAAGGAACAAAGTAGGTAAGAACTGAGGTGAAAAAATGTTAGAAGCAGGTTATGAGGAAGCTGCTTTGAATGAAGAAAGCAGAATTCAAGTTACATGGCGTGGCAGTGATGAGAATCTCTGTGGTTTAGGACTCACTGTACCAGACATCAAAGGATTTGGTCTATTTTAGGAGTTAATGGGTAAGGAAGTCTGTTACTTGTTGGGCAGCTGAAAATATAGTAGTTATTGCTACTGATGATGAAATAAACTTTTATTAAGACTTTAAATTTCAGTTTTCCCTTTTATTGGACCTTTTTATGCTGTGTGAACAAGTGCTAAAAAGCCTGTGGAAGGAATAGTTTGATAAAGGTTCCTTTTGGTGTTAAGGTGGTGTGGATGGTGACACAAGGGTAGAGGAGGAGTGTTTGGTGTAAGAGACACAAAATTAGGAAAAAGGGTGGCTCTATTGCATCAAGTCTAACAGGTTACAGTCACAGTTGTGACAGTCCCCATAAGAATGTGTGTGTGTCTGTGTGACAAGGGTGATCCAAACCCTTTACCTACTCCATAGCCACATAAAGTAGGGGAGAAGGGAAGATGCTCTGTGGAGCTGCTGGGTTAGTAAAAATACCTGAGGACAGCTGCAGTCAGGATGCAGGTTTGTCATCTAGATTGTACTAGCTTACACTGAGGACTGGATGTTTATGCTTTCTTTTCCTTTGGTTCTGTGCTTCTCAAAGATTTAAAAAAAAAAAAAAAGAAAAAAAAGAAAAGGCAGATTTGCCCAAATAATTGCCTGCTCCCTCAGTGATCTTGTCAAGATATGGACTGGGTTTTGTCACTCATAATCAGGCTAGTGATCACTTTGCAAATAATTTCTTAGATATTGTTTGGACATAGTCACAAAATGAAATGCTTCAGAATGTAAGTGAAGGGCACAGGAATTGGCTCCTTAGGACACTGTCAGAAAATAGAACAAGTTATAAACTCGAACAACTGGTGTGCATGCACATTTTAAAGCATAATGATCCGTAGGTTGAAAACTAATTTTTATGATTCTTCCTGCCAATAAGTGCAGTAAATTCTATTAGAGGCCAAGTTCATTCAATTCTTGTCTTTGTTTTCCTTTCAGTGCTTACCTTTACCAAACTGTCCCTGGTGTTAGAATAGCTACCCAGTGGCATGAGGAAACATGAATTTTAGCTTGATCGTCTGGCTTTGAGTGTAGCTTGGCATAGAGGAAGCACAACCCTCAGAGCTTGTTTTTTCTTTAAGAAGTACTAATACCTTTTCTTAAGATTTTGGAATAGGAAGAAATCTTTTTAAAATAAAAATATAGTTCCATTTAAAAACTTTACAGATTCTCTAAGTCTCCTCAAGGAGAGGGCAAATGAATGGTTAGTAAGTAGGGGAGGAGGAAAAATATTCTTACCCTCCAATAAACCATCATGGAGAAAGAATTATTTAACAGAGTCTCTGATTCATGAGCCTTGCTGTAAGCAGAAGTGAGAACTAAATTCAATGCAAGTGTCTGCAAGTAAAACACAAAGTGCTGAATTCTTTAAGTGGCTCTTAAGTTTAGTGGTGAGATACAATGCTGTTCAGACCTGTGGGAGGTTAAGGGCTTTTTGTCTTTTTGTTGTTAATGAAGGATGTCATCCTCTATCTATAATGGATGTAATACTCCATGCAAAGTATTAAAGTAATTAACTGCAATGCTAAGAAGGTTTCTGTTGTTAGAAATCATTGCCACTAGAATCCAGGCACTCATGGCCCTGCTGAATTCTGCCAGTACTTAATGTCATGACTCCTAAATTGTGTGCATTATGGATTCAACATACTATGCGATATTTACCTGCTGGTTTCTGGTGTATGGATGAAGGCATCATCCTTACTAACACAGGAACATTTTGGAGAAGGGGTTTAGATATTAACCTTTTGAATTTAAGGAATTGTAGTGGGCTTAGTCAAATCTAAAGTTACAGGAAATGGAGAATGTGGGGCTCATTGCATTAGTTTCTTGGAGATGGTAGCTTCTCAGTATCTGTTCTGGACTGTGCAGAGAGAGGTCAGGGTCAATGTGATTGCTCAGAAAAGATGTGAAGGTATTGCTTTTCTTAGAGCAGAGAGATGAAAAATATTCAAGATAACAGTATGTCTGACAAACTGTAATATGGGTGAACTAATTTGTTATGCTGCTCAGAACCTCTTTGTTCTGGAATCAAAATAACAGATCAAAGAAGTTTGCTGTTTACTAACAGTCTTAGGAGGGCTTTATTCTTTAACAGAATGGGAACTGTTGGCTGTGGGTGAGCTGGAGAATATATTCACATGTATTCCTGGGGTGCTACATTTTTTTCTTTAATGAATGATCATAAATGCCTCTTTCATATGTCATGTCTGAAAATCTGCTCTTGCCACTAAGAATTCATCATGTGGCTTGGTGATTTCAACCGTATCCTGTTGATTTTAAAATATCAATAGTCTAGGAGAGAAAATTGTATTGGTGGTGGTAGTGATACATGCCAGAAATGGCAGTGTGCCCTGAGTTATCCACTTTATGGATGTGATGCTGACTGGAGTGTCTCTTAACGTGTACTGTAGCTCTCTGTGGTATATGTGGCTCTGATTTGACTGGGTGAGAGGTTTGGAGAGATGCAGCTGTACTATGTGGTGAGTGAGGGTCTTGCTGCACTAGCTCTCCTTACACAACAAGTTTGGATATAATTCAGTTTCCCCCTCTGCCCCATGCACCAGAGCCCCCAAAGACTTTCAGCAGGATAGTGTTGTTAAAACACATCTAAAATGCATCAGGTGCAATAAAGAGCAAGTTATCTCTGATGATTATAGAGACAATTGAAACAACTAGCTTGGCTATAGGTGTTTGCAGCATAAAGTTTATAAAGACTGGATAAATGAGTATTGCCCTAACTGTAGGGGACAGTGCATCTGTTCATGCCTTATTTTGGCTTTTATGCCACGCTCAGTACCGAAGCCAGTGGGCTGCATCTTAAGGCTGGCAATGTTTATGTGACCACATAGCACTTGAATGACTTGTCACCACTAGGTATGTGGGTTGCATTTCACTGGCGTGGTTTACAATTAAATTTTTGGTTGATCATAGAAATCATGGCACAGAAGAACTGGAAGAAAGCTTCAGATGACATGTGGTGAATCCCTCTGCTGCTGTGGAGAGCTGACACTGTCTTGGTTACAGCTGGCAGGTTTTTCTCACTGTTAGTACAGTCACTTCTGCTGGAGGTATCATCCTAGATACAGCATCACCTGACAAGGCAGATTTCATAGTCTTGTGAAAGAAAGATTTTGAAGCAGGCGGGTAGAGGAGCAATTTTAGGAACAGGAGTACTTACCAAATAGTTTTTCAAAGGAAAAGGGTCTCTGTGATCTTACAGAGAGTTAGTGAGCTTAATCGTTTTGTTATCTATCATGTGTGGAAAGGGGATGTAGTGACACAAGTGATGTGTCTTTTTTCTTTACATGTAAATGTATGGAAAGTTGATTTTTGAACCTGTGAACCTCTTCAGAATTGTGGACAGTAGGAGGTGTCCAAAACCCACAACAGGCAGAAAAATATGATTGGAAAAACCTTTGTTTTCTTCCAGTTCTGAATCCTGGATTAGACCTAGAGTTGGCAGCACAACTAATAGGTGAATTGATTATATGTAGCTGTATAACAATAAATCAATGAGCTTGAATAGAAGAATTGGTTGTATGGGAACATTTTGATTTGTAGAGCCTGATACCTGAAATTAATTTTGTCAGATGCAGGTTTCCATTCTGTTTAATATATGGTTTTCCCATTCCCTACGTTCTTGAGACATGGCTGAAATAAGATTAAATTCTTCATGTTCTTATACTGGCAGCAACTTTCTACTCCTGTGTTATATATAGCAATGCAGGAGGGTGGTGTGATAAAACAAGGATTTCCTATCTTTCCAGCAGGATCCTGCTTTGTGATGGGTTGAATTGCTTTTCAGTGGTTCAATGTCTGCAGCTACAAAATTACTGAGTTTAGCAAACTGACATTATGGTATAAGCTTGGCTCATAAAAGGAGTACATGAAGGTTAAACGTAGCTCATTAGTAGAATTGTGCTATACTTTAGCAAGGAAATTGCAAAAAGTGTGCGAGAAAGAATGGGATGGTCACGTTAATGGGACAGCCATTAACTCTAATATACCTAAAAAAAAAAGCCTGTCTGGNTTTTTTTTAAGAAAAAGCAGAAAGAGCCCAAACAGCTGCTGAGATCAGTATGCAGCTCCCAGCTGTAGGTCCATTTCCTGTGGGCAGGTTGTGTGAGCAGCCCTGGGCAGGCTCCGCACAAAGCTGAGGAGAAACACTGGGCAAGACCTGGAATTTGTTTCTATCCATGGTTCCCAGTTGTGGATTAATAGAAGCACCTTTCAGGGACTTGGGGAATTTTCCAAGTAATGTCTCAAAGGATGATGGCAGTAAGAATTACTGAAGAGAAGCAAGTAACGTCATCTGACACTGAAGCCCTCCATGGCAATGCATATTTATTTTTGAGAAGCTGAACACATTAAGAGAACTGAGAGTAAAATATTCTAGAGTGAGTTTAAAATGGAGAGTACAGAGACACATTTATTTTAAGCACAGTTGTCCGGGAAAAAATACTTAGGGTATAGGAGACTGAACTCAAATGACTATTTGTGGAATTACATTTAATTGCTTTTGTAAGAAGCAATGTAATGCAAAAAGCTTTTGTAATGCTGACAAACATTTGAGAAACTTAGTCAGTCTAGGGGGAAAAGAGATTTCTGTGTGTGGCTATTTTTATTTATATCGCATAATATTACAGATCCTTTTGTTCCCTGAATAGAAGTTTATAATTAAATCAAATCATAAAGTGGCTGGGAGATTTGTATGAGGAAAAAAATGCATGGGTGGGTTGGTTTTGTGAATACGAAGGAGCTTTTTTAGTTACTTTATTATAGCTGAATTTCTGATTAGGGTTTACAATGCAGTGTATACACTTATTTATGAGATACTGGAGCATGATAAATAGAGAATTCTGATATTAAAAAAAAAAACAAACCGAAACCCAAAAAGCCACCCAAAGAAATATCAGGGTTTATATTCTGTGCCTGCATTGTATTAATCCTGACCTTGACTATGAAAGTCAGAAAAATATAAAAGAAGCTATGCTGGTGATATATGGGTAAATTAGTGTAAACACGTTTAATCTGATGGTGATGATGACAAATCTTGTTCTGCCTCTTTCAATTATATCTTCCATGCAATCTTCTTAAGCATTCAATTTATTTTTCATAAACCCTGCACTAGGAAACGGAAACATAGAATAGGAATGTATCACCATGGCCAGTGAATCGAGTCCTGTACAATTCCATAACAGACATCTAGATTGTAGAGGTCTAGGGAACAATGCTGCCTCAAGTCTATATACTTTATAGCAGCCTACACAAACTGTTCATCCAAAGAGAATGAAAATATGTAACTCTCGTAATACCTGGGAGTTCTGCAGTGTCAGGGAAATATAAACAATACCACCCATAGTTTCAGTTCCTTCTTCACAATCTAAAGGAAGGCTGACCACTTGTTTGGTTTTTTATTTATTTTTATTTTTATTTTTATTTTTATTTTTATTTTTATTTTTATTTTTATTTTTATTTTTATTTTTACTTTTATTTTTAAACTCTTAAAACCATTCAAATGTCTTCCTGAGTACCCTTTAAAATCTTTAAAAATGTTTCTTTAGCAAGGTCTGTTTGCTCCCATGACAACGTTTTTGGAATGGGTTGCCTGTAACACACTCCCTAAACTCTTCCCACATCTTTAAGGGTTAAACCACCTTTCAGCCATCTTTTTTTCACACTTCTTAGATCTAGTCTATCCAGTCTCATATGTGTGGGTTTTACATTTCATTCTCTCTACATGTTCTTGGAAGTTGCATTTATAGCTCAAATACTTCACAGCTCCCACGGCCTCTCTTTTTCCTCATCTTTAATGCTGTGTTAACACATGACTGGCTGAGTTCTGCTGGCTGGATGCATCTGGCACCTGTGGGCAGGGTAACGGGAGGGAGCGGTGGTGCTTCATACCAGCACCTATGGGTGAATAGTCTCCCTGAAGCCTAGCAAAAGTCCTCTCTCTTCTGCTACATAGTTTTTTTGTCCTCCCTACTAGCAGCACAGGCTTATTCTAGGTGCATTATCTGAGGTGTGGAAGAATGTGCCAGGAGCAAAGTAGGTCTAAACAGCTACAGACCCCCATCAACCATCTCATTTGGGGTAGTTTGGATCTTTACCTGGCAACTTTGGGTTTTTCAACCATGG
>VXBZ01007452.1:106154-141949 GCA_013399135.1 Heliornis fulica | reverse complement strand
TGTTTCTCTTTTTTTTTTTTTTTAATAAAGTTGGTTTTGGTTTCTTGTCCTGTTTCTCAACATCCTTTCTAACCACTTACACTCTTTCCATCCAGACCTGTTTTGTTCAGCTCTGAACTCATTTCCTTATTCTGTAATTTTGAAGTAGTTCTGAGGGAGTAATTTATAGCAGTAGCACACTTTGAAGTCAAACATGCATTAGCACAGACTTCTTAACATCTTTTGACTCTTACAAAAAGCAACATTCTCAAATCAGTGCTTTTATTCACTCCTTGGGCCATCTCCCCAGCTCCTTCTACCACCTTTAACTTTCTTCCATTAATTTATTCTTTTTAAGGTAATCAGCTCAATCAAGTTCCATTCTCTTACACTGTGCTTCAGCAATTATTGTTTATTTTTTAAAAGTTTCCAAAATTCCAGGGCAGTAGTTTGCCTCTAAAAGTTAGTTCACCATGCTCTCATTTATCATTATTTCCTACACGTAGCAGGGATGCCTAGGTACTCTTGAATTATGTATAGTACTCTGTTCTTGCTTTTCTTCCACTCATTATCAGTAGTGCTGTGTCTTTCCTGCAGTAGAAGAAATGATAGCCAGCAGTTAATTTTAGCTTTATAATTTTCTATCATATTCATAGTTTCATTACATTGCTTACTAACTATTAACCACCCATTTCATTAGACACTAATAATGCTTGTCACCATTGCAAGCAACAGAGAAGAAGCACCATTGGATCAGAAGTATTTAAAATGCAAGATGATTATGGAATACTTGGACTTTATGAAAATCACTTTTATTCTCTTGTTTGATCCTTCCTTGCAGGAAAATTTTGAGTCTGCTGCTGGGAAAGATAAATGGTTTGATAGGAATACAAATACAACACCCACACCCACCCCCCAAATAGGCCAGGCATACAAACAGAAGGTGATGAAGTCAAAAGAATGCATTTTCTAGGAAAGAATGGCCTATCTTGTAATTACCCTGTTAAAAACCAAGCAGAGAAAACTTTATGACCCATAACACAGCCTGCTCTGTCTCTCATAAGGGTGAGGCTGAATTTACCATTAGGTAAGAGGAGGAAGAGTAGGTGATGGATTACAAGAGTCCTCTGTGAAATCTATGGATTCCAGGGAGAGATGTCATCACTCAGCAGGTTTTCATTTTGGTGCCAAGTCTTGCAATAGGAATTCCTGTTGTGGATAAAACTTTCATCAGGTATAGACATGAGTCACCTGAAGAGGTTGGGCAGGTTGACTGTCTTTGTCCATTTGTCTAGCTATATGTAGTCTGCTTTAGGGTCTGAAGGCCATCAGTGAATATGAACATCTCTCAGAGTATTATTTTTTTGCTTTGCTTGTAATACATCACTTGAAATTCAGGTAACAATGTATTTGCTGTGCTTATTGCCCCTTACATTTTCAGCTTAAGCCTTAGAACCTTTAACATTAAGTGTTCCTTCTGTACAGCTGATGGAAAATGCTTGGCATCTGTTGGGCTAGATGATAACCATGCCATTGTGTTTTGGGACTGGAAAAAAGGAGAAAAGCTAGCAACAACCAGGTAAGAATACATCTTGGTACAAATGATCCCTGTGCTTGGATTTGTCCAAATAATATCATCCATGTGGGTTACTTTGTTCATAGGAAGAAATGGATCACCACTCTGTAAACAGAATGGTGTTTTGGAGAAAGATATCCAGATTGAAAAACTTGGGATCTACAGCTTAGAGTTTGGACATGCTATGAACTGTTCCTGTCTAAAGTTCCCTAGCCTTTCTGTTTAGGAGAGCTATGTTGATGTTAGAGCTCATTTAATGATTTTCAAGTTAAGTTAATGTTTCCACATAATTTTATTTCCTGACTCAGGGCAGAAGTCATCAGAGATGTCATATTTTCCTTTATGCAGTAGATGATATATGCTGGATTCCATCAGCATACGAATGCAGATCACTTTTCTGAAAAGAAACAAACTGTTCCTTCTAATATAAATAGATCTTTCAAGGTCTACTGATCTTGCCTCTCATCTGATTCAGCTTTTTCTGTGGTATTAGCTAAGCTTTCTGTCAGTAACTGCAATGAGCAAATAACCCTGTAGCAAAGAGCTTTTGCAGTTGCTCAGAGGGACCAGTGGTGAGAAGAAGATTGGATTACAGTTTACAAGTTTGATTTTTTTTTCTTCTAAAATATGGAATTACAACATTTTCTTTATACTAAGCTAGTTGTAGATGTTAGAATAATCAAACTGAATGAAAATCTGGTCTTACCCTTGGGCAAATCAAATGTGCCTCTGAGGTCCAGTTCCTACAATTGTGTAGAATTCATGTAAGCATGGACTTGCATACCAGAAAGGCAGGGAATTCATTCCATGTGCTGCCTGCAACCACAGAACATCCAGCACTGGTCAGTAGAAATTAGTAGCATAGCTGGGGGGGGAAAAAAGTGTCTGGGAAAGGTAATTTACTGTTGTTGTTTGGTTATGTATTTCAGAAGAAATAACAGCATTTTCTCCTGGCAGCACACTCTCTTAATAGTGTACCATTACTAAAGAAATATTTTGATGCAAGTGTGTGTACCACAGTTTATATTAGCTATATGATTTTGTCTCAGACATCCCATTTATTAAGCATCAAGATTCCAAATCCTCTTTAAATTAGCATCAGTGTCATCTGTGCTATAAGACATGACATTTTCATTTGCTCTGCCATGCTAGTTGTGCTGTCTGCAGATGGATTGTGCTTCAGCCTCACTGGTGAAGAATTACCTTATATGTTCCCAAACACATTTTCCAAGCTTTTAAAAACAACATAATGATGGGCTGTATGTCAATCTCTTGTGTTGCTCACAGGACGGATTTAAGATTAAGTACTTGGGTTCCTTTCAGCATATAATAACTTTTATACCAAATATATCTACTATTATCACTAATCTGTTGTTCTGAAAACGTGCAGGGTCTTCAGAGAGTCTTAAAAAAAAAAGAAGTTACTGTTTATATTTTATCAGTGCCTGAAGGCAAGTCCCCCATTCTGGTAAGCACAGTAGGACATTAAAGAGAGACAAAAACCTAGTCAGGAGCATTTACATCTAAATTTTAGCCATGACCCTTGTGGCCTTAACAGACAAGAAGAATAGGAGGACATCTCCTTATAAATCAAAAAGACCCACAAGAAGAATTCTTCTGAAGGACTAAACCTCAGAAATGAAGTGTACATTCAATATATTGAAATAGTCATTATGTTTTTTCTGTAGTTACTTTTTACTTTTGTGGGTATTCTTTTTGCTTAATCTTTTTAGGATTATTAATTTCAGCATGATTTCTCAGATTTTGTTATCTTGTCACAATATTTAGAATACAGTCTTATTTATTAGTTTTAATTGCTCCCTGTCCTATAATGATAAATTATACAGCTTGTTTCCCCATCTCAGTTCTGCAATCTTCTGTCTGGTTTCATTAAAATCCTTATTGAACAAGTGTACACTGTTAGAATCCAAACATATCTGAGCTCCTTCTCGTGCCCTACATGCTGATGCAGTGCTGGTCCTATTTGATCCTCCAGTTTTGCATTAGTGGACTGCAGTCCCTCAGGGAGCAGAGAGAAGCATTGTCAAATTTATTTACAATTTAAATCAGTGAATATCATGCTCTTCTATATCCTCCTGTAAAAGCAAATGTTCTGTGCTGGTCTTCTGGAACACAAGGACACAAAAACCACACAGGTTTGTATATGTTGCAGGAAAACTGGGGTGAAAGCATTGGCTGTTTTGTCCAGGTCTCATGTGTCAGCACTTTCATCATGTCTGAGGTGGGCATACACTTGTCACTTTACAGGGGGCACCTGCTCTGGGACACATTTTGCCCGTGTGATAGATGCCTCCAGAGGCAGCAGCCTAGCAGGTCTCCACTGAAAGGCTGGATATCACTAGAGGCAGGGGAGAAGGAGGAGTTGCAAGGTGATGTTCTTGAGATTTCCAAGGTGTGAAGGACCATTCTTTGTCTAGACTGATTGACCAAAAGAAAACAGAAAGCAAGAGGATTATCTAAACCCTGGGATTTTTCAGATCTGCAGGAGGAAAGTTACATTATCATAGTACAAAGCCTGAGAATTCATACACAAAAGCTAACAAAGTTTTGCTTTTGGTGTTTCATAAAACACTGAAACAGACATAATTGCTACTTTGTGGCTGGGAATATTTTTTGCAGTGGTGAAACTTAAATTTACAAATTGCCATAAATATATACTCCAGCAAGAAAACTTATTACCTGAGAATTAAATTCAAAGTCATACATGCTGCTGAATGAACTGTATCCTAAAGTATAATTTTATAATGTGTGGGTTATTTCTCCTTCTGAAGCACAGCAGGTTAAAGACTTAATTGTTTTTCTCAATAGAGGATTTTAAATATTTATTAATTGAGTTCTTAGCCATTTAAATATTTATGCTGCTCTTTATACCTTATCTTAATTGCATTGACCTTTGTTGCCTGCTTCTTCATGATGACTTAACTGAAATTCAACGGGAGGCAATTTTTATTCACCACATCTCTAATTCATTTACAGTGCATGCTCCAATACATTCTCCAACTCTGAGTCAGCCTTCCAAGGCAAAACTCTTGTTGATTAGAAATACAGCTCTATTTTTTGTTAAGTGATAGAGGAGATAATGTAGGCATAACCTCTGCCACTCATCTGCCAATCCCTATAGCGTTATAGACCCATGCTGTTATAATTGCACCAAGACTGTGACAGTCACAGTGATTAGATTCCTATTGTTGAGGACTACATTTGCCTGGTCCAGTATGGTGGAATGGCCATTTAAATTATTTTGAAATGATAAGCCATCCATTACTGTGCTTTTTTAATTTGTATTTTTATTGCAGGGGCCATAAAGATAAAATATTTGTAGTGAAGTGTAATCCGCATCATGTAGACAAACTAGTCACAGTTGGGATGAAGCACATCAAATTTTGGCAGCAAACAGGTACTGTATTGAATAAGTTATTTAATTTATTTGAGAACATATGTATTTTTAATACAGGGATCATCATGCTTTCAGTTTAAGAATTTATTTGTAAAGCAGTTTCTTAGTTGCCAATATACTAAAGGGGTGTAAACCTCCATCTGAATCAGCAAGTGTCACTGTATCACTGTATTCCTTTTTCTTCACAAGTAATTTCCAGCTAATTGTTTTTTTTTAACTCAAGTCATATAATAAGGATTTCTCCTGTACAAGCATCCTTGGCTCTTGGAAAACATGCAGTCCTGTAATTCACTCAGGCAGATTGACCCTTGCTGTGAAAATGCCAGCTGGTAGCTAAGAAGCTTAGGCAAAACAAAAACAAAATAAAGAAATGAGTATTTTACAGAAGTTCAGTCATAGTAATTTGTATTTTATCCATTAGGCTAAAATCATCACATGGTATCACGAGAATCAAGATATCAAGGTAATACATATTTCATATGACACCAGAGTTTTGTCTCCTTTTTTTAAATAATGAAAAATGGAAATGTGTTTTCTGTAATTTAAACCCAGGATGAGATTCTGCAGAGCAGTAAGCAAAATATTCAGAATGTGATGTAGCCTTCAGTCCAGAGTGTTCTGTCAAGCAGAGAATGACAGTAAAATCCACTTCTGATTGAGGACATTTTTTATTCTGGACTGGATTTTTTTTGTTGTTCATGACTTTTAATCATCTCCACCCTACATGAGCACATAGTGAAAAGATCTCAGAGTATCTTCTGTGTATAACATTCAGCAGAGTTAGGTGGTAAGAGAGCAGCTAAAACCACCTCAAAACTAGATAAAGAGGTTTCTGCACTCATACTGTACAGTGTTCAAGTGGCTCAGGTGCTCTCAGATAAAAAGATACATCTTTTTTGGCTGCGTTTTTTAAGTTTAGATTCTTTTTGTAGCAATTAAATAGGCTTGTGTTGCTGTTTGCCAGACTCTATGACTGGAATTTGCATTAAACAGTATCTTAACTCCAAAAATAGTCTCTTTGCAATAAAAATGTTGTCTATTGAACTAAGAATTGCTCTGTGGTATTTGGATTATCAGTCTGGTCTTAGCTGTGTGGCACAAGATGATCTGAAGCCAGGACACCATTAGCTACATTATCTTGTAGTCTCATGTGTACTTTGTCTATAAGCACTCAATGTATGGGCACTGATGGCTACCTCCTGCTGCCTGAATCAAAGTAGGGCTGGGGCAGTTTGGCACTCTGACAGTCAGAAAAGGAGCAAATCCCACCAGTCATCATGCAAAACAACGGTCGCATGGTCAGTGGGACAATTAAACCCAACCTCTAGTATCTCATGTGCAGATGTAGGTGCCTCTGTAGACAAAAAATTTGGCTGTTCTGTGCAAAAAAATATTCTGCCAGCCATCTTATTAAATCTTACACAGTTCCACACCAAAATGTATCATTTGCTTGGAAATAAGAATCTGAAAAACAGTCTGTACTGCTTCAAAACTGTCCTTACTAGATTAACCTCCTTTTATTGGAATTTCCCCTTGTGTGCTCGGTTTTCAGTGTTTTTATTATCTACTATGTCTTAGGCAACCACTGGAGGTGACAGGGTCAAGACATTGGTCCTTTACAGCACTATGGCTACAAGCAAAATACAGAAATACTTGTGTTTGTATTGCAGGTGGAGGCTTTACATCAAAACGAGGGACATTCGGAACTACCGGCAAGTTGGAAACCATGATGAGTGTTTCGTATGGGCGAATAGAAGATCTGGTTTTCTCTGGAGCTGCTACTGGAGACATTTATATCTGGAAGGATACTCTGCTGCTTAAGACTGTGAAAGCCCACGATGGACCTGTATTTGCTATGCATGCATTGGATAAGGTAATTATTGTCATCTTATTTATAATCTTTAACTTCCTTTGCAATACTGGAGTAGAGGAGTATAACAAAGTTACTCAGGTTTTGCACATATTTATGTGAGGAATACGTTGTTCTACATTGCACTAACATTGAAGATGTTTCAATAAACAAAATCATAACAGAAAATAAGTTGTATTTTATGAATGTGAAAGTGATTAATTCACAAAATCAATATTAATGAGTTCCGTTATTCCATACATGTGTATTTGCAAACACGACGTTAAATGTGCTTGTTACCCAACCAACATCTCTCTGACATTTAACTGTGCAGAGTTTATTTCTCATTGTGCTGATGTGTGTCACTCATTTTTAAGCAAGAGAGTAAGAGGTAGTGGTCATTGCCTCTTCAACCTGATCCCAGAAGTAATTTAGCATTATCAGTTTCCAAAATATGAAACATAACATTTTAATAATACTGTCACTCTATCTTAAGCAGGCAAAACTTCAAATATCCAAAGGTTTGGGGTTTGAGTTACTTATTCCAGCTATCAAAAGTAATTTCCTCATTTTCAGTGAGTCTTTAAAAGAAGCTATGGAAAAAATATATTATTGACATCACATAAATGAGTTTGGGGCAAAGTTTTGCCACTTTAAATCCACTGACAATTCGAAGATGGTAATGGAATATCCTTCTTGACACTACATTTTCCACTTTAAAATTATAGCTTGAGAAGAAGAATATTAGCTATTAACATTTTTATATATCAAGGTCAGTTAACATGCCTGTGGCTCAATCTTATCTGGCCCTAATTGATTGTTCCTAGCTTTTCCATCAAATTTTCTGTTTGATCTTGACTGTCTTCTGAACATCTTCCTCACATCTGTGTTGGTTAGTTATGCTGTGTTTTGCATTCACTTGGCACAGATAATCTACCAAGGGAATTAATCAAATAATTGATCCCTATGCATTATGAGACCCTCAGGTTGCACATCTGTTGAGTTATTTGAAATTCAATGGACCGAAGAAGCTGTTACCATCAACTATTGCCTCTTCTAAGGATAAAGGCCATATTTTTCCATTGCTTACTTCCACATGCAGAAAAATGTTATGGTATAGCATCAGTGTTTAGAATAGTGTGCACTCTGCATGTTTATAACCCTAGAAAAGCAGTACCATAAATCTTCTCCCCTTACATTTCTTTCCTCAAAGGCACAGGCTCCAGTATTTTTAACTGGAGACATGATTAAAATGCAGGGGAGAATTTCTGTCTCTTTAAATATTAATGTATAAGTTATCAATTGTGTATGTCCTCACACTGTGTACATGCAGGGGTTTGTAACTGGTGGAAAAGATGGAATTGTGGCGCTTTGGGACGATATGTTTGAAAGATGCCTGAAGACATATGCTATTAAAAGAGCAGCTCTATCTGCTAGTTCTAAAGGTATGGGTTTTCAGTGTGTTTTAATACAGACTTGATTACTTAATTTGTAAAGGCTGGTAAAATGGCAGTAATTGGTGTCAAATCTTACCAGAACACAAAGGGACTAGTGCTATGGTACTTACTCTTCTGTGCTGGAATCTTCTGTTTTGATTGTTACAAGTTGTATTTCACACACTCTTTGCCATTTATAGTTTGTTCTGCTATTTCCTCCTCCACTCCATGACATTTGGTTTTGTTTTCACTGAAGAAATGATTTTAAAAGAAGTATCACAAGCCTGTGAATCTGGCTGTTCCAAAATCTGTTCTGTTCAGCAGCCAACTTCAACCGGATGGATTTCATGTGATGACACTCGGGTCCCTGTGAGCTGGAAAGACCTGCTAAATTGTGCTTTCCCAGGAATCTTTCACAGATAATCACAGAATTAATATTCATGTTGCAGGAGCATTTGAACCCCTTATACACTGTCACTGGTAAAGCAGTAATATAGCAATCATTATATTGCCATAATACAGTCTGGCACAAGCTCACCTCCTTTGAACTCTTAATTAAATCCATGGATTATCTAGTAGTTTGATGAGGCAAGTGTAACTTGTTCATGATTGTAAACAGATTTTAGTTGTAGATGATATAAGCTGTGTAACATATAGGTGTTATGAGGCTGGTTTTGTTTTCATAATACAACCTTAAAAATAATATCTCTGCATTCTGCAGGTCTGCTTTTAGAAGACAATCCCTCTATTCGAGCCATCAGTCTAGGACATGGGCATATACTAGTGGGGACAAAAAATGGAGAGATACTTGAAATTGATAAAAGTGGTCCTATGACTCTACTTGTTCAGGTACTGTATAGATCTTCCATGTCAAAATATTCCCAGTGGGAATAAAAGATGATATAAGATTTTCCTAGTCGTTTTCTTTTTCTTTTCATCAACCCTTTTGGCCACCATTCCTTTCCTTGCTCAGGCAGGAGATGATGGTTCCTTATATAAATGACTTGGAGATTCTCATTTTAGTTTACATCCCAACATAGAAATGAAAAATGAAGAGTAGAACTACTGAAAATTGTATTATTTTGTGGTTCCATTTACTTGCTTTCACTGAAATAATACTGTGTTCTGAGGGAACCTGTTTTCATCTGTGAAAAATTTTAGAGTTCTGACAGCTTTCCACAGTGACACACAGTTGACTTTGCATGTGTTGCAAAGCTTGAGGAGACCTGTTTTTGCAAGGCAAAGTATTTCATGAAGATTGGTTAAATTTTCATGTACAAGTTCAGTGATTTATTTTGATGTTTCTTTGGTTTTGTATCCTGAATAACTGTAATGTCTCTATGCAGAAAGCTGTATATATCATCTACTGAGTTATAACTTATCATGTTTGCACTTTTGGTTTTCTGTAACTGAAAAAATAACATTGTTTTTTTTCAAAAAATACTGTTTCTTTGGGTTTTTTTCTCTTTCCAGTCAGCTCTGATCACATAATCTTTCAAATTTACATTGCTTGCATGATAACCATACTAACCTAAATGTGTGACATTCTATTTTATAGACTATTCAACTCATTCACTAATTTGGAATTGTAGTCTCAACCCAGTAGAGTTCTCTATGCATGAAGAGTAAGGGGGCAAGATAGTGAAATTACCTCTCATTGATTTTTCTGATAAAGTGTTAGAATTGTCATCCAGTTTAAATTACATGCTTGCATGTATCAACTTGACCTGAAGTAGAAAATACATCAGGTATAATTAAGATGTCCTGACAGTTCCTCCCCCTTTTCTTTTAATGGTATTTTCCCATCTCAACAAAAACAACAGTTACCAAACTGAAATTCAGATCAAGAATAGTAAGACGTGATTTAACCTTGAAATGCAGTGCCAGGAAGCTGTTTGCAAGTCAAAGAAAACATAGAAAAAGCAGGAGGGGTGATGAAAAAGTTTGAAAGCTGCCTTCTGAAGGAAGATGAAAAAACTAAGTATGTGTATGTTGGGTAAACAAGTTCTCTAGAATCTAAAAAAAATTACATAAACCATGAAGACAGATGACCCCATATTAGGATTTCAGAAAAAGTCTTGGGTGGGGCCTAACTATCTCCTCTTCAAGTCTGGAAGAGAGAGCAGGATAAAACAGAGATTACAGTTAGGAATAGTGGAGGAGACAAAGGGAGACTACATTTTAAATGGTCATCAGAAGAAACATTCCAGACATTCATCTATCTTTGGATGTGGAAAACCTTTGAGAGGAAATTACAAGACTTGTAAAAGGAAGCAGTGCAAGTGCTAGAACATACTATGCAAACCCAAATGCCTTATTTTCTCTTATATTAAATTATTTCCTTTAGGGACATATGGAAGGAGAAGTCTGGGGCTTGGCAGCTCATCCTCTCTTGCCTGTCTGTGCCACGGTGAGTGATGATAAAACACTACGAATCTGGGAACTTTCATCCCAGCACCGCATGCTGGCAGTGAGAAAGCTCAAAAAAGGTAATTCTCATTTGGCCACACACTGTGACAGGAATGATGCTGCTCTCTTTCTGTAATAGGTCCATCTTTGCTTTCAGTGCACATCACAGGCATTAATTAGGTAGGAAGAGGACACAGACACTACGAAGCTGGAAGCATAGGAAGTAAATCGTCTTTGGCATGTGTCAAGCCAGTGAAAAGGGTAGAAAGAAAAAGGATTATAATCTATTGTAATGAATAATAATAAAATGAACTTTAATCTATTTTCCTCTGATTCCAAGGGGAATGAGATGATCTCAGAATCATTTGCCTTCCTAAGAGTACTTAATGCCATGATTTTTGTTGCTGACATTGAAAAAAACTTCCTTATAAAGCCAAATGTAAAATTTTCTGCGTGTAGAGCACAATCAGCCTTCAGTGTCAGTAAGAACTTTCAAGTTATACCAACTTCTCTGAAAATGAACACTTTTCCTGCTCTATCCTGTGGGTAAAATTAGATGAGCTATATTGAACTGCAGCCTTCTCAAAAGTTACTCTTATTTCATTTACTCATTGATGTCCTTCAGGAAATTTTATGGTGTGAATTCGTTTTCAGTGACAGATCCAGAGCGCAGGAACTGTAACTGGCTGAGGGAACACAGTCAGATATTTTGGAGAGGTGAACTCAGGGATAGATGAGGATAGGTGTGTCAAAGTGTATGGTCAGAAATAATATTGAGGCAAAAAGTGGTGGAAGTGTAATACATCTCTGTTTTAAATTTGCTCCACCTGAAAGGAACCATTATTCAGCCATATAACAAACAAGCATTCGAGTATCCCTACAAGACACGTAGTTATGCTGCCCACAGTGAATCTCTGAATTTTCCATCTGGATATACTTTCAGTATTTTTTGTTGGGTTTTTTGTTTGTTTGTTTGTTTGGCTTTGTGTTTGGCCTTTTTCATTGTATTTGTCTCAACAGTGTGCTTAGAACATAGTTGGACCCAGTTCAAGACTGATCATTTTCAACTCGGGAGCAGAGGGCTACATTCCCATTTAGTTAAACGTTAATCATAGCCCTCCTATCACATAATGACTTGTTATTTAGTACAACAAGTAATATTTTAAAAGTATATCCTTGATGCAAAGCCCTTTCAGTTGCAATTTGTTTATGGTTTACTCAATCCCAAGTTTGTCAACCTTGAGATCCTCCTTTCCATTCTCTTCTTGCAGGTGGACGGTGCTGTGCCTTTTCTCCTGACGGGAAAGCCTTGGCTGTAGGGTTGAATGATGGGAGTTTCCTGGTGGTAAATGCTGACACTGTTGAGGACATGGTCTCTTTTCACCACAGAAAGGAAATGATCTCAGACATAAAGTTTTCAAGAGGTATGATCAGATGATAAGGTGAAAGGGGGTGTTTACCTTGGAGTTGGTTTTTGTCCTCTAAACAAAAGATTCGGTGTAGACTGGCTTTATATGTGCTCCATGCATGTAAATACAACTCTGTATGGTTGTATGCAGCCTGATATAACGGGGCCAACCCCTAACTGGTGCACTTGGGTGCACTACAGCAGTAAAATCATAGAATAACAGTAATAATTTTAAGATGTACACCTTTAATAACCTCAGTGTCTCTTCTTTACAGAATCAGGAAAGTACCTGGCTGTGGCTTCCCATGATAATTTTGTAGATATTTACAATGTACTGACCAGCAAAAGAGTTGGCATTTGTAAAGGTGCATCTAGCTATATCACACACATTGACTGGGACTCAAGAGGTAAAATGTTTGCCTGGAGATGCAGATTTAAAATACCTGTAAAATGGAATATCAGAAAACTGTGCTTGTGCTAGTTAGCAAGGTAAACTGTAACTACTCATGCAAATTACTTTTCACCATCGAGCACCATATGGATTCAGTGCAATTACATTTGTTGGTGGAATTCATCCTCCCTTGTAGCATTTGTTCCAGAGTACCTGGTACTTTACTGCTGACAACATATGACTAAAATATCACTTTGAACATAATACTGTTTTTCTTTGCCCTTGTTTTTTGTAGTTTTGTACTGTGTGGCACATTTTTCCACCTTTTATGTCAAATTTCCTTTCTTCTTTGCATGACATAGCAATCACTGAAATGAAGTTAGAGAAGCCTCATTGTCACAACTAATTAAGTTTAGATGATTGATAATGAGCTGGTCCAGTAAGCCTTCCTGGCCCTAATGTGATTCTGTGTGGAGCCACCTGCATGTCTGAGCCCTGCTCTCCCTGTTGTGCTAGTCTCAAAATTTGGTGCAAGCTCACTGGTCACAACAGGAGCTAAACTGCTTTCTGAGCCTGTTGAGGTCTGGGTGCCAATCCTGAGCTAGTAAGTCATGCCACAGCTCAGCTGGCACTGAGTGCCTGAGTACTGATAGGTGTCCACATAGTAAATAGCAATGTCTGCTACTACAACCTGTATATCTGTAGTAGCCAGTTCTGGGGTGTGTTACATATACAGGTGTAACGTTAAGAAAACTGGAAATACTTAGTGTCCACCATGGTATTTATTGGAAGCACTGACTTCACTTCTAGATGTAAACAATTAATATGCTAAATGGCATAAGCTGCATTATACAGGTCAGATAGGAAGGGCATGATACTGCTCTAGCACTGTCTTGTCCTTCTCGTTGCCAGTGATTCCAACAGACTGGAGGTAGCTCTTGTCCCAAAGGGCAAAATTCCCAGTCAACATCCAGCAGCACTGGAACTGCACTGCTCCCAGTCAGTAGATGATCTAATCCTCTGCCTCTCAGAAAACAAGTGCTTTCCCTGGCACTAAGGCAGTTGTACTATTGCAGAGCTGCTTTTAAGATGATAAATCTCCACAGAATTTCTTACCTTAATATAGTTGTAGTGATTTAAAAAATTCAGAAAATTCCTTTCATTTCCTTAGATCAGAAATACCATAAAACTGAATTTGAAAGTAGCTTTTTCTGCTTCATGCACAAATACTTGCTAATATAGCATTTGCATACCAGATTATCTTCACTATACCACAGTATTTGTATGGGTATGGTAAATATATTCAGGACCAGTTTGGTGTGTAGCTGGACTGCGTGCCAGTTAGGCAGTGCAAGACAGGAGCTTACAATGCTTCTACCTCTTGGTGAAGCTGTCTTGCAGAATTGTTTGAAAACTAGTATCATACAGATTTATTTTTGGTTTGGTTTCCACTCTTATGATGATGAAAAGTAAAATATTTTGGATCAGTAGAAAGGGATTTGCTTCATGATGGTAGTTTTTTAAGGATGGTATTTAAAATAATTACACTTGCAGTCAATCAGGAGTACTGGATTCTTGTGAGAGTCATGTTACTTTTGCTATGGATAACTCTCTGGAGGATGATTTCTTAGCTTACCCCCAGAAATCTTTTCATTCAATCAAAAGAAAGTTCATAGTATTCATAATAAATTCTTATTTCATATCCAGGAAAGTTATTGCAAGTCAATTCTGGTGCCAAAGAACAACTATTTTTTGAAGCACCAAGGGGGAAAAGGCATATTATAAGAATTGCTGAGGTACGAATTATGCTTCCTGGATTTTTTTACTGTGAAAGTTGGGGTTTTGACTGTTGAAAATTATCATATTTTTATTCAAATGCTATCATTTTCCTTTTAAAATACTACATTTATGGTGGCTAGAATTTAGTTTATTTACTCATTCTGTATAGTGTCTTTCCTAACATTTGTAAGTGGTAGAACTTGCAAGCTTCTGTTTGTATCTCTAAATTCCTTTTGGTTTGTTTAATAGCAGTCATTTTCCTTAATCCCCTTTCCTGCCCCCTCACCTGTTCACCAGGTAACCAGTGTGCATGCAGGTTATAAACCATCTTTAAACAGCATCACCTGTCTTTTAAGGATCTTGACTATTTATGGTGACACACAATTCTTCTAAGCATTTGCTGATGTTTAGCACCTCAGAAAATCTTTGAGTTTTGTACCTGAATCATGTACCCTTGGGAACACAGGAATGATTTCTGTTTTAAGACTTTTGATGAAGATAAGGAGTTTATATTAACTAACCAGAAACTGTGAACCCTTTCAAAAATCACTAAAATAATTAAAATCAAACATAGAAAAGATGAAACCAGTGTGTATTTGGTATGCATTAAGATGACTTCTTTTGGGGAAATGTTGCTTGCAGATAGAGAAGATTGAGTGGGACACCTGGACCTGTGTTCTTGGTCCTACCTGTGAAGGAATTTGGCCCATGCACAGTGATGTCACCGTTGTAAATGCAGCTAGTCTGACTAAAGATGGAACACTGTTAGCTACAGGAGATGATTTTGGCTTTGTGAAGCTTTTTTCATATCCAGTGAAGGTAATAAGTGCATTTATTTCTGTGACTAGAAACTCTGCAAGCAGAGGAATTGAGGAGGCAACAATTTGTGATATGTCAGACTGCTAATATGCAAATTCTTTGTGCTACAGGGCCAACATGCCAAATTCAAGAAGTATGTGGGTCACAGTGCACAGGTAACCAACGTTCGGTGGTTACACAATGATTCTGTGCTGCTGACTGTAGGTGGTGCTGATACAGCTTTGATGATCTGGACCAGAGAATTTTTGGGCATTCAGGAGAGTAAGCTGGTTGATAGTGAAGAATCAGACACAGATGCAGAAGAAGATGGAGGTAAAAAGGATTGTATAAAACTCCTCTTTAATTTCCAAGTCTTTGTTACCCTGAGACTCACGCAGGTGTTTAACTTGAAGTGGGCGAGAAACTTTCATGTGGTACAGCATAGGGAGAGCTCAGTAGGGTGTGTTGGTACAGATCATCTTGTTTTCTACTCTTCTGCAATGAAACAAGGGTAGCTTGTTTTATTTTATGTTTTATTTTTCTAAGGTTATGATAGTGATGTTGCAAGAGAGAAAGCAATTGACTATACCACTAAGATCTATGCAGTAAGCATCCGAGAAATGGAAGGGACAAAACCACATCAACAGCTGAAGGAGGTTTCAGTAGAAGAGAGGTATGTCACACAAAGGCATTCATTGCCAAATGTACATTGCATTCTTCTGAATTTCTTTCCAGGTGACTAAAATTAGTCCTTAGAAATAAGACAGGAATTTTAAAATTCACAAGATGGCATTTTAAATGGTGTTCACAGGGTACAACATGTTGATGGGATGGAGAAAAACGTGTGTATGTAAGTCAACCACCTGTGAGTGTCGTGTTCTCTTCTGCTGTTCCCACAAGCAGTTTTATTCTTTCCTAATTAGTATGTGTAGGTGTGTATATGTCTGTGGCAGGGTGTGTGACAGGGTGAGCTTGTACACACTTCATAGCTCAGGCTCTTGGTGATGTTTTTATTGAAAGATTGTCAGTTGCTTCTAATTGCAGCAGGTTGTTACTGTTAAAGCTGAAATTTCCTAAGGCACATAGGCTGACTTAATCTGAAAAGCTAAGATGGGAGGAGAATGGTGGTGGAGAGGACAGTCAAGAAGAGGTAAGAGCTGAGTGTGGGTGCTGAGGTCCAGCGAAACGCAGACCTAGGGCAGCGGGTGAGTTAGTCCACAGAAAGAATTTCAGCATAGCTGTTTCCCCTCAGCTTACCCAGTAGCAGTAGGAGCAGTGTGATGGCATATGGTTCTCCTCCCCTAGTTAAAGAACAGGGCATGAAGCCCTCTGGGAATACAGCCAGTGCAGAAGTGCTGGTGTGCTGTAGGATCCCTGTGGCCACTGCTGCAAAAGATGAGGGCTGTGAGTAATGAGGGTGGGGATGGTGATGAAGAGTGCCCTGGAGCTGGTGGGGTGCTGCCTTCTTGCTGCTCCTGCCTCTGTCACAGTTTTGCCTGGTGATGGTTGGCAATATTTTTACAGGCAGCCTCTAACTCCATGTAGTCATTTCCTGCTGCCAGCCCAGAGCTGAAAGGCTGAATTTGCAGGAAAAAACATGGCACACTCACAGCTGCAAGCATGGGTCACTGAGCCAGCTCTTGGGACAAACCTCTAAGACTAACTACACTGAACAGATGAAGGTCAAAGGTTCTTTTACTTGACTGCTGAAAATTAGTGGCAACTTTCAAGGCTTTAAATCTCCTTGGTGTCCTGACTTGCAGGATACAAAAAGGAGTTAGTAATACATCCCAATGTCATGCAGACCTCTGAGAAGTAAATTAGCTTGTGTTTTTAAAGCTTGCAAGAAACCCAGTGCTGAATGCCATGGCCAGAAAGTAATAATTATTAACTTTGCACTTGATGTTTGAATTGGAGAACAAATGTTGGGTGTGAAAGAAAAATGTTGCACCCCTTTTAGGTTTTCTTTCACCAGGGCATGTTAACAAAAGCCTGTAGCAGGAGGATTAGTGATTTCTTGTTGTTGTTTTTTTTCAATTAAATGTTGGACCATAACCATTTCTCTCCCCCTTCTTTTAAGGATATGTCTTTTGATTTTCCTCATTTACTCACATGAGTCTCTGTTCTCCCATTTTCCTGTAAAAAAGCATCATGTATTATCTAGTAAACATGGATGTTTTGAGAGTGAGTTAAAAAAGGAAGCCCATTTATTTTCTTTTGGATACTTCTTACACATGAAATAACAAATGCCAGTGGTACCATGGCCAGATGTTTTACACCAGAAGCCCTTGTGTCTTCCAGCTGCTTTATTCTGCTTTAATGATGCAGAGTACTCTACTCACTGTAGAATGAGTTTAATTGACCGCTTAAGCTGGGTTTACAGTTGTTTTGTACTGGTGAGTTACCAACACTATGAGCATAAGCAAGTGTTGATCTCTTCTGGAGCTTCTCAGCAGTATTTTCAGTCCAGGAATGAAAATCACCTGAGTCCCTTTGGGTCCACAGGAAGCTTTTCTTCTCTGAAACCTGGTGGGCCTAATCCAATGGGTCGACACCTCCTCTGCAGTGAGGTTGTCTCTGACCTTCCAGAATAGGCTCTTTGTCCTTTCCTTCTTTTCTGCTGAAGATTCATAGCTATTCTTCATGGGTTTTGTCTGTCCTCTTTCAATTACCTCTTCCTCAATCTAATCACATCTTTGGGTGTTTGGCATTCGTGTTCTGATAAATATGTCAAAAGATCCCACACTTTTCAGATAGAGCATACACAAAGATATATTAACTTGATGAAGAAAGGGAATTATGTTACCAGAATTTATAGGCAAACAATTAGAAGCAGAAACATGATGCTGAAATGTAGGCAAAAGTGTGGGTTTTGGGGACTGTTGTGCTAGGATGGGTTCTTAAGCTGTGACAGGTACTGGCTTTAGAAAAGTGAGATAAATTCTGTGCTGGGCATGACTTCTGTTTGACTGCTGTCATAGCAATATGCACACAATTCATGCAGAATGAGTGCTTCAAGGTGAAGCTGACTTCTCTCATGAGACATCTGAATTACAAAGCAAGCTTCATAGCTGTGACAGATTTGATGTTTCTCTGAGAACACAGAAAAATGGAACAGCTAATGAAGGATTTATCTGACTGTATTCTAAAAGCTTCTAAAAGCAAACATAGGGCTGTCTTTTTCTTTGCACCTACGAGCATCCAAAATGGCAGTTAATTAAGCCAGACAAAATTAAAAGTACTCGACCATCAGTGTTGAGGAAAACCAAAGTTCTGAATCAGCGGGTCTGCAGGATGGTGGGGTCTTGAAATCTCTGTGCCCAGGGCCCAGTGAGATGGCAACAAGAAATATTGAAGGCAGTTCACAAAGCTTTCAGTTCTCTGCAAAAGGCAGAGAACTTCAGGTATGGAGAAGGGAACCCAGAGGATGTTATTGCATTCTCTTTCAGGAAGGTACGTGGGAAAACCTGATAGTCTTCTGAGGGGGAAGATTGAAGAAAGTATTCCAAATCCCAAATCTTTCCTCTACATGCCATATGTCTGTGTGAAGGAGTGTGCATCTGTCAGGATGTGTGTACTGAGTGCTCTGAGATTGGTTACATACTGTGTAACATCTGAAAATGACATTATGATCTGGAAAGCCATTTAAGTTGTTAGCAGCGAGCTAATCCCAAGACCTGAAATCTGCTGGTCCTCTGCAAATTGCAAAGAGGACAAGAAATGTCCTCCTGTCTGTATTGTCACTGTGTGTCTGAGAGAGGAAAAGGTGTCACTTATTCACAGGTATAGTGGTGAGAAGCCCAGAATTGAATGAAGTAAGTTTAAATTAAGAAAGGAAGAGAAAAAAATTTAAAGGAGGAAAACAAGCTTCCAAGTAACTGCTGGGGCTGTTGCTCTGGCCTGCTTCTTGGAACCAGTGACTTGAAGCTCACTGGTTTTATCTTTCTTTAAATTGTAATATTCAGAAGGTGAATCATTGCTATAAAAGTAATTTCCCTGCTTATAGAATACAAGTAGGCTTCAAAGGTACTATGTGACACCTAGGAGACAGTTCTGGTTCGAGAAGATGGCCAGTTCATTTTCTTCATTATCACTACATTTCCATCTGTTTAACCTTTGTGTTTGCTAGAATAAGCTTGCAGGAATCTGCTTCCCTAAAATTACAACAAACTCAAAATACATTACCTCTCTAGAAATAACAAATTGTTGTTCAGTTGAGGAGGAGTTTGATTTCAGGAACTGTGAGAAGATTACAAGGATATGGTTGAGAGCTGATACCGTCAGGGCCGGGCTGTGAGGGGAAAGCTTAGCAACCACCACTGCCCTTCTGGAAAGGCATCAGCAGTTCACAAATGGCACACACACACCCCCCAAAATTAATGCAAAGATGCACTCTTCTCTCTTTTGTCAAAGGGAGGAGCCAGCAGCTCTTGTCCCTTCTCTCCCCTGTTCTTGGAAAGAGGGTAGGAGGACCTACCATGGTCTAAGGGTAGACTCATGGTCTAAGGGTAGACTTGGTGGTGGTAGGTTAATGGTTGGACTGGATGATCTTAGGGGTCATTTCCAGCCTTAAAAATTCTATGATTCTATGAAATTCTGTGATTTGATGTTAACAGTCGATAGGAGATAACTGTGACTTCAGGCACTGCTGTGCATCCTCTGTTATAGCCTGGCCTGTGCTTTGTGCACTGCACAATCCAGGGAGATGAAAGGAAACTGGTATTACCCTGGCCTTCTTCAGGTCTCCAGAGTATTGGGCCCCTAAGCCAACTGGGCAGAGAAATTTCATTCTTATGAAGGGCAAAAAAACCTTAGTGATGTGACAAGCCCAGGGGAATGGTAAGATTTTTCCTTAGAAAACACAATTAAACCCCTTTATCCAATGTATGTTTCCCATCTCATTTGTTTATGTAATGAAAATGATGATTCCACAAATATCTCAGAGGAACACACAAGCTGTGTGATAGACTTTCACCTGCAGGATCTGAAATATATCATGGCCTTGTATTGTGTGTGGGACCCGAGACTGTCTCCACCAGCAGTTACAGCTTTAGGATGGAAAAATGACAGGAGAGATGAGGCTGACAAACAGCTTTTAAATATCTTGTGGTTGTATTAGTTGGTGCACTTGGTGAAGATAATTAATTGATTGTTGTTTCTCTCTCCTCTCCCCAACCTTCTCGTTTTCCTTCTTCTTCTCCCTTTCCATGTCTGTCTTCCCATCCTCCCCACCCACCCTTATTTTCCTCTCCTTTTCTGCGCCTCTGATTGTCACCCTCTTCTTTGCTCTGCCTGCACGATACAGAAGCGGGGTGCCAATGAGAGGTGCTGCAGGAGCAGTCTCACGGTGTGGGAGCTCCAAGACCAGTGCTCCCACACCGCGGGACCGCTTGGTCACTGGTGGGACGGTCCCAGACAACCCAGGACAATTGTAAGCCATACCGTGTGCTACAGGGGAGTCGTGCTTCCTTTCAGAAAAGGGCTGGGTTTGAACTGGGACCATTTTAACTGACAAAAGAGTTTCTGTGCCAAGAAGTAAAGCTTGTGTGAAGACTGTGTTGATGTTACTAATACAAAAGGCAAAGATATATCTGCACTTTGCGCTCTGCTAACCGCTAACATATACCCTGTGTTTGCAGCTTTCATGTAGTTTGACTTGCATGACTCTACGTAAACTGAAAACTCTTGTACTGTACCTGGTGATGGAAAAGCCTTTAAAGCAGGTCAAATGTGGAGAAAACAAAAAGCAGCACTAGCATGTTTGTCTAGTTTTCTGTTTTCTGAACACACACTGGCTTGTCTCGCTCTCCATGAGTTCCCTCTCCCCGGGCCTGTCCTCATGGCGTTGCGCATCCTTTGTAACCGTGTGTTCTGAGAAAGATGACCAGTTTAGGTGGATTTCTTCTCTCCAGATACTATTTTTTATTTATTTCTTTAAAACAACATGAGCTGAGCTACATAAGCTTTCAAAATAGCCCCCATGAGTGGTGAGTCCAAGCCTTCGAACCCCAACAGGAGTTGTCTGACACACGGTTACAAACTGTGTTCATGCACTTTTACGTGCACACTTTGGTGGGTGCAGCGTAAAAGCTTTGAATGTGAATCTGTCTTGTGTCGGTGTGTAGGTGGGGACTACTCAAAACATGTCTGCAAAAACATATTCTATGAGTTTGTCCCTGGGGTGGGGGGAAATAACGTTCCAGGGCCTTGCTTCAGCAGAAACCTGTTGTTTGGGTAGCATCCTTTGGAATACCCACTTGGATTTCTCAACAGCATTGTGCCAAGTTAATACATCCTAAGTGTATTTGGCAGCATGCTGGTCTCATTGAAGTCATCCCCAAGGCTTGGGCATGTCCTGGCTGGTGTTTTTACAGTCCCAGCCAGCCTTCTGAACTCAGAGGCAATCTCACTTCTCCCACAGGCCAGCACAAAGCTGGTCCAAAGCTGTTTTTCATTCCAGTGGTTCTTGGTGTGGAATAGCGGGGTGCCAATCCCGTCACAATACACGACAAGTTACCAGCGCTCCTCTCTCTGAACTCCAGCGCTCTCTGCACTGGGATTCAGGCAAAATATTCACCTTGTTTTGAGGGTTGCAGTCCAGGAAAGATCAAAAAAAAGTGTTTCTGATCTGTTTTGGTTATGCTGGGGAAGAATGTTGTTTTATCTGCCAGTTACGTTTTACCTCCAGCCCAAAAGTTCTCCAAACCCAAGTCTATGTCTATTTTAACAGCTTCAAAACATCTTTGAGTTTAGGTAAGGAATAACAGATGGAAGAGACTCTGCTGAGACTCTGCCTCTCCAGCACGATCAGAGACCCTTAGATGAAGCCAAAGGGCCAAGAGAAACTTTACAGAATATGGTGAAGTTGAGTTGATTCTGGTGCCTTGGTAGTAGTGTGTGGAGGGAGTTCTGCTGGAATCTTATTCCCTGAGGTGTTCAAAACTCTTTAGCTCAAAGACAGAAGTGTCAGGTTTGCCTGAAGCATGTTACAGCAAGTGCCTTGTAGCTGGCTGGGGCAGCGGGCCGAGGGGTCTCCCAGCTAACCCATCTGCAGGCTGTTTTATGACAGATCCCCACAGGACACAGCCAGCCTATGTCCAATAGTTTTCTAGTTTAACAGCTTTTCAAGATGTTTAGAATAATAAATATGTTAAAAATAAAGGCCTTCAGATTTCATTCAGAATTTATTATCCTCCTTATTAATCTGCTTTTCTGCTTGTTCTGCATTTGGAGACTGACCTAGAAATGACATGTGAATGCGATGACCAGCTTCCCTTACAGAACAGAGATGGCCATCACCCCCATTGCAATACCTTTTCTTTTCCTTTTTAAAGAGTGCATCAGCATACATAAGAAATCTTAAACACCATAGCCATGCTAAGGGTTTTAAAAACTGTTTGATGACAGTTGAGCTTTCCCTCTAGTTTTGTTTCAACTTTTGACCCACTGTATTAGAAAGCAGGAGGTTTTCATAGTGAATACTATTCTTTCTTCTGTTATCTACAAAACATAAAGGAACAGCAAAAAACTCTTATGTATGTTGGGATGTGAAAATCCACAGGTTTAGAAATCACAAAATCTTTTTATCACTTCAAGCTCCAGTTTTGCAGCAGTTTTAGGCACCTGGGAGTCCCGTTCCTGTCAACTAGTAGAAATGTACTTCTTTTCAAAGATGCTTTTGCATTTTTTTCTGAAAGGAGCAGTACATTTTTAAATGTTGTCCAAACCATGGGCAACATTTAAGTGGATCATCTTACCTCTCTTTGAACCTGGCTGTCCCTTCCTGGGAGCAGTCCTGCTCACATGTATTTCTGGGTAGCACCTGGCTATGTTCCCCTCCAGGTCGCAGCCAGTTGAAACACACCTTAGTGTCCTGCTCAGTCTCTCTTCAGCTTCTCCTCTACCCTTCTCTGCTTGGCCCAGCCCGGTGCCTTGTCACTGTGAGGACATTTCTGTCCTCCTGTCCCTGCTCCAAACCGTGATGTTTGTTGCTTTCTCGCAGTGCTGTTGGTGAAGATCCCATTCTGTTCCCGTTGGCCTCAGAACAGAGTGTTTGTGTTCTTGCCAAGCTATTACTGATGCAGACAGTGTCTCATCAGAGAGTGGCTATGCCTTGTGCTCCAAAAACTGGAGGTGGTTATCCCCATCCCATAGAATTAGTCATAACAAGCTTTGGTCTGCTGCTTCTCTCCTTCATTGTCCATCTAAATGGATCTAAGTCCCACCTTGGCCCTGTTCTCTAAGATCACATCTCTCTTCTCCCTGAGGGTGTCCCCACCTTCCAAAACCCCATTCCCTCTTGCCCCTGCCCAGCTCTCAGTATGTCTGTGGTGTGTTGGTCTCTGTCCTAGCACTGCCTGTTCACCCTGCCTGTGACCAAGGCTCCTCTCTCTGCTCCTCAGCCGGGGCCATTTCAGATACGGGAGAGGAGCGATGGTCACTCGCACCGTTTTACGCTTCGGCATTAAGACCCACGGGTGAGATTTTGTTGGTTCAGGTCACTGATTTCCAACTGTGCACACTTGTGTAAGCATATCCTCCAGGTAACTGTTAGTAACAGGCTTTTTATTTGCTGTAGTAGCAGTATCCAGAGAGCTGAAAGCCCTCTAATGTCTGTGTCGTGTCTTCCCCGGAGCTCATTTATCAATATAATCACGTTGATTTTAAATTACCGGGAAGGAAACCGTTAATGCTTTTATTATGTTTTAACTTGCTTTCCTTTGGAGGCAGGGAATTGTCAAGTAAGTACAAACAACCTGCAGCACAGAGAGCACAGGTTGCTGTGAGTGTGCAATGCAGATTGTGCAGGTCTAAAGGGGTCAATACGTGTGATTTGCAAATTTCTTGTCTTGGCGCTGCCGCCTTTTGAACCACAATAAACGAGGTGTAGTCGCAGCCCTGTCAGAGATGATGTTGCTGCTTTACGTTTGTTTTAAGAGGATGATGAGGCAATGAATGCATATGTGTGTATATATACATGTACATGTATATATGAGCACACAACATTTGTGTTTGTGTGTACTGTGACTAGATATATATATATATAAAAGTATACGTGTCTCTGTGTATGTTTCCAAATTAAATCTCACGCTTACAATGTAGTTGTTATCAACCATGTCATAGTGGTAGTGTTCTCTTGCTTTCATACCCAATTTTGGCTTGCTCTTGTCATAAACATTAAGTGACAGCCCTAGGTAAAGAAATGCTGAAATGTTCCTCTTGAAAATTACACTAAAACAGAAAAAAGAGCAGGAAGCAAATGAGGGAATGTTTTCTGATTGTCCCAAGTGGTGAGCCAAAGGCCCCAGTGAACCTGGGCAGCAGCAGTCCTAGCAACAATTGAATTTTGTAAGAGAATGAAGTTTTGCAATGGTTCCCTCTCCCCCTTCTCTACTGGCGGGTTCGCTCCAGTTACCGCTGCCGTTACGTAACCCCTTTCAGGGAAAAGAAAGGTGCTTGTTTCCCTGTGCACAAAACCGTGCAGGCTGTCCTGTAAGGGAGTTGGCCTATCCCCCCACCCACCCCCAGGCTCAATTGCTGAGCAGGGGTCGCAAACAAGCTCCCATTGTGTGAAATTCTCAGCCCTGCTCGTGAGACCGGCACGTTTCTACCCGTTTCCATCCCTGTCAGGCACCTGAAAATAAACAGAACGTGGAATCGTGTTCTCAAGCGTGGAGGAACCTTCCTCTTTTTTTTCCCTCTGCCCTGTAGGACCTGTAGGTCAGGGAGCACCCAGGGATGCCAGGGTAGGACAGTTGTAAATTCCTAGACTGGTGCACTCTTTAATTTCTGTTTTAGTTCTTGCTGGCATGCTTGAATAGCATGTGTTGTGCTGCAAAGGAATGACTGAACAACACTGACAATGCTTGTGCATGACTAAAGTGGTCAGAAATACACCTAAACTGTATTAAGTTTCTTACTTGGCTTTGTTTGCTGCTTACAAGGGGATCAAGGTAACTCTCTTGCTCTTTTAATGTCACAAGATCACCTGCTAATGTACTTTGCTAGTACTCAATGTGCTTGTTTGAGAAGTGTGTTAGTTTGTTTACTCCCAGCTTCCTTCTGTCTTTTTCACAGCTCAAACCTTCATGCTTTCCTCCTGCAGTAAGCGTTCTAGCTGTGTAGCAGTAAGTGCTAGCTGTGCATTTTATCCATTCCTCCAGAAAAGCAGCTCCCTCGAAGCCAAAGGGACCTCACACCTCCTCAGCTATTTGCAGAATGGGAATTAATGGTAGTTACGGTGTAAGGACAGGAACAATGTAATTTTCACAGCATGTATAATGTATATCAAGTTTGCACCTTTTTGAAACCTTAAACTGTGAAATGCTTTCCAAACTGGAGTGCTTGTTAACACCTGAGGCCAAGGCATTTTGGTTTTACTTGCAGAACCCTGCTGTTGTTTTACTCCCTCTCCATAACCTGCAATTGCAGTTTAAAGGCACGGGGTGGTTTTTGCTTATTAGCAGCAGCCATCAAGTGCTGTTTTGGAGCAAGCATTTAACCATGCCACCTGGTTTGATCATTGTCACTTCCACCCCAACCTTCTAAAGTGACCCATTTATCTAAGTAGACCATAAAATGTGCTAAAGGATCTAGGCCAGGCTTCTATGGGCTAATTTCTCCAGTTTATGGCTCTGTTCTGCTTCAGGCAGGGTTAGAATTAGCCCTCATGAGTTCCTGTTCACAGAAAGGGAGAATCATTATGCTTAAATTAACACAATGGTCAGCCAAAGCAGAGCCTGTGCCGGAGGCATTTTATCCTGTAAGTTCATGAAGTTCTGGAGGCTGAGCCTCCTCCTCAGTTTGTGCCTCTTCTCAGGGTTTCTTTGGTTGTGTTTTCTCATGGCAGGGTCTAGTCAATCAGTAGCAGTGAAGGTTATCTGTCTTTGAAGTCCATTTTCACAAACCTAATTTTGTTTCAGTCTGTGCTCTACATTTGTCCTTTTAGCTACTTTTAGCAATTGTAATTACACAAAAATGCATCACTGGCCTTAGTCTTTGTTAAATTCACATGGATGACTGACTCAGTCATTTTAAATTGTAATAATTTTATCTCTAATATTATTATGAGAAGATTTTAATAAAGTCTTGTCAAGGTTTTGTGATGGGGCTTCTCAGAAGCAGGAAGGTTGGCAAAGGGTCAGCTGTAGAAAATCTTTTTATCGTTTCTGAAGCAACAATTTGCTTCAGACAATTCAGCTTCAACAATTTAGTACTCAAGGAGTTTTCCCACGGATTCAAATCATTATGGTCTAAAAAAAATAAGCTTGCTGTATGGTGGTCTGGTCTACCACTCATCCACAGAATTACATCAGTGCTGTTTCTGTGCTTTACATCAAACCCCATGATTTTAGTCAGCTGCTTGTCCAGCCCTAGCAAGAGTCTGGTCATTGAGCTCACACAGCTGCAACCAGCCATCTCCTGTCTACATACTCAACGTAGGCCTTGGGTTTGGTTTGCTTTCTAACCTGTTGATTGTTGTCTCTCTTAAATGTTTGTTTCAGGCCACCAGTTAGCAGAGCAGCTCCTCAGCCTGAAAAGCTGCAAAAGAACAATATCAACAAAAAAAAGAAACTGGTTGAGGTCAGGCTTAATGCTTTTTATTTGCTTTGGATGTGATGCTTGCTGGGGGAAATTCAACCCTAATTTGAGGGCAGCTAGTGCCATGCCTGGGGAGAAGAGAAGGAAATGTCCAGGGGCTGTTCAGCCTGGAGAAGAGGAGGCTCTGGGGAGACCTTATAGTGGTTTGCCAGTACCTCAAGGGGGCCTACAAGAAAGATGGGGAGAGGCTGTTCAGTAGGGCCTGTTGTGACAGGACAAGGGCTGATGGTTTCAAAATAGAGGGAGGGAGATTTAGATTGGATATTAGAAAGAAGTTCTTTGCTGTGAGAGTGGTGGAGCACTGGAACAGGTTGCCCAGAGAGGTGGTGGATGCCCCATCCCTGGAGACGTTCAAGGCCAGGTTGGATGAGGCCCTGAGCAACCTGATCTAGTTGGGGGTGTCCCTGCTTCTTGCAGGGGGGTTGGACTAGATGACCTCTGAGAGTCCCTTCCAACTCTGACTCTTCTATGATTCTATGATTCTAAGTGCTTTCCACCCTGGTAGCAAACCCCAGGTGTGATAACAGCAACCTCTGTCAGCAAGAACCTCAGATTCAGGATGTTAAATCTTACCTACAAGAGCAGATTTCTTCAAAGCCAAAATTAGTCTCCTGATCTGTGGAGGTGTGTGTGTGCATCCCCTGCAGAGCCTGCATAACCCCAAGGAAAGGCAGTCAGAAATAGCACCCTCACCCCTGAGATGTCATGGGATGGTGGAGGATTAAGTTCACTTGTTTACTTTGTTTTCCCAAGACTGTAGCCCCCCATCTCCAAATGTTTTTTTAGAGTCTCCCTGTAATATGAACACAAACTGTTTTGGGGGTCTGGGTGGACAGTGGGCAGCAATTGCTTGGCCTCTCTGTCTCGTTCAGATTGCTCAGAGTGAGCTGTACCCATGTTTGGGGCAGATTCATTAAGTCTTTGGGGCTGTAACAGCAGCTTTAGCTGTGACACTTCCTCTAGAGGAAACTTCCTTGGCAATTGCTTATTGCAAGCAGAAATTACACCTCTGGTTCATGTTTTAATTGTTGTTACTTCCAGGCTGCCTTTGCTTCTTAAGGACTTCAAGGCCATAAATTGGTCTGTTCAAATTTGGTAGTTTGAGAGTGATTTTTTTGAAGACTTGTAAAGATATTTGCAAATACCTGATACCCTGCACAGCTGTTAAACAGTGATGGGAGGAGTAATGGAATTAGACCTTTTTTTGTGAGTTGTATGTATTTGGCAAGGAAATTCACAGAAACAAAACACAGCTGGATGAATTTTTAAGGAAATAAAGTACATACAGTGCCTTAGTTGGCTGATTAAAGCCAGTAATCCACGAGAGAGTCATGCATTGATAAATTAGCAGAATGAATTGATTAACTGCTGTTTCATTATTCCTTTGCTTCTACAAGGTATTTGTTCCTTACGTGGTTACTTTAGATCACACGAGGGAATTCTAAACTCTGTGATCTTGCTGCTTCTTTCATTTCACCCTTCTTTGTTCTCTTTCTGTTTTACATGACCAGGAGCTGGCTTTAGACCATGTTTTTGGCTACAGAGGATTTGATTGTCGCAACAACCTTCATTACCTAAACGATGGTGCCGATATCATTTTCCACACGGCTGCGGCGGGCATAGTTCAGAATCTTTCTACTGGTAATTCAACTTGAAACAGTGTTTTGAGACAAAAAAATGCTGCACAAGGATCATATTGACAATTTCTCCTGTTTGGGATGTCCTCTAGAGCCATCCTGCTCCTTTCAGAAGGAATTAGATGCCTCCTGAAGGCACAGGAATGGCTCTCAGAGAAGACAGCCTGCCCTACACAGGGACTAGTACCCCAAAAATATAAGAAGCAGCAACATTTGCTGTTTCATTGGGAGCTGTTTTAGCAAAGTCATACTCCAGGGAAGGGTACGTTCTGGCGCTGTGCAGTGGGAGCAGGTTGCTCGTTGGAAGGGGTAGAACTGCTCCCTGCCTTTTGGGTAAGAGGAGGGAAAATGCCAAAAATGTATCTGTCCCTAAGCTGTGGCACCAACATCTCCATGTTCTTCTTGTATCTCAAGAGGCAGAGACAGGAATTGAAGGAATTCTGGCTTTATTTCATTCCCTCTTGGTGCCGCAGGGAACCAAACGGTCCCAGCAGTGTGCTTGGCAGAAAAGCTCTGGTGACTCCAGACCTAGCACAGCCTCTGCCCATGGAGCTGGGAAGCACATCCCATCTGCTTTTGGGGCCTTTCCCTTGAGGGAGGATATTGCAAAGCACAGACTTTGCAGAGTTTGCTCTCTGCTTCATTTCCCACTGTCAGCTTTGATGCACAGGGAAACCTGGGCCCTGCATTTGCCAGCGTTGCTTTTCTTGCAGTCACATGAGGCTGCAGGATGATTCTTTGTCTGAGTCCTAGTTCCCTGGGCATAGCTAGTTTGCCAAATACTGCTTTTTAAATATATATATAACACATCTGTGTTAATGGTTGTGGTCATAGTGTGTGTGGTAACCCTACCCCCATCCATCCCTGGAGAGCGTGAGCATAGCTACAAGCTGCTTGACTACTCTTTGCTTCAGTGGTGGTTCTTTCTTTGATACTGTTGTGCATAAAAACATGTTTGAATTTTATTAGGTTGTCAGAGTTTCTACCTGGAGCATACTGATGACATTCTCTGCCTAACTGTGAATCAGCACCCAAAGTATAAAAATATTGTGGCTACCAGCCAGATCGGTAGGTGATGCTCTGTGTAACAAAGTCTTTCTCAAAATATGGTCAGGGGCACTGATTTGTTTTGGGCTTTTCTGCATAGAAATTTTATCTGAGCATGCCAGTGTTACTGCTGTCAGGTTTTTTTCTTTGATTTTAAAGAGGTAATCGAGCTTCAGGGCTTTCATACTATTTCAGTTTCATCTCTGATTCTGAGTCATAGGATTTTAGACTTCACTGTTGTCTAATCATATTTCAGAAAGTAAATTTTTATAAACTGATTTATAAATCATCTCCTCAATCAGTAATCACGAGATGTGTAGAATTCTTTCTTGCCTTCCTGTATCCAAGGAACTGTTTAGCAGCAAAAAAAGAAAACCTCAAACACTTCCTGTGTGGAAATACAAGTCTATGGAAAAGGAAAGAAATAGAGTGAAATCTCCACCAAAGATACAACAGGTGTAAGGGTCAGCTGTGAAACCACAGGTATCAGTGTGTTTCTGGTTTGTGTACAGAGCCCTGTTAGGTTCTCTAGTTCCTTTTGCAGCAGTAACTGTTGCACAGGTCACACAGACCTTGTGCTCCAGCAGCGGGACACTGGAATTCACGAAAAAGAGCCGTGTCAGTCGAATTCCAGAAGGAAACTCAGGCCTGTAACTCCTGTAACAAGTAACTTAACAGGGGGTGTAAAGTGGTAGTAGGTGAACACCGTGACAAACCTCCTGGGCCGAGTGCTGTCACTACACTGGGGAGTAACCACAAAGCTCTTGTCAGAGCTCCAGCCAAACGTCACACTGGGTCGTGTGACAGGGAGAAGGTGAACACCCCCTCGCTACTCTGGCAGTAAGAGCCCAGGAAATCAGTGTGTCTGGTTTTGGTTGGTATTCCCTACAACTACAGGTTCATTTCACTTTCCAACTGGATGATTTTTTAAAAGCTGCATGTCTTTAGCCTTGCATTCAAATGCCATTTTTAAACCTCAAAAGTACTAAATATTGTTGCGATGTTTGCGTATAAACCCCAATATACCCAAAAAAAGTTCAACAATATTCCTGCTTATTTGTTTTCTTGATTTAATCCATATCCATTTTCAAATTTTCAAATTTTTTTTTTTTTCTTTTCCCTCTGGTGCTGATGCTGGCACTTCAGCATTAGAAACATGACTTATTTCACCTATTGTTTTCCCTTGGTGCTTCCTCATTTGCCATTGCTCTCACAATGCAGGTGATATGACAGAATTCCCAGGTAAGGCCGATTCCTTTGTGAATTTCAGTCAGCAGAGTTCCGTACGAGTTTCATGTTCCCTCGTTGTATCTGTGTGGATCGCGGATACAAGCGAAGCATCTACAGTTTCTTTTGCATGAGGCTCCTCATGAATGTTATGTTGTTCTTTTAGAGTTTGTCTTTCTCATGAAATACAATGACTCCACCTGTGTTTTGCAAGCTATTGCAGTTTTCTGTTGAGTAGTGTTAATCTTAAACCAAACCAAAACCCCACAACTTATCAGTGTGTGTTTAGGTTAAATGTTCTCCAAAAATGCCTAGATGATTTTATTTTTAATTTATTTTTTTTTAAATTCTTCTTGCATTGCAGCTTTCCCAACTCTGTATTAATTTAATACATCTTTTTTCTGTGTAGGTACAACTCCCACAATTCATATATGGGATGCTATGAGTAAGCAAACCATTTCAATGCTCCGTTGCTTCCATACCAAAGGGGTCAACTACGTCAACTTCAGTGCGACCGGCAAGCTTCTGGTTTCAGTGGGAGTTGATCCAGAACATACTATCACAGTGTGGAGGTGGCAAGAAGGTAACTCCAGGAAAACCTTGTTCCTTCAGCCTGAGTGTGCCACAGGCCATTATATGCTTCTCCTTTTGAGTCTCTGGAACAGAGCTGTGCTCTGGTTCTGAGGGTCAGGGCTCCCAAAGTCACAAAGTGAGTTACAGGAGACAGCAAATTTCTAGCAAATGTGTGCCAGAAAAACGAGCTGGAAGCTCCAGTGATAAATGCAAGTTAAGGAAAAATATTAACATAAAATTCTGTGACAATAAGGAAAGTGTTTTAAAGTGTTGTCTTTCTAAAATACTTGAGCTTTAAGATCCACACCACAGCCAGGCCTCTGGGAAGTCATTTCCAGATAAGAATTGTCATCTTTGGAAGTGGTGGAGGGGAGAGAATTGTCGTGGGTCATTAGATGTTTGGCCGTAGGTTTCTCCAGGTGGTGCCTCCTTGATGAGCTACAGAGGTTCTGTGGTGGTGTTCCACTGAGCCAGGAGACAATTCATGCTATGAAGAACTAAATCTGCATTTCCTAAAGCTTTTGGGCACAATGGGATAACCAGGGACTCTGCAGGTTGCGTGACTTAAGATGTTGGACGCACCACAAAATAATGGGATTTGCTTGGCTTTCAGATCTCTAATCCAATGCCAGGTCCATTTATTTAACAAAACATATCAGAGCTTAATTTTGCAGGTAAATGTAATGTTATTTTTATCCTTTCTTAATTCAAACAGGGTCTAAAGTTGCCAGCAGGGGAGGACACCTGGAGAGGATATTCGTGGTAGAGTTCCGCCCGGATTCAGACACTCAGTTTGTGTCTGTTGGGGTAAAACACATGAAGTTCTGGACGTTGGCTGGCAGTGCTCTGCTTTACAAGAAAGGAGTCATTGGTTCCATGGAAGATGCCAAAATGCAAACCATGCTGTCTGTTGCCTTCGGAGCGGTGAGTTCAAATTTCTTGCTCCAGAATTCCATAATTCCTTTTTAATCAAACCACGAGCGTCGCTTCCCTGTGTTGACATGCAGTGCCAGGCCATGGAGCTCTTGCTTACTGGTCAACTTCTGTTTGAAACTTGTACACCTATAGATCCTCAGGGGAGTTTGCTAAGTAGGGTTTTGCTGTTGGTGAACGTTTCCATATGTGTCTGTGCGTACCTGCAGCGTCAGCCACCTGGACCTTCATGCTTTGCTGGTTCTTTGGCACTTCAGGGGCTAACTTAGAAAAATGTAATGATGATGTTTGGTGTAGGGGCTCTTCACCCTTTTTCCCCACTGATGGTACTTGGTGGGACGTGCTGGTGGCCCAGCTGAGGGTGAGGGTAGAGAGTAGCCTCCAGCATGGTCGTTAAGGAGCTGCAGTGCTGTGCTTTACACTTCAGAGTTGAGGAAAGCAGTGCTTGCTGACAGTGAAAAAGTGATGTTACTGTGATACTGAGGCCTGAAATAGCTTCTGCTTCATCCAGAAAAAACACAGAAATTCAAAGAAACCCCTTGCTCCTAATTATCCACCCTGGGCAAGAGTGCTCATGTGCAAAATGGGAGTGTATGCAACTGGGCTCCCAAATCCTCCTTCCTGTGCCCGCCGTCCACCCCTCCATCAGGAGATGAGACATAGCACATGCAGAGCAAAAGAAATACTCTGAAAGATCCTGGGGTGGGGTGTGTGAGGTGACTGCCCTGCACTGGGACCCATGTCACAACATCTCAGAGAAACAGCGTTCGTTAGAGCGCAGTCAAACTCATTCTCTCGATGCAGCCAGGCTTAATTCCGATGTCTGTTGTGTAAATGATTTTTCTCAGGAAATCCAGTAGCCAAAAGAATCTTAATTCAAGCTGAACAAGAGTGTGAAGGTATTTATTACATCAGAGATTGCTGCTCTCTGTTGCAGAACAACCTTACCTTTACTGGTGCCATAAATGGAGACGTCTACGTCTGGAAGGACCATTTCCTGATTCGACTCGTGGCCAAAGCTCACACGGGGCCGGTGTTTACGATGTACACGACCCTTCGAGACGGACTCATAGTTACTGGAGGGAAGGAGAGACCGTAAGACACACAATCTTCCCAGAGTGCCCAGCTTTTGTCCCCCTCACACAGTGTCTTGTATGTGTCCAATACCCCAGGCACGTGCAGTACGTGTTACCTGCACCGCCGCAGTGTTACGTAACGCGCACGGGTGTCTTAGCAAGCAAAGGACCGACCAGTAGGGCACTCAGGGGTCACAAGGACATATGGCACCTTGAATTAGCAGCTGATATGGACCCATGTATAAGCTCCTTGTTGCTGAGCTCCTGCCAGCCTGCCCATGAGAGGGGTTCTCTTAATTTCTTAATTCTGTCAAGTGACAGCCAACCTCTCCCCGAGGAGACGCTGTGATTAGTAGCCAAGTTGTCTTGGTGAGTGAGATTTGAGATGAGGTGACAAGAGAGCAATTTGTTTTTTTCAAAATAGGCACAATAACATTTAAACCATGAAGTGTGACAGCATTTAATTTATTATTTACTTTCCATCACACAATAGTGAGGTGTCTTCCTGTGCAGTAGAAGGTGATTCAATGCATGTTTTGCTATTTAGTGAGAAGGACACTGATGGGATTTACATGTAGGACCTGTGGAGAAGGAGACACCTGGGTAACACAACACACTTCTTTTCAGCACTAAAGAAGGGGGAGCTGTAAAGCTGTGGGACCAAGAGATGAAGCGATGCCGAGCGTTTCAACTGGAGACAGGCCAGCTCATTGAGTGCGTGCGCTCCGTCTGCAGAGGGAAAGTACGTGGCAGATGATACACTTGGGCACCTACTGCTGGTGGAGGTTGGATGGCAGACATGGGGGAGAAGACTCCCCTAAGGTTGTGGGAGGAGGTTTGCTCTGCCTACTGAGAGAGACAATCCCGTCCCCGTCTTCCTGAGCTCAGCGATGGGCTTTCAACCGCACAAGGGGCATATTTTTTGATGCTTTGTGCCTGCCTCTCCTCTAGTCAGCAAGCAGAGGGAACAGCCTTTGAAGGAAGCATAGGGACATATTTGACCTGGTAGGACCTGGCCTCCTGCCTTTGTTTTCAGTTGACAAAAGGAGCTGAGATACCTACTCCACCAGGTTGGTTTCCTGTGAAACACAGGCACGGGTTGGGTGTTTCAGTTGGGCAGATCCTAGCTCTTCACTGGGTTTTTTTGAAGCCACTAATTAACCAAGTTTCCACTTAGAATTACTGATTGAGTCTAAGTTTGGGTCAAGTGAATAACAATAGACATAACCAAGTGATTTAGGACACTAACATCCCTCTTGCACATGTCTAAACTGTAAACGTTGCAAAAGGAGCGTGCACGGTGCGGGAGAGCTGCTGCCAAGCCAACATATCTGTCCAAGCCAACTCTCTGTGAAATGGGAGCTTTTGTGTACCAAGTCTGAAGAGAGTGATGTGCCCCACTGAGGAATGCTGCTTTGTGCTAATCAAGCACCCATTGAGCAGCTCCAAACTGCATCTATTTTTGCTTTTTCCAAGTATTTTCCAAGAAAGCTTTTGCAGTTTAGACAATACCTGTGTGGCCAGAGGGAGATGCACGGTGTCCTTGGACAGTCTAACTGAGCCTAAATCCCTGCTTTTGGATTTTTTTATTATTACCCCCACGTTATTGTCACCTCAGAGGTATGACAATCATGTTTTGCCAGCTGACATGTGAAAACTTTGACCTGAATTAAAGTCCTTAACAGCAAATGGAAACCACCGCGGTGGCTCGAGAGTAGCCCCAGAACATGAGATCAGCTCTGGAGAAACCATCGGTGGTTTACTCTGCTGTTAAGGTGCTGCACAAACAAGTTGTATAAATGAAGCTGAGCTATCACAGATGTTTCTGCAATACCTCAGCACTGTCCTGCCCTCGATATTCTGTCACACTGACAACCCCTCTCTCGTCCTACAAACAGGGGAAAATTTTAGTGGGAACAAAAGATGGCGAAATCCTTGAAGTGGGAGAAAAAAACGCTGCTTCAAACTTGTTGATTGACTGCCACATGGAAGGGGAGATCTGGGGCTTGGCCACTCACCCCTCCAAAGACATATTTATCTCTGCAAGCAATGATGGAACAGCAAGGATCTGGGACCTGTCTGACAAGGTGAGTATCGCTGAGGCGGGAAGCGCGTGAGGCTAAACGCTGGTGTCACACAGCCATCGCGTGAGGTGACGGCTCTGCAGCCCCGAGGAGCAGCTGTGGAGAGAGGGGAGTGTGTCCCTTTGGGGTTGGTACCCTGGTGGCTTTTCCCTGCTGTGTGGTGCAGTGGAAAGGTGGAAACCACCGCGGTGGGACACTCGTGAGACAGTGCCTTTCCTTGTGTGTTGCTCACTTTGATCCTGAGGCACAGCCTGGTGGGGATTAAGGAAGTGTGTTAACCCCTCGCTGACAGAGAGGGTGTCACAGATTGTCCTGTCACCAAGTGATGCCCAGACCCCAGTGACAAGCCTGGGTGAGTGCAGCTCCCTCCTCCTCCGGGCCTTTCTCCGGGTCTGGGCAGGTTATGTGAGGTCAGGGGGGTTCCCCTCAAGGCCAAGTGTGTGACAGCCACCACTTTAAAAAATGTCAAAACTTTAAACAAAACCAAAATAAAAGGTTTCTGCTTATGCTATCCTGCCATTTCAGATGATGGAATGACTTGTCCTCGGTGCTGTCTCCAGGCACATCAAGGGTA
>VXBZ01007452.1:55935-95373 GCA_013399135.1 Heliornis fulica | reverse complement strand
AGCCGCCGGGGAAGGGTTTCCCTCCGCTCCACCTGCACTACCTCCTCTGGAACGCAGCAGACTACCTCTGATGAAGCAAAATGTACAGCTGTCTCAAGCCTCTTCAACTAGCCAGTGCTGCACACGGGATAAAGGAAGATGATTAGTTTTTAGATCCATACATAGCAGCTTACAATACTTAAGATGATGAAACACATGGCAGTCAAAACAGTTAGGTTGGTTGGTTGGGTTGGTTTTTTTTCTCCTCAAACACTGCGTTGCTAAAAAATAAAGATCTGTGAAATTGCACTGCAATGTCAAGGGTGTTGCTATTCCCTGACCCTCCCCATGTAAATCCAAATGAGTTTTTTTTTTTTTTTTCCCCCTTAAAAGATGAACTTCCTATCTTTAAGCTGATTCGGGCTTTTTTTTACTCGGTTTTGCGCTTCAAGCCAGGGATCTTTGCTTGGATCCTACAAGGGGAAGAGGAGAGGAAGAACAACAGTTGAGTAAGAAACTCTAGGATAGAACCTTAAAGAGAGCATGTCATGAAAAAGCCCAACACTATTACACTCAGAACCACCCAAGTCTTCCTTCACCCCCCTCCCAGTTGTACCTAATGGTCTCACACCCCCAGATCTCTACTAGCACTACTACAAGATTAACTTAGCACCAGCCAGCATGGAACCAGTGCTTGTACCCATCCCAAGTGTTTCTCCTCCCAGGAGTAGCCCCTGTGCTGAAGGTCACCAGTGTCCCACCCAAACAGGATTCAGAACACTCAATCACAGCACACTCACTTGGCCATGGCATCTTTGATGTTCTTGTTGACGAGCCCCAAATAATGGTCAATTTGGGCCTGAAAAGGAAGAGGAGCAGTGCCAGTCACTCTGCTGTCCTGAGGGACACCCACTTTACCCAAACAACAGCTGATGGCAGGAAGGGGCTCAACTGTAGTTACCTCCCCACACCCCACCCTTTGATGCCTGAGCTCCCACAGCTGCAGCCACAGCACTTGCTGGTGTTTGCCCCCAGAAAGGAGTGAGCACCCCCAGGCTCACTCCTTTGCCTGGAGAGCCTGGAGCNGCAGGCAGGGGTGGAGCTCTGCTGCCTCTGGGCAGTGTGGAGAAGGAAAGCTGCTTAGGGGGGCCGGGCCTGGTAAACAGCTTACGCCTTCGGAGAGCAGCCTTTGGCTCGGGCAAGAGGATTGAGGAGCCTGGGTTAAGCCACACAAATTGTCCATCACCCTTCCTCAGGGCTGCAGGATTTCCTTTTCCCACGGAATACTTTGTGGGAGAGGAGCCCAAGAGGCTCCACCATCTGCTCAGTGTCTTTCTTCCTCCTCCCCAGGTCCCAGGCTGGCCTCCATCAGCAGTGTTGTTTTTGAAAGAGGAGAAGGATCTGCTAAGCCAGCGCTGGCTCCCCCCTCCTGTGCTCTGACCTGCTCAAACTCAGCTATTTAATCACACACATTTTATTTTGGCTCCTCCTCACCTCCTTTTACCAGCATCTCTCCACCAGTGAGGCACCAGGCTGTACCACCCACCTCTTGTTACTTGCCAGAGCTACAAATCAGGGGCTTCAGGACACAAGTCCTATGTCCCCCCCCAAAGTGATTTCTCCAGAAAGTGTTGTCCAAGTCCTGCCAGCAGGATTAATGCACCCTGCCCAGCCACACCACGCTGGCCACAGGGGAGGCAGGGAAAGGGCCCCCTGCCCTGGAGCCTGACTGCTCCCTGGGGAAGGGACACACAGCCTGGGGTTCAGAGCAGACATGTGCCTCCTGGCCCTGGCACTGATTCCTGACTAAAGGCCCTGTGAGGATTCCAAAGGCTCTAAAGATATGAGAAGGTTCAAACTAACTCTGGTTTTATTCCCTTGGGGTTTTTTTGCTGCAACAATTTCAGGAAGTGTTTAGTGTGACTCATGGAACACTCACCTGATGTCTCTCATAAATAACAGGAACACTGAAGAGTGAAATCAAAGCTGGAAAAGAGCACACCACAGGTAAGTGCTTCCAGAAGGGATGTTTTTTTCACCACAACAATGTCTGGTTTTCACACCTGGACACTCCTTTCAAAGAAGTGCATAAAAACAGAACTAACAAAGCCACCGTGCAAGAACTGATGTCTGGTAATTTACACAATGCTGTCATGGAGAAGCTGGGCCGCTCCCCAGCTCTCACTACAGCATAGGAAGTTCAGTCACAGCACTGGGGGTTACACCAGCTCTTCCAAAAGGATGCTCAGGCCTCTGCTGACAGGAGTTGAGTGTCTGACACCTGGAGCCAGCCTGCTCTGGGAGACAAGGAGCAAAGCTCTGTCTGCAGTGGAGCGTGACGAGAGCCAATGCTGTACCGCCTCCAAAGTCACCACACAGCGAAGGCATTCAAGGGAGGCTGACCCTGCCAGGGACAACCACAACAGAACAGGCTTTTAAATGCTACAATGCCTGGAAAACCAGCAAGCTCAAGGGGTTCAACGCTGTGACTCAAAATGATCCATTCCTCAGCGCTATCAGCGTCCTAGAAGAAAGGCCGCACACGCCTAACGTCTTGCCGCGCTCTCAAGGACGCAGGAGCAGCCTCAGAGCCCAGCAGGCTTCAGTGCTTTCCCAGGGTTAGTCCCCATGCCAGGTACTTAAGGCTATTTAAACCACTTACCCAGAATCAGTAATGTCAGACCATTAAACAAGGCACCAACATTTGTGAACACCCACATCAACACCGCAAACTGGAAGAGAAAAAAAAACCAGCAGGTCAGCCCGCGGCCTGGCAAACGAGAACACACTGGTTAGAGCAGCCAGAGCTCCTCTGAACACACACCAGCCCCTAAACCAACCCCCTTGGCAGTCTCCTGTAATTATAGAGGAGTAATGAGCTGGTTGCAGGGTTTAGTAACGGGAGATGTGGTCTCCTGTGCCCAGGTCGTCAGGCTGAGCCCGGCCCACGCCAGCAGGACCACAGGCCGTTCGCAGGCCGGCTGCCCACTGCACTCCCAGGCCCAGGTTCTGGGCTGATGGCAAAGCCAGCTCCCACCCCTCAAAGGGGTGGAACAAACTGAAGCTTCACAGCCATTCTCTGGCTCAGCAAAGCCCTCAGTGAACCCATGACTAGAGGGGGCAGAGGTTTCCCTCACCTCAGGGTGAGGGGAACCTGTCTGGAAGGTTGGCTCAATTAACTTATTTTCCTTTAAAAGAAAAAAAAATGAAGAGAAGCTTTGAATGCTGAAAGAGAAACCAGGACAGAAGAACCCACGGTGCCACACAATAGAAGTCTGAGACAAAGCCAGAAGCAAAACCACTCTCCTGTTAACAGTCAGCTCTGGCTTCACGCCCCAGCCCCTAACCCGTACCCAAACACTGCTCCTTGCCCCCTGCCACCGCCTGACTGCACTTGTGGTGCCCCCTGTCCCGTGCAGGCTCTGCCAGCTCCACAAACATCTGCACAAGGTCAAGACCCTCTGCTCTCTGCCAGGTGGAGTGTCCCAAGCACACCTCTGACCTATACCAGGCTGGGAGGGGGGAACGAGTGCTGCCAGCTCTATTTCTGTGTAGGATTCCTCCCAAGGAAAATCAGCCCCTTCCTTCTGCGTCTGCACGGCCTGGGGGGAGCCAAGCAGAACCTGGGATCAGGGCAGATCCCAAGCAGAACCTGGGATCGGGGCAGATCCCAAGCAGAACCTGGGATCAGGGCAGATCCCAAGCAGAATCTGAGATCGGGGCAGATCCCAAGCAGAACCTGGGATCGGGGCCTTTAACCTGCCTGGGTACTGGGTGTGCAAAGCACTGGGCTGCTGGGCTGCTGCTGTGGCTGGTGAGGCAGAGACCCTCTGGGCACACTTAGCACAGGAAGGTGAAGCCCTCAGAGAAGCAGGAGATACACACATGGGAAAGATGGGAACAAGGGCTGTGGGTGTGGGCAGAGATCTAGCCTGCAGCTGAGTTACTCTGAAGATAGAGACACCCAAGTCGCACCAAACCAAGGGCCAACAACAGGATCAGAGCATGGGCTCTCAGTAGGAGTGGAACTGCAGGACCCCTGTGGTGAAGTTGCCTTCAAGGGCTCCACTCACAGCACAGAGTATTAACTGCAGATGATGCAGTTCTCTGTCAGCTCTTCTGACGTAAGCTGTGCTGGAGGCACAAAGACAAGGCCATGGTGTTACCATCCACCACCCTCCCACTGAAGGATTTTGGCAGGTTTATCAAGAAAAATAAAGCAGATTTCTCTAAACTCCCTCATGATTCAACCAAACCTTGGCCCAGTTCTGCTCTGCGCAGCGCCAGGGCGAGCGCTGGCTGCCTGCCCCTGTGCACAAGGGATTTCACTGGAGCAAACGCTTCCCTTTCAGAGCCAGCCTGCAGCACATCCCCCTCCCCGGCAAAGGGAGCAAAGGCAGTGAGTTTTACTGGAGCAGAAAGCCCTCAGGTCTGCAATGGCTCAGCAGGATCCTCTCATTCAGTAACCTAAAAGCACCTGGCCAGCGATGGCGTAGCGAGAGCGCTGAAGGCCTGGCCGAGGCAGAAGCCATGAGGGGTAACGGATATGAATCAATCCCAAAGTCCAACAATTATCAGAGCTGTTGGATCCTGTTTGGTGAGCCCAAGATGGTGGTTTATGGCCCAAGATCAAAATCCAGGAGTTCACATTTGACCGACACCGGCTTCGCTTCTCCTGAAGTCCATCCAGAGCAGCATCGAGGTCTAAGGACAAACCATGTGGCACGTGGGGTTTTTAAGCTGCTTCACTTACTCATACTGGGCAGGAGGGAGCTCTGGCCCCAGTTAGACCACCACATCAGCAGGGGATGGTGGCTTCAAAAGCTGGGGCTACCAGAGCCAAGGGAGTTCAGCACAGCCCTCAGGACCCACCTGGCACATCATCTCACACTCTTCTTGCCACACTCCTGGAGTAAGTGGAGTTGATCTCAGTCCCACATTTACATACTGGTCTCTGCTTTGTATTGGTGCCTTTCTCCTTAGAAACCAAACTCAGAGGACCTTACTGATGCAAAAAGGCTTCCCTGAAGCACATCTAAACACTTAAGAGCTTTGAGAAAAAAGCAAAAAGAAGAAAGAAGCCTGGAGACAGCCCAAGATTGACTATAAAGATGTCCATGCTCCTCCTGCCCACTGACAGGACACAAGGGGAGCACAGGGCCCAATCTGAGCCCGAACCTTCCGGTGCTACATAAACCAGTAACAACCAGCGTGTCTGATGGACTGAGGTGAGTGATGTCTTTCTGCCCACCTCATGCCAATGCCTAGTGACAATGACACTGCCAGGCATCCCACCAATCCCCTTCCTGACTGGGAAGCAGCCCGAATTCAGCAGAGCTCGGGTTCTCCAACAGCAGCTGGAAACTGAGAGCACCTGTGGCCCAGTGGCAGTGGGGGAGGCACAATCACTGTGCATCAGGACACAGTGCAGGTCCTCCCCAGGCCCTGGCAAGGGCTCCTCTGGAACTGCTCCTCAAGAGCTGCAAGGAACTTCTTGTGCTGCATAAATATTTAGAGTGTGTGTAAGCCTTCCATGACTGAAGCGTTGTTTAATAAAAAAAGAGAAAATCTTAACAAGATGGATTTTACAGCCAGAACTGTTACACACAGCAAACTGACCTGCAGACATTTTCTGTATTAAAGCTCTTTAATTATACACAAACATGCTGTTTCCTATAATGAGGATGTTTGAATTATATGAGCCAAGGTATTTTTAGTTTTTAAAGCAGGGCCCTTATATCACATAAAACCTCAGCATCTCAGTGTTCTCCTAAAGCACAGACTCCAGTAACTTGGGATTGTGAACTGTCCTGACACTCACTGGTTCCCAACTACCATAAATGAGCCTAATTAACCTACATAAAACATTGTAGAAGTCAGAAGAGAGAGGAAATGAATTAGTTCAGCTGAATAAACACGTCTTTCCTGCATTACCATAATATTTTAGAAGTGATTAGAGTGCCTTGAAGACATTCTGACTGGAATTAATTCTATTTCTAACATAATTCCTCTGAATGGCCTGATTTTTAAAACAGTGTTAACCAAAACATCAGCTGGCTGTTCACTGCTTCCTTTCCCTTTCCTGAAAGGGATGGTGATCTCTAAACAATTGGTGTGGAAATTCTTATAACTCAGATGAAGGAACTTACCACAAAGGGCTTAATTATTAAAGAAACACAAGTGACCTCGTGACTGCAAGTTTTTCTGCGACCATGTTTAATCAGATCCAAACATGACTTAAGCAAAGCAACTGTTCTGTGAACACTGAAACTCTTAAAACACAATACATGAAGAAGATGATGGTGTGGTTTGGGTGGGAAGGGCCCTCAGGGCCCTCTAGAGTCTCCCCTGCCATGGGCAGAGACAGCCTCCACTAGCCCAGGTTGCCCAAAGCCAAATCCAAGCCAGTCTTGAGCCTTGCCAGGGATCCCCAGCTTCTCCTGGCACCCTGTGCCAGGGCCTCACCACCCTCCCCAGGAAGGATTTCTGCCTAATATCTAAATCTGTCTTACAGCCTTAGAACCTGTCCTGAGGGAAAGGGCTGTTACTGCACAGCATCAGGTGCAACTTCTGCAGCACAAACTGTGCTGAAGTCAGAGCATAATGAGAAACTACTTCCAGAAACTGGGTAAGAACTGGAGCTCTGACTGATCTCTGTATATAACAAAGACTTCTACAGCCTTCCTATTTCTAAGTTTCACCAGGAAACCCTTCCCCCAACCACAGTAACTCAAGGAACTTTAGAAAAGCCCTCAGGGATTTACTGGAGGATAAACACAACTTTACTTCAAGAAGATTAAACAAACTGAAAAAGAGAGAGACAAGCTCTGTGCTCAGTAAAGGGAACAACTACTTGTGAAACAAAGGAAGGTGATTAAGCTTGAAAGGAGAGAAGGAACAGGACTGAAGGGTGAACGGTCATTCGCTGTCAGTTTTGCTCTGCCCCCTTCAATAAATCCCACTGAAGGTTACTCAGACCCATTCCAGACACCTGCTGGCCACACTGCAGGCCTGAGGTAGAGTGACTTGCAAAACCCATTTTGCAAGTCACTCTACCTCTAAAGAACTTGAAGAAGAACTTTAAAGAATATTCAAGAAGAATTTCAAGAAGAATTTGAGAATAATTTGATAAGAATAATTGGAAGAAGATTTTGAAGAAAAATTCGAGGAAGATTTTGAATAATTTGAAGAAGAATATGAGAGGAAGGAGAATAATTTGAAAAAGAATATTAAGAAGAACTTGAAGAAGAATTTGATAAATTTGAAGAAGAATTTGAAGAAGAATTTGAAGAAGAATTTGAAGAAGAATTTGAAGAAGAATTTGAAGAAGAATTTGAAGTCATTTGCACCACTGGGAGCAGCGGCCATTCCCAGCCAGAGCCGGGACTGACAGGTGTCCACCTTCCCTGGCAGCACGAGAACTGGGCAGGCAGCAGCCAGGAGGTGCAGCAGCCAGGAGGTGCAGCAGCAGGGCTGCACCCAGACAGAGCTGATCTCAAGTTTTCTATTAATTTTGTTACACTGTCAAAATAAAGTACAGAGCAAGTTACCCACTGCATGGCCGCACGTAGCGCTCCACGGTCCACCCAGCGCCGCTAACAAAGCTGTACTTCTTGAACAACAAAAAGGCCTGGCACTTCCAACAGGCAAACCAAAACTCAATATTTACTTAGGCAGAGCCAAAGATGCCATTGTTCATTCATGTTTGTAAGGACTCGTGGGCTTTGCTAAGCTGGGTCAGCAGAGAATGGAGTTACACACAAGGCTGCTGTTTCTACAGCTGAAGCCAACTCACCTTCAGAGAATCAACCAAGTCATCGACGAGGAAGAGGCGTCTCAGCTCTCTGACTGTGCCATTGATGTGGCCGAGCACAACGTTACTGTATTTCTGGATCAGCTCTTCGGACACAGCGACATCAGACTCCAAGTAAGCCCTGCAAGAAAGAAGAACTTATGAAAATTTAGGAGTGCTGCCAGATCCAGCACGTGTTACGCACGCACGACATCAACAGACATTCTTTTTATGCCCTAAAGAAAACCCCTCACCCTGTGAGGAATGCTAGAAGGATAAAACAGAACCAAGTTGTTCTTAGAAGGTAAAAAAACAAACCTTCAAAAGCTTCCACTACTTCTTTGAAGGAAAACCTGTTTGTTTCTTACTGCTATGTTGTGCTGGTGCACTTTAGTGCATGTTAGCCAGCAGACCTCTCTGCCTGGGCCTGCTATGAAGCCTCTTCCCACCCCTCAGCAGATGATGTAATCTAGCACAGTACTACAGCAAACACACCTTGAAAAAAAACCAACAAAGGAGAGATGCCTGCATTATTCTTGGTTTGGCTGTTGTATCAGGTGGCTGAATACAAGACTTGGGATTCCTTCCTGTCTCAGCCAGAAAAAATCCTACAAAAGCAACATGGCCACTGCTACTGTGGGAAGGCACTTCTGAAACACCGCTAGGCTGTGACAAACGCACTAAGGGACACCAAAATGAGCGAGGATTTCATAATCTGCTAGAAGAAACTTCTTACAGTCAGCAACAGTAACAAGCTCTTTCCACTATACCATGACCTTTATCTGTAGTCACAGTGGATATGACAATTTAGGCTTTTTAAACACAGAGTAACTGATCCATCACACTTGCACGTTGGGGGAAGGAGGAGCAGGGCAGAACATCTGTAACAATCACAGAATGACTGACTAGGTTGGAAAAGACCTTTAAGGTCATTGAGTCCAACTATACCTGTCCTCTCCTAAACCATCTCCCTGAGCAGGGAACTCATTTTACAGTTACTGCAGTCCTTAAAATTCTACTGCCAGAGGCTGGGGGAATTCTGCTTTGGTTTTGTTTACACAGTTTCAAAGTTAAAAATACACGTGGAGGCTCCCATGAACGACACTTAAAGCAAAGCTGAACACGGCCTTGTGGCAAGTCCAAACCAAATGAGGATTCTTTAATAAACAGTGACTAGAGGGTGGTCACTTGAAGGCATGCAAGCTCTCCTAGGCACACCTGGCTTGAACCTGCACACCCTTCTCAACCCATCAGCAAGATACCTGGTACCTGAAGCAACAGTTAAAGTGAATGTGCTCTCCACTGTCAAGCCAACCTTCTTGCAGGTCAAGCTGTATGGATAAAATTCAGCTCTCTGGTAGCTCCTTATGAATATCAGTATTTTTACATATAATCAGCAGAAGAAGAATGGGTAAAACAAGTTTTGCTTGTTCTTGCTAAAAAAAAATGGAAAACTTGGGAACATTGTTTGGATACTGAAGAGCACAGCACTACTGGGCAGGCAGAGCAAACAGGGTTTCAGCCATGGGTAAGGAGGGCCATGCAGGGCCTTGGTGGTTACACCACTAAACAATAAATCCAGTTTACAGATGATGGATTTCATACTGCTATACTAGATGTTGTCCCCAGTTGGGCAGATTTTTTTTTGTATCAGATCTCAGCTTGAAAGCACATACTCTTTTTTTTTTTCTAGAGGTTTGTCCCATGGTTGTTTTAGGCACAGGTTGGCTTCCACTGAGCACATGAGCAACTGCATGTAGTCAGGGAGGCATGGAGGTTACCCCAAGGAAATATCTTCTCCTTTGCCTTACTTGAGAGGAAGAGAATGACTGGAAACACCACACAATTAGTGAGAGCTGTCAATGGGAGGGTAGGCAGAGTTTCCAAACAGTACAAGGGAAGTCGAGACCGAACCACTTTGTTGATTAATACAAAGAGAGAAGCAAGTCTGAGCAGTGTGGGACAGGGCTGCTATGGAAACAGGACACATGAACTCCTACTAATTACTCTAACACATTAGTAAGTTTTAATTGCTCAGTAAGTGCAGCTTTGCAAGAAAGGGCACCACTGTGCTCCACACAGGAAAGGACAAATACCATGTTGCCACATTGCAGGGAAGCACACATGTGGTATGCCCCATTTTTTTAGCTCATCACTTAAAGCAAAGAGCTCTGAGCTCCACTTTGAGGACCTAAATTAATCCTACAATTTATCTCCTCGAGCCTCAGAATTCAGAGTCTGAATTTCTGGGTTTCTGATCCAGGCAGGTTGCAGTGAAGCTGGATTCTGGTGACAACATTCAGTCTTGCAATGTGGAGAACACAGCTATGCTGCTGCACACTAAACAACAAATTTTAAAGGTATTCTTTAAAAAAATTTACAGAAAAATTAAAAAGCTATTGCCTGTTTTACAGAAAGCAGGTATTCTTTAAATTCTGTACATCACCTGCCACTGCTTCACACTGCAAAGACAACAACATTCTGACATTATGCACAGGAGTGAAACTTCCTTTTTAAACATAACTTCAGATACACCAGCATTTGCATAGGAATCCCTGTGCCAAGTGCCCAGTCTGTTCTCTTTACTGCTGTGACCCTACTGAGGAAAAAGCCCAGAGGAGTAGTCATAGGCTGGTTAACAGATTATTCAGTACAGAGACTATGTACATTATTATGCAACACATTATGTCACGTGTCTTCCACCGCTTCTAAGAGTGCCAATACTGCTGCTCACCAAAACACCACATATCTTCTTAATTAAAAGAAAAACCTCACCTAAATGGGTGGCCTTCATCAGACTTCTGGATTGCCTGGATAACTCCCTTGTATATCCTAAAGCTGATGGTCACAGACAGCAGGGCCAAGGCAATGTAAGCTGTCACGCTCACGATGCTGAACACTGTTAATGAAAGCAGCAGGAACAAGCTGGCACCAAACACCACTCCTGTCTTCTTAATGTCTCGCCAGTAAAGGAGGTCAACAACTAGAATTAAAAAAAAAAAGGTAAGAAATTAGAATAAGATACACTTGCATTTGCATGAAAACAGTAAAGCATCGTTCACTTGACTGCTGAGGGTCATCAAGAATGGGACTCGCGGTCTCACTGTCACACCAGAGCTGAAATGACAACTACAAACAGGTTATTCTAGCACTGATTTTGCATTGGATTTCAGATTATTTGGATTGTTGTTATTAGGATTACCCCAAATCTAACTGATAAAATTTAAGAACACTTCTGCCCTTAAGCAATGTCAGAATTAATCTCTTCAACTACCGTGCTGTGTTCTGCACCAGAACCACTGCAGTCAGGGCTTCATTTCCCTGTAATGGAGGTCACTCACTGAAGAGACTGATCCCAGTGCCCTGTTTGGACAAATGATGAGACACCAACAGATCTCTGAAGGCACTGCTCAACTCACAATCAGTTCATTTTGTTTTCTTTCTGACCGAAAACATTGCCAAGGGAGTTTGTAATGTTGATTATGGGTGACAGACTGAGCCATCAAGAGGGAATAATCTCACTGAAATTTCAATCCCAGCTAAATCTGCTGCGCTCCAATGCAAAATGCTGCCTCGATAAACCATGTTTATTTTCTCCTTAAGTGACCCTCTGGAAAGAGCACAATATCATGCCATTTTTAGCATCAGTGTTTAAAGTAAACTACACCCTTGCACAAGGCACAGATAATGGCTGAATACACCCATTGCAGGTTTGTTGGTGTTGAGGTGCTGTTGCATGGAGCTGATAACTGAACTCAAGAGATCTGCAAACATCCCTCTCTGCTGCTGAGTACAGAGCTGGGCAGGGGCATCTAGTCTAGCTGTGAAGCAGATTCCTCTTCTGCACCAAATCCTCTTGTTAACAAGAGTAACGTATTGGATACGGAGCTGAAGATAAATTACAGAAAACTATTACTATTACACCACAAGTTTAGTAATCCTATCTCATCCTAAACAAAGTTGAGTGTAAAACTGCATTATCACAACTCAGAACAGATTCTTACACTGAAAAACTGTAGAAGAAAATCTAAAAAAAAAAAAAAGATATTTCACTGTCATTTCTTACAGGATGGCAATGCACCAACATTAAATACTCAGTAGCCACCACAGGGCAAAGTCTGCATAATCTCTTTGCAGGCAGGACATGAAAATGCCACGGGGCTGTGGTGCAATTTCAGCGTTTCAGAAGCTGCAGTCCTTTCCTCATTATTTCCGCAGGGAAACCACGCTGAGCAGCAGTCGCTGCAAAGACCAGAACCCTGGTCAAAAGCTTCACAGCCGCCATTTTCAGATTGTACAATATTTTTCTCCAGATATTTGATTTATCTTTCAGCAGAAGTTTCCTGAAGGTCTACAGATACGATCAGGTTAGTTGCATATACTGTCTTAAATGTGAAGAGCCACCCAAAAACACAGCCTGTCCCCTCCACCGCCGCTCAAACCCACCCACCCCTTTCTTCGTCTCGACCACACAGAACCGGCCTGCTTTTCCACAGGCCACTGAGCCACTGTGCACACGAAAATAAAATAAAGCCAAGTAACCAGATCAGATCAGACTCTGGATGTGGTTCACCATGTGACTCCACAAACATGTGGGGTGTGAGAGCACAGCCAGCCTGGGGGGGTGGTGACAGAACAGCACCAACCCCAAGTCCTCATCGAATTGCAGCCCAACCTGCCTGCACACCCTCTTGACCTGTTACTCTGCTGGGTCTCTTCATGTTACAGAGGTGTAAACAAATGAAGTCCTAAGCAAGACAGCTTTAATATTTGTAAAAAAAATCAAACAAAAAAAGCAAGTTATCCCATAATTTCGCATGGACTATAATTCTCAACATTTTTTGCTGTTGTTACTTTGCTTCTAATCACAAAAGCACTTGTCAACATCTCTGTACAGCCTATATTAGCAAATTTAGGATGTAAAAGGAGCTTATGGACAAAAACTGTTGTGAACAGTAAACCTGAACTGAGCTGCAAGTCTCTCTAACACTTGGGTGAGGATTTCAGAACCAGTCCTGAGGGGAAAAAACACAATAAAAAATAAAAAAGATAAAAAAGGTTGGTGGATCTAGCGCTCCTAAACCACGTGAGAAATCTCTGAAAAAATTGTTTTCTTTCTGAATATTTTCTTCAAATACTGAAGCCGTACTTCTTGTGAAGTGCTGCCATTTGAGCATCCATGCGTTCCCACATCACGTGGCACCAGTCTCCTCCCGCTGCAGTAAGGGAAACGCTCCCTCCTCTGAACCACAGTTTTAAAGCATCCCACTGACAGCGGGCTCCTTCGGCTTCCCTGGAGACCCCTCCTCACCAGCAGCAAGGCGTGGTCCCTGCACCCAGCTCTAAGGAACCCAAGGACATTCATCTGTATGACACTCTCCCAAACGTGAGGAACAAAGGGCAGCTGGTTGAATTAAAGCATACCACAAATGACACCCCCCTCCCCAGCAACCCATTTTCAAGGCTTTTGTTCTCAGCAGTCGCTAAGAAAAATCCCCAGCAAGGCCCTCCCAGACCAGAGGTGAGCTGCACACCAAGCGTTTCTCCACGCCTGTCGCCACTCCGTTAGTGGAGCCACCCGTATCGGCTTAACCACGCACAGATCCTGTTTCACTGTCAATGCCTCAAGAGGGAAACTCTGTGCTAGAAGCCACTGAAAACCTGATTTGTGTCACTTTCAGTCCCGGACAAAACTGATTTATATTCTTCAATCTCTCAGAAACAGGTTATTTGCATGTCTTTCTGAAGCAAAAGATTAAATCGGTACTAGAAGCAGCTTTCTGGCTTTAACTCATACACAGTAGATTTAAAGGAAAAAAAAAAACCCCAACAACAGCCAAGCCAAACAAAAAAACCCACCCCAACCCCCAAGCAGCTCTCAGAACAGCCGTGCCAAGCAGTACCTCTCCCCACGGAAACCATTTTAAGCTGTATTTTATACAACAGGAGCTACAACATCATGCATTTAATGCAAGTATTCCAGGCCTATTCCAAAGGAGAACAGCTGCCTACATTTGGTAAGCACGAACTGTCACTTGGCACATCTAAAAATAGTACTGCTAGCATCCGTGCCTTACATGCACAGCTCATCCAATTACATTTTGCTTTTAAAGCAAGTGCCGTGGTAGGTTTATCACTGTTTTTTTTAAAAAGTCTTTTCTTTCCTTCTATGTATGTTTAAAAGTCTGTTTTTTTCTCTCTTTTACAGATATTTAGCTTAAAACCACACAAATTCATTGTTTTTTAATGGCAAAAGCGGTCTATATATTCAACCTGATAACGCCCTTTTTAAAAAAAAAAACAACACCCCACAACAAACAAACCACCCTGAACCGAGCAACCCTTTTTTCTTTTTTCTTTTTTTTTTTGGTGTAAAGTAACAGAAATTAAGAGCCTCGAGATCGACAAGCGCGTCCGAGTCACGTCTATTAAAGAAAACCAAGAAAAAGGGACTGACCCATTTTGGCATCCATCTTGAGTGTGCCTGCATGCACCCAGCCTCACAGCTGACTCCCCAGCGCTGTTTCACTTCCTGCTGGGGCACGCCGAGGTCGCCACAGCTACGCAACTGCCTGCCTGCCCGCCAAGACCTCCGGCCTCTCCGCCAATGGCTGCCTCGGCGCTAAGTCCTTGGAACGCAGCTGCGGAGCAGGGAGCTTTTCTCCCTTCACAATGAACAACTGCTCTCTATCCAGCACGGAGAAAAACAAAAACCCGGGTTTCAGCGCTGAAGAAAGGCCGTTTGTGTGCGAGGGGGAGGAAGGTTGGGAAAAAAAAGAAGGCGTAGACAGCGCGCGATTTAGACAAGCGCCGTAGGAGCGACGGGCATTACACTGGAACCTTTCTGTCGACTGAAAGGTAAGCAGGAATTCTGTGTGCTCTTCACATAATACTAAAAAGAGCACAGAAGCATAAGAGCGAGCCTCTTCTGGATCCATTTAACAACAGCCAGTGTTGTGCTAACACAGAACCGGGATAGGAGTCTTCAGAACGAGCGGCTCTCAACCGCCGCTGAAGCGCACGGTGACAACTGTCACCATGGCACCGTACAGGCTGCTGCGAAGAAAATTAACTCTAGACCAGCAAGACCCAGTACACAGCCACAAACAGGCAAGTTGCTGCTAGTTTCCGTTTAGAGAGGCACGTTCCAGCCACACCAAACAAGCTTCCTATTTACACAGCAGCAGGATTCCACCCATCTTTTACACACAGTTCCAAGCAGGGAAGATCCGTCCCCGCAGCTTCTCTGCCAAGCTCACAGTGGGGCAGCCCCAGAAAGACCAGCCCCAAGGAGAAGCCACCACCAGCCCAGTAAGTGGCCAAAGTGTGCCAAGCACAACAGCATTAGTAACCTGTTGTTTGATATCTTCAGTATTTCCTCCATCAGCCATTTAAAAGTCATAGTTGACAATCTAAGCAGGAACAGCTACAAACTGGATCACAAAATTAAGAGCCTCCTTTCACCCTGATCAGACCTATTAGAAGCCAGTGTGGTCCTTGATCGCCTCCCTGCCAAGCAGTAGTGACAGAACAACTCCAGGATGGTAAAACTGGGGGGTTACTGCATGCCTGCAAGTGGTGTCAAGCAAGAGAGCTCTCCCTGTCCTGGGCATGGGCATTACAAGGAGTGGAACATCCAGTGGGACTGATGGGCTTCTCTCACTGGATCCCAAGGGGCACAAAACAAGTCTGCATCACACGTATTTCAGACTTGGAACATCTGCCCCATAATCCCTACCAAAAAAACCAAAAGTGATACAGGTTTCACAAGCACACAAGAGTGGAAATGCAGTCCAACACTACCAGACTGTCCCCCAAAAACACAAACATCATCTAACCATTACTAATGAGCCAAAGTAGTATTTTCCTTTGGTTTCTACTTGATCATGTACCACTACCCATGTGCACAATGTACAAACTGGGAAAACCATCCCAAAGCCCCGATTAAATTCAACTGAACCAGAATTTAGGTAGATTAACAGCACATTAATAATAAAAGAATAATCCTAAAATAGCCTGGGAGCATGGCTGGGGTGTTCACTCTACCATTAGCATTATTCAGCAGCTAAAACCTGAGAATTCATGGAAGTAATTAAAAATTAAGTAAATGTTACATTTTAAGACCAATTACTCCCTAGGGGCCCGTTTTTAAAAGTGCTAAAAATAGAAGTCATGCAATCCCAAGGGTAAACCTATTTTTTTCCTGCCTATCTAGATGATCAATACCACAGGTATTAATCAATACCACAGGTATTACCACTCTCACTATGTTGGTTCCTCAACTACTATGGGCGTAGGACAAGGCACACTCACAGCAAGTTTGGGGTTATATTAATTAATAAGTAGAGCTTTAGCTAGAAAGTCTAGCTATGAACTACAGTTTTGGCTCTTCTCTGGTTTTAGATTTGATCATCGCTTTCTTAAAGGTTATTTTTTAGCATGGAAAGATACATGTTGCAATATTTGCTTCTATATTTATTTTGGGGCAAGATGTATAATGTAATCAGTCCCTGAACTTTACCCATCATTTTCCATGCGACTGGAGCCTGACCTAACGAAGGAAGAGCACGAGACAAGGCATCTTCGCCTCGCTACAAAGGCAAGCAGAAGCCACACTAAACCAGGCTTCAAGAACAACTGCAAAAGAAGAGGAACGAGACTCTTCTGCTTCCCCAGAAAACCACCATCTTGCTGTTCTTCCATTTCCTTTTAGACCTTATCTCCAGAAGTTCAATTATAATTAAACCTCAAGGCAGTAGGGACTTCTTGGAGGGAGAAGCTTGTACTCAACCAGCTTCCTCTGCCTAAGGGGATGCCACCATGTAAAAACAAGGGAAGGAAAGAAATTTGAAGCAGTTATACCAGCACCATGTAAACACCAAGGGCGGGTGAAGCTCTGCTTTGTTCATTTGACAGTAGTTCCATTACACACTAGCCAGGGCCACGCTCTGCAAAGGAGACAAAAGTGCAGGCCCCATGATACCACCCTCCACGCAGCTCTAAGAGGGAATTTGCTAACCACTGCGAGCCCCAGCCAGGTGTGTGCCATACAGGCATGATCACAACTGGCAAGTCAGTCATTTTAGTTCCAAGAAAGGCTCCGTTATTCTCAAGGCCTCAAATTCTAGGCTTGGAAATGTCCACTTCCAGTTGTGCTGAGGGACAGACCATCACCAACCCTGCTTGTCGGGCTGTGTAAGAAAACCTGAAAACTGGGCTGACATACCCAAAGGTATTTTTCATTTTTCACAAAATTCTTCTGAACTCAACCCTGTTTTTCCTAGTGCTTTCTTCACCCCAAGAATTTGCCTGACCTAAGGAGTGCTGAGCATTTAATATCACTCCACATCGAGAATAGATTACTAAATCCTGTGAGATTCATTAAAGGGCTGTCAGATCTTAGGAAAAAAAGATTGTAACTTTTTAGAAACTTGTTTTTCAGGGGGAAGGGTATTTTTTCCCCCTACAGTGCTTTTTTGCGCTACATACTTACATTCTGGTAGAGCATTCTATATATTCTAGAGCATTCTATATATTCTAGACAGCTGGCAATTATGTCCAAGTAGAAAGCAAACAGTTTTGAACAATAATTATTAAAAAGAGGAAAACTTAGCAAGTACCAAGCATGACAGGGCCCTTTAAGAAAGTATTTAAGTATTCAGAAATTACTGAAATTTTTTAAAGCTTGTCTTGTTGATAAAGTTCAGAGATTACGTATTCAAATAAGGCTTAAACTCTTACACACTGAGCACTAATATAATGATCCACAGAGATTTACACCGGTGATCTCCCATTGGTGGTTACAGGAACAAAGGTCAGAACCACGCTAATTTAAGGCTAGCTACTTATTTACCTAAAACAATTTATTATGGCTGCGAATTCTGAGAAGAAAAATAAGATACAGTTTTACCTAGAATCCAACAGAATTATGAAAAAAACAGTAAAAACATGATTAAGAACAGACTCCAGACACACTAAACGGGGGGAGGGAAATACCCTGCTGCAGCCTGCATGCAATTTCTCCACATAAAATTATTAAACTACACAAACTGCAGGCACTTCTATCTTTCGAGTTAATGGTTAATATTATTAAAAATCTTCGAATTCCAAAGAAACATCAAGTAAATTCGGGCTATGCCGATATCTGTGCTGTGCATAGCAAAACAAGCCGCTCTTTACCAGGCTCCGCAGCACTGAAAGAGATCTGCAGTGTCACACAAGCTATTTCACCCACATAAATAATTTACCTTTCTGCATTGCTGGTACTCACCCATTTTAACCTACCGCTTCTGCCTTTTGTGCATGCAGTACAAACAGATTTCACACCTTCACATACATTTCAAAGACAAGCTACAAGCACCGTTTGCTAAAAACAACCCCGCGGCATCTTTAGCTTCAGAAATAAGAAAATAACCATTAAAAGGAAAAAAAGAAAAAAAAAAAAGGTGAAAGAATAAATACCCTTCTCTTTCCAACCGCTCGGCCGGCTGTCCATCTCTCCAGCTGCGGTTATCAATTATGCATACCAAGAGGCCAGCTGCAAGAGGAGAAACCCACAGCCCGGGCCGGGAAACATGGGCTCCCCCAGCAGCGTCTGCAGTCCGCTGCTGCACTGGTGCTGCAGGAGGCCGGTCAGCTGACGGCGCGGGGTGTGGAGCGCTACTGACGCAGTGCTGAGCCGTAACCCGGCCGCTAATGCTCCGGCGCCAAGGCTACCGTGCGGTTCCCGGCGGCCATTTGCTTTCCTCCGCTCCAGAGCGAATCGAAAGGGCGCCGAGGCAGAGGAAAGACACCGCCGGCGCGAAGGGGGACGGCAGGGAGGAGACGGCCGCCGCCCGCAGCGCGGCGCATCGGCGGGGCCGGCCCCGGCTGACAAAGGCCCAAGCGCCCTAAGCGGCTTGTGACGACAGAGCGGAGCTAGAAGCGGTCACCGGGCGAGCTTTCAGCAGATTGCTTTTCCAGCCGTGGTTAAGACACATTTAGAAACCTCCTAGATGAGTGCCTTCCCCTCTGTTTTTGTAAAAAAAGAAATGTCTGTCTAGCATACAGAGACGTCTTTGTAACGCACCTCTCCCTTTAAAAAAAAAAGGAACTGAAAATAGGACCCTTTCTGTGCCTGTAACAAAAGCAAGAGGCTCATGATGAAGAATACAAGAAGTCTTTTTGCCTTATCTTTAGCCCTGACCGACTGCTCAGCCCTATTTGTTCATCCTAACAGAGGTTTGAAGAAAATGGTTCTAACTACTCCTGTTTTCCCTCGCATCAGCATCCTTCTACTGTCAGCTGAAGCCCTGATCATCAAACATTCCCTTCATATAAAAACACACACAAATTTAGAAGTTATGCTGCTAATGTAGAACAAAGTGCAAACCCGAGACAAGCATAAACTGTAAACTCAGAGAGAAAAGAGCTGTGAGAATGATGCCGTCATTCTCGCTTCCATCACTGCTGAGAAGAACAACTTGTGGGTTGGAACCTCTCCTCAAGGTCTGAGGCTGACAGTAAAACACTAAAACTTCCCTGGCATTGCTCTGAAAACTCTCAGAAATCAGATACGCCATTTTCTAGAGAACTATGGAACAGCATTTGCACGTTTCCACACATTGTGTAGGCTGGCTGGTACAGAGATCCTGATTCAGTCCTTAAATAATTTTACTTTTCATTAAAACAGCCAATCTTACAAGCAGAAAGCAAGCCCTTCAATTGCTACATAAATTTAAGGCCACCTTTGACAGTAAGACAGGTTGCACAAAGATGTGTGTTTCATTACAATTCCAACAGGTAAATCCAAGCACCTACCACAGGAGGGAAATGAAATGGGAAGTGTATATCCAAGCACTAGAGTTAAAGACAATCTGAGAAGTTGCACTACACAAAAAAAGTACAAGTCTGAAAATCCACTTCTGTCCTTGAGCTGAAATTCTTCAGGTCAGATGTGAACCACCAGAACCTGTGACACTCCTCAGACATTTTCAGATGACTGCATCACCACTAAATTAGTCAAAATCTTGATGCTTTCAAATTGCTTGTCAAATTTCTGAAGATACACAAAGTCTTATATGCTTAATACAGTCCATTTATGCAACACATTAGTCCTAAACAGACATTCTGCTGTAGCCACAACAGATCAGCAGCAGCCAGGACATGGACAGACACACAGCCAAGCCGTGGGAGCAGCTGTGTTCCCAGTCCCTAACCTCCCACCTCAAATGGGAGGGACACTAGCTCCCTGCACAGGCACTTCTCCCTGTCCTCTTTACTCTGCATACTCAGTGTTCACCCTTACACTCCATGCAAATGACACCCAAACGAAGTCTCGATCCTTCTCATGCCAGGCAAGTTACGCCCATGTAACCCTACTCTACATATAAACCAAGTGCCAGCACTGCCAAACTTCTGTGGGAGCTTTATTGTTTAATTAAGGAAACTGCATGCCTGTTTCCACACCACCATTTAAACAAAACCTATCTAACAGGCTACTTACAAGATGGTATTACCGAGTCACACAGACAACTAAAACAGGCACAATCTGTTTTCAACATGTTCTTATGCACCTACATGCAAAGGGGCTGCATGCTTGAAGGGAGAGTACTTCATCTGCTACAGACACTGATTTTCCTGCAGCAGATGGGCTCACAACAGTGTTCCTGGCATCCCACAGGAGTGCATTTTGGATGACTACCCAGTTCAGCACTCACCCAAGACCCCGTTCAAAGCTGTCTGCACTTCTGAAAAAAGTTGATAACTTAACCACCAATGCTCCATTTTCTCCTTAATTCTGCCACTCTGTCAGTAACTTCCCAAGGGCCTTGCTCTGATAGCAGCTTTAGCCTTACAAGCCTTTGCCTCTCAACAGGGGTGACACGAGAGCTCTAATGAAACACAGAAGGTGTTTCAAAGATTTGATGGGTTTGGGGTTGGTTTTTCCCCCTCATTCCTCTTACTCAAGTTCTCCACCCTGCAACAGAAACCTCCATTTATTATCATTTACCCATTAGCATAAGTGATGGCCTGAACAATCAGAGAGCCAAAGAATACATTCACATGAAATTAAATTACATTTTACAAATTATTTGTTCATTAAAAACTCCATGGGCATTGTAAGGTATTTTTTCCCCCCACTGAAAAACAACAAACAAAACCAACCCCTTCCCATTTCCTGAATGTCTCTAACTACCTACAAATACAAAAACTAATAGAAAAGCAAATTACAGCGCTGGTGCAAGGCAGCATTTCCAACTTTTTAGGCTCCACATGACTGTAAGTGACCTGGCTCACTGTTACAGAATTTCAGGAAGCATTTTATTTCTGTGATTTAGGGGTAAAAAGCAAAGCTTTGTTATCAGTACCACTCAGCCAGCATCTCAAAGCACACTCACCACTTGGACTTCACCTTTGAATTTGCCTCCTCGAGAAAATCCAGGAGAGATACTAGTAATTAACTGCACTTCTGTAACTCAATTACAGAATGACTTGTAACACATATGAAACTGATGTTCAAAAACAGGGTGTAAAACAGACTTCCTTGATAGTGAAGGTCTCAACACAACATTCAGCTCTTGCTGAAAATGATCATACTGAGAAATTTCCACTGCCAGTGTGGCAAGACAGTCCCAGTTAGATTTTAGGGGGCGTTCTACAACATAGTTTGATTTTATCATTCAGTAAATCCTCCACATCTGCCGATCAGAAAAGGTTTAGGGAAAGCAGGTCTTCCCTCGCCTGTTTGTGAGAGCTCGGGATCTCTGTCCCTCAGTGAATGCAAGGTCTGAGGTGCAGAGGGCAGAGATATGTGATACATCTACTTGGTTTCCAACTCCAAGAGCACTGAACGCCTCCCGAGGGCTGGGAGCGGTTGAGGAGCCTGGGCAGCAGCTCTCCGAGGCACAGTGCACTGGGGACACACAGACACGAGGTGGCATCGCAGCCCTTCCCTGGACCCTGCACATCTCAACATCCATCCGTCCTCACGAACCGTGGGTTTTACGGGGATTAAACCCGCGCAGTTTGAAGGCTGGAGCAGAGGGGTTATCTGCTAGGAAGCCACACGCTGAATGCGCTGAGAAACGCGAGAGAACAAGACAGCATCGCTGTATCCAAACTGCTGGTGTTGCAGGGGGGATTTGCTGCTGACATGGTTATAAAGAACTTATAAGTAGAAGGGTTTATCTGTAGTTAATTACAGTTCTGAATTGGTTTGGCTGGAGGTTTGTTCAGGCTCTGCAGCCAGGAAGTACAAGGTCCCCATGGTCTGATACCACTGCAGAATAAAACAGGTTACCCAAGGGCTCACCAGGCAGTGTGCTGGCACAAACCCCACCGTGCCACTGAGGCTGCTCAAAGCTTCACATTTGCTTCACTGGAGTGTTGGGAGTTAAAAAGTCAATCTGCAGCCCCTTTTAGAGTTTGCTAGCTTGCTGCAGTCTGGTGAGACTGTTGGAAGTGACCACTTGAACACCAGCATTTAGGTTAGCATGCAAAAAACCATCACTATAAATAAAGCAGTCAAGAACCTTAAGTGCACCAGAAAGGCAGGTCAGATTATTCTTTTCACAAGCATTAGTCAATCACACCAGCTGATTGCCCAGAAGTCTCGAAGCACAGTAAAATCTATTTTGGTTCTACTGATATGAGACAAGAAAAAAAGCCCCACAAACCACCATATGACAAAGGTAGACTCAGAAGGCCAAATGCAATCACAGCTCCATGTCTTGGCCTGTTGATGAGTTACTCCCCCTTTCTAAGGGTGTGGAAAGCAACTGTACATGTTAGTTCCTTGATATCATTTTGAAATTGTGCTTAAGTAGTATGGTATTAAAAGCAGACAACTGGTTTTGTTCATGGCTTGTCATTAGACTCTTCAGGCAGGTCTCAGAAATCCAGTTATGTAGTGCAGCAGAAGTGAGCAAACACAGTAAATAGGACAGATCATGAAGGAAAGAGTTAGAAAAATGGACCATGATTTTCAGTTGGCAACCTCATCCTTTTACCTCTATGACAGCATTCCTCAAGAATAAAACACACACTTTTTTTTTCTTCCCAAACACCACAGCATATCAGAGAGTAAAACTGCAACACCTTTACAGAGCACAACACTGACAGAAAGATGAGAGATGTTTCCCCAGGTTCCCACACCCCCAGCCCAGCCCCATGCCTGACCCCTTGCTGTTACACTGACAGCAAGGTCCCAGCCCAGCACTCCTCAACTGGATGGAAAGCCAGACACCCTTCTCATGCTTACCTGTACGTACACAAGAGGTGGGACAAGAGAAACTGCAACTATCTTGCAAAGTAAACATAAAAACTACATCTTCTGCCTTATTTTCCAAACCTTGCATCAACAGGGCCAAACCCTGATGTGTTTCTCTCATCCTCAAATGGCTGGAACACCACAGGACATTCATTCAGTTTAGAGGTCAAAAGGCAACGTGACAACAGTCTTACTCTTCTTTAACTACACAGTACTAGATGAAAAATTTACTATCATGCAAGCCTCACCTCAAAAGTAAAAGGGAAATTATTACCTGTGCTGCACAGAAACCAGTTTTCATGTTTGCAGGATACTCAGCATCTTAATGTCCACTTTCCTGGTAACCTGAATACTAAAGCTCCCTCACATGCATTATTTTTTTAAACCCCAGACCTTGATCTAATGCAAGTGGTATGATGTGCAGGGTCTTTTTCCTGATTCCAGGTACAAGTTGTACATTATCTTTCTTACAGTTTCAATGCCTGGTGTTTGAACTGTGTCTGAAAAGAAAGAAATGCCTCTTCCAGTCACATACACACAGCAGACTGAAACACAGCCCTTGGCTTACTACCCCATATTAACAGCAAGTCCAGAGGCCACCTAATGCCCAGCCTGTAGACAAGCACAGAAGAGCTTGCAGTGAGTAGTAATTCATTCCCAATCAACAGATCACAGCAGGAGAACTGAAGGGGAAAACTGGAGACAGCGAGTCCATCCCTGATAAACAGAAAAAGAGAGTACTAAAGCAATCAAAGAACAAGAAAGGTAAACGTGCTGGCACTAACTTTTTCTGTTACCCTCAGCCTACAACAGAGAAGTCTACAGAAATTGACTTACAAACAACACTAAGTCATGACATGCTTAAGTTTAGCTAAAAGGTTATGCAGATTAATTAGTGAACTGCAAGACAGCATACACAGATTACCTGAAGATTTATTCAGCTTTGCTGAAAATACAGCAGTAGGTTTTTCCTTAACAGAAGGAGTTTCTCGCCCAGCTTCCTTCTCAAAAGCTTCTGGTTTTACTACACTGACTATCTCCTTTCCAGCAGATAAAGGTGAGGTATCTGTGGCCAGTAAGGACTTCGTGGATACTTCAGGCACTTCTCTGTCCACAGCCTCCCAGGACTTTTTCAAGGCATGAGTATCTTCCTCAGCTTTTACTTCTACATTCTTTATAGTCAGATCACAGGGTAGCTCTGGGCAAGGCAACTGCCTCTTCTCACCTTTGATCACCTCACAGATCTCTTCACTTTCATCTTCGTGCATTACCTCTCTGCCAGTGGCTTCTGCAGCAAACTCAGGAGCAATTTTAGGATGAGCTAACATCACAAAGTCATCTTCCACTGTGACTGGGGAAGACTCTGTGGATGACAAAGCTTTCTTGTCTTCTGTTTTTGGTTCCATAGCAACAGATACATCAGCTGAATAAGCCATAGCACTCAGCTCTTCCATTTGAAGAGGCATCTTCTCTGCCTTGGCTACTTTTGCAGGTGTTGGCTCAGATGGCAGAGCAGCAATTCTGGAAGAGTCCAGTTCGGGTTGGAAAGACTCCAGATAAGGCTTGCCTGCAGCAGCTACTGAATCCACCAGCTGTTCCTCACTTTCATCATCAGTCACAATACTCTCAGTTGATTTACTTTTTACAATGAGAGATGGATCTTCACTCACTTTCTCAGCAAAGTCAGGAATCACCTGGCTATTAAATAAGTCAGATTTTCCAAACTGTGGAGACAGTTTTTCACCAAGTTCCTTGTGTTCAGGCACATCCTGGGAAATGCATTCAGTTATCAGTGTCTTTGAATAATCTGTAAGGGTTGGGGAAGCAGACTCAGAGACCTTGGTTTCCTTGATTAAGTCACATGCAATAGATATATATGGAGCCTCAGCATCTTCAGGACTGGCACTGCTCTCACGGTCGGGTTTTTTAAATGCTAATGCCTCTTTTGCTTCTTGGGCCTGTATCAGTGGTACATTCACAGCCTCTTGGTATAAGGGAGGCTTCTCAGCCTCTTCTTTTACATTCTCGTAGTTAGGAGTAGGAATAAATGTTTCTAATGGGGAAGCTTCAAGCTGCACAGCAGATGCTTCTACTCCAGCAGCCCCGGTGCTCAGCGGGGCTTCCATAACAATATCTGGCAGTACTGGTGATGGAGCAGCTTCTGAGCCCTCAAATGAAGGGCACAGTGGTGGCACAGGTTTCAGAGTCTCCTGCACCGACTCGGAGCTTTGAACCAAATCAATCTGTGGTTCATAACCAAGTTTGGTACACGCTGCATCATGCAATTCACTTTCATAGGCTTCTTGTACTAGATCAGGAGTGAGACCTTCAGGCATAGTTGCTGCAGTGTCAGGTGGCACTGGTGATGTCCTCTTGGTTTCAGCTTCCTGGCCCTCCTGCCTGCCAACTGCTCGAGTGCTAAAATCACCTTGCTCCGTGCTCGTCTGAGCTTTCAGTTCGGCAATTTTTTTCTCGTCGTCGGTTCTATTTTCTGAAGTTCCTTCTTCTAGTGGGGAAAGGGATTTGACTTTGTTACCATCAGGACTGACAGAGGGTTCAAATTTAGTACAAGTGATGTAAGTCTGTGAGGGTTCTTTTACAGCTTCTGGGGTACTTGGGAAAGAGCGATCTTCAGCGCTGCCTTCGCTTTCTCTTTCATAATCCTTCTGCACATTCAGCTTATCTAGACCATATCTCTCAGCTAAACTGCTTTCTAGTTGGGCTTCTGTCTTACTTCCAGCATCCTCTCTCAGTCCATGACTAGCACCTTTTACCTCCCAGATTGGCTCAAAAGGTTTGAAGTCTGCATACTCTTCCCTCCTAAGAGGGTCTTCCTCCAGTGCCCCTTTCTCACTATCATCACCACCTCTGGATTTGTCCTTGCTATAGAAGAGATCTTCCTCGTTTTTCTCAAACAAATCTTGAGGACTTTCTGGAGACATTTTCAGCTGCTGAGCAGGCATTTTCTCCAGATTAGGTAATTCTTTAGGGCCCTCTAGCTGCATTTCTTCTTTAGCTTGAGATAAAATGGCTGCTTCTGCCTTAGCAAATGGGGGTTCCGAGTATTTCATCTCCAAAATGTCCTTTTCGTTTCCCTCTGCAAGAAACGGATTTCTTGCGTTTTCCATGGTTTCCTTATGAACTTCACTTGCATTTTCCTTGTAAATGCCTCTTGGAGGTAATCCATCTGAGAGTGTATCAAAGGCTGCATGCTCTTTAAAGGGATCAGCTGAGATAGGAGAGAAGGAGGGAAGAGAAGGAGCAGTATCAAGCAGGACTGCAGTAAAATCCTCTTGACCAAGCGACTTAGTGCTACCTGGCTGCTCCTGCAAGTCCATAACTTTTTCTGTGACCGTGGACAGAAAGGAAAGTTAGAGAATGCAAGTGCTCTTAAAGTCAATGCAAACTTCAATGACAGATTCACATAATGTTAGTTACTAAGAGGCTCTTAAAAGTTCTGTCACAAACACTATTAGCCATTAAAAGAGAGCATCAGTTAGAGTGTGCTATTCTAGTTCACCTCTCCTAGCAGAGAAGTACGCAAGGGGGCTAGAGAAACAGCAACTTTATGCAGCACAAAGATCACAGTGAAGCTGGAGATGCCAGACAAGTGCAGCAGGCAGCATTAACAAAGTGAGAGAGGGAGGGTGGGTGGCAAGGAGAGGCGACAAAGGGGACGCGCACTGTGCTTGGGCATACACGGATGCACAAGCGCACGTGCCGGTACAAAGGTTTTCTAAACACTTTAATGGGAATTTGGTGGACAGTGTAATTAACAAAAAACACCAAATAAGTACTACAGGTACACATTTTACTTATATGAAATACTGCAGAAAGTTACTATGGGTTAAATCTTTCTGCTACATCAGTAAAGCAACTATGCTTTGGATGTGTTAACCTGTTAATAGTATCGACTTCTTTCCTACATCAAGGGTCCAAGAATTCACAGATGGCTGCAGCAGGTTTATAAAACTGTTTATCATGTGAAGAAATAAACATGTATTATAATCTTGAACAGGTAACTGAAGAGTCAGAACTGAGTAACTGTGACAGAGGCTATTCTTGGACCCATGCTGACTTTTAGTAAAGGCAGACTAAGGAGAAAGAGTTAATGAGATCAGAAATACAGGATATATTCAGACAAAGGTGAGCAGAAAGAACTTGCCTGCAGAGGAGTGCATCAGAGGCGCAGATGTAGCAGGAAGAGCAAAAAGGGTCTCATCTGAAAAACAAACAAATAACCTCAGCAGAAGTAAAGGCTAGGTTGAAGAGGGGGAAAAGCACACAAGTAGTCAGTTCCCAGAATATCAAACCAGTCCACAGCCAACATCCTCACCCACAAAGAGCTGCAGAACTAGGTACAAGCCAGGTACACTTGGGAGAGGTGATGGTCAGAATTCTCCACTTACAGCAAGATCTTTACCAGGGCAACTGAGGAACCTCCAACCCTCCAAGCCAGGGACCAGTCTTAGGGTAAGATACACCAGTCACTAGCCCTTATTTCCATTACTACCACCCTACCAAGTGGCTTGTGCCCCTAGCACCAGAGAAAAACCTTGCCAATGACACTGATGCACTGCACTGTCCTTCAGAAGGTCTCCCAGTGTCACCTTGTGTGAGAACGGCAGCGATGAGGAGACTCGACCAAAAACGGTGAAAAGCGAAAGGGACTCCAGTAAGTTGTGAAACTCCCTGCAAATAGCACCGATGCCAATACTGGTCAAACTGGTAGCATTAAGCAATTGGACTCCGTGCTTTAGGTTTGTCTCTATTTTCATTCCATGACAGTGTAGACAAGCTTCCAAGTGAAAGCATTACTTTTAAAGCATGCTTGGCACGATCCAAGGAGCACATTTTCCTTTCCTAAATTTGTTTTAACCCTAATAATTCACAAGACAACCCCAGCTCTCCAGTTTCCACTCAAAAACCTGTGAACACACAAGGAAACCCTTCCCCAGAGCAAAGGAAGTCACTCTCCTCTGCTGACATGCAGTGGTTAGAAGCCAGGCCAACCCAGTGTCATACCACACACTCCGAAATAAAAGCACACAACAATTATATTTTACTAAGCTACACGAAGCATTTCATGAAAAACCAGTCTAGAAGCAGCACTGCCAACCACCATGAGGAACCAGGCAAACCAAAACCAGTCCAGCCATGTGTTTCTCTGTCAGTAGCAGTTTTTCCTCCCAGGTCTATGAGGGCCTGGTGGCATTATGTTAATATAAAGATATCAACCTAAACCTAAGTAATTATTTAGGTAAAGTTTTCAGATCAAGGCTGGTGAAGAGTATCTACAATTCACATCAATTTTGTTAGCAGAGCACAATTCAATTATTTTAATTAAAGGCAAAAAAAAAAAGAAAAAAAGGAAGCCAGTGATTTTAAAAGATGAAAGAAAAGGAATGAGAAACATGGCAAGCCCAGTAGCACACATGTTATTAATACAGCAAAGCAAAGCATTAAAGTAATTTGGTTTTGTGGCACTGAGCTATGAGTTTCTGCAAAATCAGTGCCACTTCAAGACTCTCATGACCAGCCTGTCTTACTCAAATTGATCTTGCCAGCAGTCTTCCAAAAATCAAGCCCCCACGACACAGGTTTCTTGTCACAATATGCTGTCAGTTGGTTTTCTTTTGCACAACACTTATTTTCAAGCAGTGTTTATAATCCACAAATATAGAGCAAGATACAAGAAAACAGAATAAAGTTGGAGCATAGGACTCAGTATTTAGAAGCTGCTTCAACTCCTGGTGGGCCAAAGGGATTTCTGTTCGGTTTTCTAGAAATTACTTTTTTCTATTAAGGACCACACAGAGAGAAACCTCAATTCCAAATTTAGAGCACATTAAAGCAGCGTTACAGTTCGGTGATGGCAAAAGCTTTTAAGGACAAAAGCCCCCCCAGAGGACATCTCATCAATCTGTGGCACTAAGTCACAGAACCTGGGTGTTTATCTGGACACTGCCAAGTGTCACCACGTGTCCTTTGATTCAGGAGACACTCAAGTCCACGTGCCCTGGTTCACTGGGATCACTTCTGCAAGCAGACTGCCTGCATGGGGCCTACCTGGCCATGAGACAAGCGAGCAAGTGACCTGGTTTGGGCTGGGAAAGAAGGGGCTGCAGTGAGAGCACAGCCTGGGACCAACCAGTCCAGGGGCTTTTTGCATTAACATCAGAGGCTTTCTTCAGTTTCCAGTGTGCCTGGTACCAAGGGCTACTCTTGAGTTTCACATTTGGGTTAGCACCGAGCAGCAGCATGTGCTCCNCCTGGTACCAAGGGCTACTCTTGAATTTCAAATTTTGGGTTAGCAAGTCTCAGGGTTTGCACCAAGCAGCAGCATGTGCTCCTTCTCTCCCAATATGGAGATGGACCAAGCAAAGCAACATCTCCTGACCACAAATGTGCAACTGTGTGTCCCCTCTGGATGCCAGTCCTGCTGAAATACCTAATCACTTCTTGGTTAACCAGGGTACCTGTGTCCACATGCTTAATGCCTGAGCCAGTGTCAATCCATCACCTCATACTTACTTGACTGAGGCACTCCAAGGAGTGCTGCACACACCCCCCAGGTTCTCATCCTCAGGGAGCCTGTGATGTGGGAACTCACCAGGAAGCTGGTAACAGACAGCTGCTCAGCCTGCAGATTCCCTGAACCCACACTCCTGCCTCCCCCAGGCTATGCCAGAGCAGCATAACCTTTATTTACTGGAAGACCTTGAAGCTTTGGAGCAGAGAAGGAAAACAGGATGGGCCTGATGGTGATGTATGAAGAGACCCCAAACAGCCCAACATGAAAAGGATCTCATCACAGGGAAACTAAACAAATCAATAGAGTGGAGGTGTTGAAAACACAGAAATAAAAGAGGGGCACAGAAAGATGACAGAGTCCACTGGGGTTAAGGAGGCAAAGAGGAATATGCTACTAGAATCAAGTACCGCTGAAGATGTGGTACACTTGGTGTCCAAAGACCCACTACAGTCTCTACCAAAATCTCTAGACTTTTGATTTCTTGAGTACTTCCCAAGACCAAAGAAAGATTTCTGGTGAGGGGAGCTGGTTTTAGGAGCCTGAGCACCCATTTCAGTGTCCTGTAAGACAACACAGCAACTCCTTCTCGGGATGGCTCCCATTTACTGAGCACAGAAACACACAGCAGCTGTGCCAGGCACCGAGTTCCCAGGTTCTCTTAATGGAAGGATATTATGCCCACACCCAAACTTTATTTTCCACACATAGCCAGAGTGTGAAAAGTGATTACATAAAAGCAGTATCTCCTTGGCTGGTTGGGAAAACCACCCACTTTCCCTCCACCCACATCAGAATGGCATTTTTCCTGATGAAGGGAAGAAGATATGAGGACTTTTTCCTGCTGTGGGCCCCATATGACAACTCCAGGAGAGCAGGGAGAGGAGAGTAGGACCTCTCCAACTCCCACATCAGCATGGTTGCTAACTGAACCTGCCTTCTTCTTGAAATTGAGATTCAAATGGCACAGTAAAAAATGCTTTTCCCAGCAATGATGTTTGCACAGAAAAAACCCTCACCTCCAATACTGGAGGCAGAGACCTTTCAGGAACAACTCTGTGGGAGCTTTGGTAGACAAGAGGAAGAAAAAAAGAAATATAAGAGAAAAAACCCCACCACCTATGAGACTGTAGAGCAGGTCTTCCCAGACTCCAAGCACACCACAGAGTGCTCCAGAGGACCAGCTGCCTCTGCCCACCCGCTGCCCTGGCTGGAGCACTGGTGACAGCTGCCACAAGTCCTGCACTTTATTACAGAGTACCAGGTTTAGTGGAACAACTTCATTTGGACAAGTGCCAGGAACACTGATCACCAAGGGTGAGTTTTTTATTTGTTTATCAACAGCAGAAACTAGGTGGCTGAACCGAAGTAGCAGTACACTGCTAGAATCAATAAAAACAGCCACCACTCAGTGCATCAACAAGGTGGTTTTCAAGTAAAGGTGGGCATTCAAAACTCCCTTCACCACAGCTAAACTTCACTTGCAGACATATAGAAAGCCTAAGAAAAGTAGTCTTTAGTTTTTACAAATCTTTACCAAAAAAGCCAACTCAGTAAGATGAGCTGCTCACTAACTTTCCATCACAAGACAGATTTTGCTTCATGAAATACAGAGAATGGTACCTCAGAACAAGCTCAAATCTCCATGAGAAAAGCCTCTTTTACTCTAAATAGTGCAGGTTGGCAACCTACCTCCAGCATTAGTTAAGAGGAAGGCAGACCTCCCATTTGTGCAAGGCACTACTGTGCATTAGTTACTGAAGTAATTAGCCCAGGCCATCCTTGTTAAACAGAACCTACAGCCTGACAACCCTGGCAAGATGATCCTACTGCATTTAGTAAAACACTAATCCTGTGTCCAGACATACTCAGACATCATCAAACCACAACTGTTTGCCCAACAAGAAGTTCAGTTCCCCTCGACAGCCTTTTTAATATCCATGTATATTAACGGTCCTCCCTAACGTGAAAGGCAACATGTCAGAACAAAGTGATACATTCTGGCTGCATTCCTATTTTTAATCAAAAACATTTGCTAACTTTTTATATGCAAATTAAATATTCTAAAAAAAAAGTGCCACTCACAAACAACTCTGGAGTTTCTTTTATACTTTAGATCTTTGTATCATGGTTTCAGCTAAAACCTAAGATCCACCAACAAAAAATGCATCACAGTTTTGTTTTAAAATAAAAACCCTGACACCAGCACACAGAGATCTCACTTTAAACACTAATTTTAGCTTTTGCTGATTGCCCACTATCTGGTGTTGCTACGTGATACCACATACAACTATTTACTATCATCAACATTTTGGGTAAAAAACAGAGAAGTGGAGTGAGATTTCCCTGACAACTAAGAAAAATAAAATTAGAGATACCTGCAGAGATTTCTGGAGAGAGAGAGGAGTTTTAAAAAGCAGTAAACCAACAATTCCAAGAAAAGCAGTTTGTAGGAAAAATCTGCCATGTCCTCTCCCACTGCAAAAAAATAAACAGTTGCCAAGGGAAAGCAGAGGTTTGGAGTCTAGTCACAAACAATAAAAACTCAGAAAAAAATGCCTGTGCCCCTCCTTGCTGGATTTTTGGTAGGTGACACACACTTCCCTCTGCTCTTACACGTGACTCCTTCCCAGCATCAGCTGCAGGTCTGTGCTAAGGCAGGTTTGTTGCTTTGATACCCTCCTTAGTTTTATGGATAAGCTCAGCACTGAAAACAAACAAAAAAAAATCTAAATATTTTCTTTTCTGCATGTAAACAGAGTAAACTTCATCCTGATGCACAGTTTAGCTTTGGTGGGAGAGTATGTTATGCTGCTAGATGACAGTTTTGGTCTTCAGAAAATAAAAAGAAACCCAAACATTTCCTGGATTAGTTTGTTTATGGATAGTTTATGTTGTTTGGCAAAGAAAAAACCAACAAAAAAAGCACAACAAAACCCACAAAATAAAAAACTCCACACAAGGGGCAACAATAAAGTTTTTTAGGATTCGACTTCACCTTTGCAAGCTTAGAAAAATGAGCACAATGCCAGCTAACAAGACAGGGACTGATTTACCACAATGGGACACTGATTTTGAAGGGCCTTTTGACAAAACAAGTATTTAACCCTAAAACAGGGCAGAATTAGTACTCCAAGGAATGGCATCTGTGACACAGCTCCTATGTAGTATAACACTACACCCCCAGCAATCCCTCTAGGGCTGATATGAAAGAGAAATCGTCTGCTGCTTCAGCACACTGAGGTGTTCATTTGCCCAGAGAAGCTTGTCCCAAGCAGTATCTCCCATCTCAAACCATTATCTAAACAAAACACAAGCATGCAGCACAACTGTGAAGTCCTACAAGATACAAGAACTACAAGAACTTCAGGAGGCCTCTGCAGACCAGCACAGCACCATCACCTTCACAATCACAGGGAAAAACTTCCACATTGGGATGTTTTTCCCCTCCTGCATGTGCTGGTGTCAAATTATGATGAGTAAATTGTTACCTCTTGGCATAAATCAAAGTCAACATACCTGGGCATTTAGCAGTTAAATTAAATGACTTCAAGGAGAGCCAAGTTCTTGGATGCCTAATTTCCTACCGCAGTGTAAACAAGGCACACAACTTCACAAGAATTTCCTGAGAAAAGGTGCTGCCCACACAAACTCCATTTAAAACATCTCCTGTTATGATGCAATTGTTCTAAATAGGGTACTTCAACAAATATTTAAGGAATTCGAGATAAAGAACATTAACTTTTTATTCACATCATTAGAGCAAGCTGCAGAGCCACAGCACGTAATTAGGTTCTCTCATTTGACTCTTTTTAGTTAGAGGAGCAAGTTTATACAGAAGACCTAGGAAACTCAGTCTGTAAACTACTTGGAAATCTTGGAGGGAAACACACAAGTTACCACAGAAAATGAAGACTGCTGAAGATACACGTGAAAACAGGAACTCCCATTTTCAGTTTCTCGAAGGTATCAGAGCTAGGACCACAGAAGTGGTCCCAAGGGTTGGGATTACTAACAAAGGCAGCTGTAGGTCATCTCAGATCTTCAGGGAAATTACTGCAAAGTGGGATCATGCATGGCTTGAACAGCAAGCTTATATATATAGATGTATATATATAGCTTTCCTTTGTACTCCTTTCAGCATAGTGCGATTCTTTATTTCAAAGAACATGAAGAGAAAAAGTTTAAAACATCAGTTTGGAACAGTGTTTGCTGCTTTAAACATTGTGTTTATGGAAACACATGTCTCCAGCAAGAAGCCTTTTCTTATCTAACACCAAACTTTAAGTATGGTGTTAGATTTCTACACAGACACAAGACAAAAATCTTGGTGTTAGATTTTGTAAGGTTTAAGCAAGGTGGAGAAAGGGGCTCAGTATCATGTTTACATAGTCAAACTCACAGCAGCTTTTCATCTTTTGGAAAAATCAGATTGAGTCAAACTGCCCAGCAATGCAGACACCATAAAGTGTCCAACAGGTAAGGTACACACCAGCTAGAGAGTAAAGATCCAGCCAGTGCACTCCCTGCAATACCCAACTGCCAACCAAAGCAAGAGCAGATGGGCAAAGGAGATGCATTCACTCTGACTCTATTACAATTACTAGATTGCCAAAAGGACCCACACTACAAGGACGTTTTTGAAAGGCCATTAAATACTTCAGAGTCTCAACTGCCAGCCTCACCTCACTCTTGCAAGGAAGCCTTTTAACCACCACCTCCACGGACAGGATCCAGGCAGGATTTCAGAGAATGGCTCCAACATGCTACTTCCTATTAAAGGTCCTCAGCAATACAACCCTGCTCTCAGGGTCATGATTTTATCTGGCATATTTTGTTATATAAAGTAAACAAAGAAAGACAACAGTTGCATAGGTGAGCTCTAGATAAACTTTTCTTTATTCTCATACCAAATACAACAGCAAAACAAGGAATTCTCAGAAAGAGGCTGCATATACCTATCACAGACCAGCAGTCCACAGTGGCTCCCTGCAAGGAAAGTTATATCCTCTGAAGAACAAAGATAAACCTTTTGGCTTCTGAGCATAAACTGAGCTCACACTGTGCCTTCTCCCCATGTGTATTGACTGACCCCATCACACAAATTCTGCCTTCTTACTGGGCTAGCATCAGGGGGGGTAAGCACCTCCCTTGACTAACATCAGGTGGCCACAGGAATCCCTTCAGCTGTTCACAGCCCATCTCCAACACCCTGAAACACCCACTTCACAAGCACAATATATAAAAAAGAAATCAAAAATATATTTAATAACAATGTTCAGAATGAATTTAGAGCAAATCTCAGATATGAACACTGAGAGAACCAGCATTCAGTCACCAATTTAAATTACTGTCATATGTTTAATTAAAAAGAAAGAAGCAATCAAGCCAAATGCAAACACACATGTCCAGCTAGACATGGCTTTAAAGCTAAATTCACAGCCTTTGGCAGTATCTGCATCCAAAAAATTACTAGATAATTCCTCTAAAAAATAAATAACTTTTCTTTCAGACCCAGACACTTTAACTAGATGTTGAAGTAACAAACAGAAATTCGGGTTCTGGCAGTGCCACAAAGCAGAAAAATATAATAATTACAGCAGAACTTATTCAAAGGCAAGAGGTCTAGAGAGCCATGCAAAGCCTATCATTATGCAGACATTATCCAATTTATTTTTAGAGATTATACCAATCATAAGATTCCCTTTCACCAATTTGTACAGATGGGAGTTGCTCCCAGCTTTCCCCACAATTAACCAAATTAAGCAGTATTTAGAGATCAGCAACTTTATCACTGCAGAAGAATGTATTTATTAGCTAAATTAATCTTTAAAGAATGAAGAGATGCTACTGATTTCTTTTAGCATCCATTCCCAACACATTACCTTGTGTGACAAGCCGCTGACATAAGAGCTTACAGTCTGCAAAATAAAAAACAAATTGATGCATGAGGTACCTTCATCTCAGAGGAGGAGAACAACACCCAACATGGACATTCAACAGAGGATTCATTAGAGACACCAGCATTTGTACAGGGCTATCTTGTAACGAAACAGGTCAAGGACTGAGGTGGTTACCCACGCTGTCCTGAGGTCCTCTCCTGGTCACCAAGGCTGAGGTGGTGTGAGCAGCACTGCAGTTCCTGGGTTGCACCAGATTTTTAGCTATCCCCTTCAGTTTGTGTCACTTTGACACAATTCAGATACAGATTTGCTTATCTAACAAGGTGATAAAGAACCTACAGCTGGAACACTGGAAGCATCCCCTGGCACTTCCAACAGCATTTCAAGCTGAAGGCACAAATACTTGGTCTGGAGAGGAAGAAGCTGCAACTTTCCTTCCAGTGCCACATGTATCTTTCCACTTCCTCCAGACCTCCTTGTTCCCTTTCCCTTCAGCTCTGGAGCTACAGCCTGCTTGTGGAGGCCTCACACATGCCCTTGCATCTGTTTTACTTGGCATTCATTCCCTTGTCACACACAAAGGACAGAAGGACAGACATTGAGCAACTTCATCTGTGAGAAGAGAGGGAATGGAGGAGTCTGAGCAAAGCTGTCACAAACCAGTAACGACTGGATATGCTGAAGGATTCTGACATTAAACCAGCAGCATCTAATCATAGAATCAGAGAATTTTAAGGCTGGAAATGACCCCTAAGATCATCCAGTCCAACCATTAACCCACCGCCACCAAGTCTACCCTTAGACCATGTCCTCAAGCACCGCATCTCCCCGTCTGTTAAACCCCTCCAGGGATGGGGACTCAACCCCCTCCCTGGGCAGCCTGTTCCAATGCTTGAGGACTCTCTCAGGACAGAAGTTCTTCCTAAGATCCAACCTAAATTTTCCCTGGCACAACTTGAGGCCATTACATCTAAGCCCAAGAACATTTTTAATTGGCAACAGAAAAGTTTATATTTATCTCAGTCTCATGTCTTATTTAAAGACATCTTAATTAACATATTCTTCCTAGCTGATGAAGCTGATGACATGATTGCCCCGTTCATTACAAAGCTGCCAGCTCACAGTAGATTGTTAAGACACAAAGCAAACCTTCTAGCAAAACCAGGGCACGTTAAACTGGTATTACACCTCCACATGAGAGGGGAGAACCTAAAAAAGTATTCTTTCCTTATGCAGCAGAAAGCAATAAATGGGAACAATCCATTAAAAACTGCAGGGAAGAGCAGTACTTTAAAAACATTTCTAATTTAAAATCTGAGTATTTTGACAGCTACAGTTAGCAGCAGATTGATTATTTCACTTGAAAGATAAAAACATTCCACTGAGATAATTTGATTTTCTCAGACTTTGTGAATATTAATAAGCCCATTATTTTATTGCTACTGTGATAGATCTTATTGATGGAAATAGCAATTTAAAAAGCTATCCACCAGATGTATGTCATAGGGCTGCAGGCCAGTGAACTTGGTGCTGGCTGCACTGCCCTAAGAACTGTCCTAGGAAGCAGAAAACATTATGCAGTGTTTTCAAAGCAAAACAGCAGTAATTTCTATTTTAAATCATGAAACAAGAAAGGGAAAAAAACCCCAAACATGAGGACATACTCAGGTGTTCTGCTCATCTGAAGCTTCACAGTTCGCTATTTTTTACCTGGTAATAGCAGCTTTTCTCCCCTCACTTTAATTTCTAATGCAGCTTGATAGTTACACAGTATTCCTCCTACACCATATGTAAGCATTTCTGAGTATCTCAGGACAATTTCTATGCAAGCCACATGTTACTTTACATTTTCTAGTCAGCAAAAGACAAAATATCTAGAGCCCAAAGGACCATTTTCAGATTCAACTATGCATTGCTAATTTTTGCATCCGAGTCTCATAGTTACTATAGTAACACACCAGCTCAAAAAAAAAAAAGGTTTATTGCATTCAAAATATTAACAACAATGAAATGTAACTCAAGCACACCAAGTTAACTGTCCGTGGTCATTCCCAGCACACAAAGGCTGGACTGATAAGAGCCACCCAGTAGTTGGGTGTGGCAACATGGACAGCAGAGGACAAAGCCACCAACCACCCTCAGAATAAGTGACAAGCAGCAGAGCAGCCACGGATTTCTAACAGTATGGGAACACTGGTCCCTGGGGTTGGAAGAACATTTATAAGCCTGCTGCTAGGTAGCCAGGCTCTCAGAGTGAGTGGTCTCCAGAAATCCTCATTCTCCCCATCCTGACACTGGAGGAAGCCCAAGGGAACAACATCCTCACAATACACCAACCAGAATGTTATACTAGAAAAATGCATCACATCTCACTGAAATAACACAAGATGCATCTGCAAGCCCCTTCAGAATCATTATTTTTCCAGACACAGACCTACTTTAGGATCATCTTTTCACCATGCCAGTTGCCAACAACGTACTTCCCTCCCTGTGAGCCAGTCTGAGGTCTCAGACCTCAGGTCTTTACATTCCACCAACTGGTTTCTAACACGTCTGCTGTTGCAAAAGGGCAGTTTCCTTGCAAATTTGTATCTGTGAGCAAGAGAAAAACCACTGACTGGAAAGCTTAGTTAAGGGGTAAGACAGCCATCACTTGGTAGACACACTGGAAGCTTCTTGAAGTACAGATAGGGAGAAAGGGGAAAGCAGCAAACAAACAGTAGTTCTTCACTGTCTCCCAACTTGTGGTTTGTAGGATTTCAACTCTGAGGGGAGAATTCCCAGTGCAATTCAAAACTTCCCTGAGGGCTACATCATTACATGGCAGGTGGAAGCTGTGTGGTTTTATCCTGGAAAGCAAGTCAAAGGATGCACATGGAAAGCAAACACACTATCAGACTTGGCAGATCCATCCTTGCACATATTTCTGGTTACAAGAAAGAGCTGCTTGGCTCTAGAAACCCTTGTACCAGCTGAATTACAGGAGCATGCCCCACTGTGCTAGACACAACCCCAATAAATAAAACCATCCCTTGCTGAACTCACCTAGGTGGGAACACAAGCCACAGAGATGAGGACAGCAGCTTTACTACACCTGTCAAGTGCCACTTATAACGGAAACAGTGTAAAAGGAAAAAAGAAAACTCAGATTCTACTTTTGATATACCTAGATTGTGACCACCTCCCTTACTGCTTTACTGACTACATCTGGGAGGAAAGAGGATCTCACACCTCAAAGAAACACTGAAGGTCAGTGGAACACATCGTAAGAGTGCAAATGAAAGTCACCAGAGGTAGCACTCAAGGACAGCTGTGTTTTTCCCAAGTCATGCTGCATCCTGTCCTTAAAATCCACATAACTCCTCTGTATGAGTCTGTGCATACACAGCAGCCCACTGGAAAGCCCTGCAATACCAAAGAAAATAAATAAATAAACCTGAGGAGTGTGTGTGCTGCTATAGAATTTGTATCCAATGCAAATCAGAGGATCCACATATCCCCACTGGAGGAAGAAAGGTACACTCCATACAGCAAGCAGAAGCAGGTATGGATCTCAGGAAGGCATGTGACACTGTCTACCACAGCATCCTGGTGGGTAAACTGAGGCAGTGTGGCCTGGAGGGCAATGTCACTCCAGTCTTTAAAAAGGGCAAGAAGGAGAACCCAGGTAACTCCAGCCCGGTCAGCCTCACTTCCATCCCGGGAAAGGTGATGAAGAGACTTGTCCTCGGTGCTGTCTCCAGGCACATCAAGGGTAAGAGGGTTGTCAGGAGCAGTCAGCATGGTTTGACCAAGGGGAGGTCATGTCTGACCAACCTAATGGCCTTTGATGAGGATGTAACCAGGTGGATGGATGATGGTGGGGCAGTGGGTGTGGTTTTTCTGGGTCTCAGTCAGGCATTTGACAGCATCTCCCACAGCATCCTGGTGGGCAAACTGAGGCAGTGTGGCCTGGAGGGCAGAGCAGTGAGGTGGATTGAGA
>VXBZ01007452.1:11140-51376 GCA_013399135.1 Heliornis fulica | reverse complement strand
ACCGCACCGTCCCGCCCCGCCCGCCGCGGCGCTGAGCGACGGCAGCAACGGCCAGTACGAGCGGGAGGGAGCGCGGCACCGCCAATGGGGCGCGGCGCTGGGTGCGGCCGCCTCATGAATATGCAGCGAGGAGGCGGGGTATGAGGGATGGCGGAGCGGGGATGGAGAAGTCGGGTAAAGTTCATCACGGAGAATGCGGGGTGGGGCGGGGGTGGCCGGCCGGGACCCGGGTCGGGACCGGAGCCCCGGGGCCGGGCGGGCCCCACCTGCGCACCGCCCGAGGGCCATGGCGCCCCCTGCGGGCCGGGGGGGACGCGGCTGGGTTGCGGGGGGGGAGCTCACCGGAGCGGGGGGACCCCGCCGCCCCTCCGCGGTCCGGTCAGCCCCGTGACAGACACCGTGTGCGTGCGCGTCGTGACTCGTCGCGTCCCCCTCTCTGCGCTGGTGCTGCTGCTTCTCTCTTACCCGGCGGCCGGAACCGTCGGCTGCGGAACGGAGCGGCCCCGACCCGGCTCCTGTCACCGTGGCTGCGACCGAAGGGTCCCGCAGCATCCCGAGCGGCTCCGCACTGCGGGGCCCGGGGCGGTTGAGGCTCCTTCCCGGTCCTTCTCCTGGGGGCATCAGCGCAGGATCATCACCCCCGGGCGGGGAGCGGAGCCAGGCAGCGCCTTCCTCCGAGAGGGGAGTGGAAGTTTTCACCAAAACATGACGCAGAAAAACTTTCTGAGCCTGAAAAGAAACCAGAGGAGGCATTTTCACCAGAGTAACACATGTTCAACCACTCGCTCATGCGAGCTGAAGTCAGGCGTCTGAACGCGTCTGAGCATCTCTCTCAAACTGGAAGTAAGCAGCTTCTGCAGGAAAAATGGCAGCTTCTTCCCAGAGAGAAAACCAGCGACCATCTCAGTGTGAGACTGGTGTGGTCTCCTGTGTTCTGCTCCGAGAGGGAACACTGGCCACAGCCCTCAGAGTAGCACTTATTTTAGCTAAAATGGTGTGTATTTGGGGGCAGTTTCCACCCACACAGCTACTGCAATAAGATCAAACGGACTTTTAATTCTTTATTTAATACTATTCCATCATTATGGATTTTTAGCCCACAGATTATTTATTCTCCCACATCCATCTGTATAAAGAGATTCGTTTGAGGCAGTGTTCAGAGCAAGCAAACTGTGAGTTTGGTGAGACACAAGAACTTAAGGAATAACAACTCTCCTAATTACTCCCATGATTCAATATATGCAAAAATGCCTGGCAAGGGACTCCAGCGTGAAACTGGGGTTAGATCTCCAGCATTTGGGCACCTTCCACAAAGCAGGATTGTAAGACATGACTGGAGGGGCTCTTGGGGGCCCCAGCATTTAATCACAGAAAGTTAGTAGCTGGAAGGGACCTCTGGAGACCATCTAGTCCAACCCCTTGCCTGAGCATGATCACCTAGATTAAGTCACATGGGAATGTGTCCAGATTGGCCTTGGATGAGACATCTCTTGGCTCAGAACAACGTATCACATTATGTGAACCCAAGTATTTGACTGTGGGGCAGCTTGTTGCTATTTGTATTGGGAAAACTTCTAAACTATCTCATCTTCGAGATAACTAGAGACCAGCTTCTAATTTCCAGTCTTACTTTGCTCGAGGCCAGTCAAAGTCTTTTTTCCACTTTTCCCTTTAATTTAAATTGTTCTTTTCTCTGAATTTTAATTTCTAACCTGCTTAAAAGAATACATTTTGTGCAGCCCTTGCTTTCTTAGGCTGAGGCTAGGGAAGTTCTGCAGTCACCTTTCCCCTGCCCCTCCAAGCAGCCTTTCCCCGCACCCAATCCAGTCTCTGTTCAGGCACAGAAAGCTCCAGATGAGATTTTTTTTTAAAAGACTGTACAAAGACATCAACATTCCCAACCTCCACCAGAAATGAGTAGAAGGAATGTGAAAAGGCCTTTTATGCACACAATGAAGGCTATACTGTTATCCCAATGGAGATGCTGTGGATTAATTTGATTAATGACTTAAGATATAAGCTGATACCTTCAGATTGCTTTTTGCTTACTGATTGCTATGTCTGCCCTGTGTCTTACACCCCCTGGAAAGAAAATCTTAGTGATTTAGATTATTCTCTTTTCCTACCAGTTTGGAGTGTGCACAGGGGAGAGAGCAGTGGGTTCTGGGTAACATAAATTCTCAGAACACTTTTACTCTTTGAAGAAGCTTAACAGACTAAATTGCATTAAGAACTGAGTAACTATCAGGTGATGGCTTTTATCTGAGGAAAAAAAAACACAGGCCAGATTTCATGACCTTATGATGGAGGTCTGTAATCTAACAGTGGCATTTTTCCCCACTGACAGTGTATGATAGTGCCTGAAGTATTTTCCTAAAAGGAAAATTATGGTTTTCAGTATACTCATTTATTGCCTACCAGGAAGTAAATAGACTTAAATTTGTGTTTTTTGCATAGCAATTGAAAATACTTTGATTGAATAAAGTCTTTATAATGGCACCAGTCAATCTATTTTTTCACATTACTTGCTTAAACAAGAGAATGGAATTTTAACATTCCATTAAAATATACCCTACAGCAACAAGGTACTTTAAAAAATATATAAAATGCAGAGTACAGACACACAAACTGCTGAAACTAATTTTAACATAACTAACTGCAGTGATCTACAAGTAGGAAAAATCTCAATATAATTTGCCTGATTTTATCAGACTACTTGAAAGAGAATCCATCATCAGTTGAAGAGAAATGAAAGGGTTTTCTATTTAGAGAAAGGAAGTGAGTAAAGGTCTTGAAGGGAAACAGGAAGGGAGTTCCAGAAAGCCTGAGCAAGTCAGACTAATAAGCAGAAGGAAAATACAGCTCTCCAGTGCTGTAAATATACTGCAAAACACCCTTTCTTTTAGCTCTTTGGGAGAACATTTAAATATTTTCAAATTCTTATATGGATTGTCAACAAGTAGAATCATAGAATCATAGAATGATTAGGGTTAGAAGCGACTCCCAGAGGTCATCCAGTCCAACACCCCTGCAAGAAGCAGGGACACCCCCAACTACATCAGGTTGCTCAGGGCCTCATCCAACCTGCCCTTGAACGACTCCAGGGATGGGGCATCCACCACCTCTCTGAGCAACCTGTTCCAGTGCTCCACCACTCTCACAGGAAAGAACTTTTTTCCAATATCCAATCTAAATCTCCCTCCCTCTATTTTGAAACCATCACCCCTTGTCCTGTCACAACAGGCCCTACTGAACAGCCTCTCCCCATCTTTCTTGTAGGCCCCCTTGAGGTCCTGGCAGACCGCTAGAAGGTCTTCCCGGAGCCTCCTCTTCTCCAGGCTGAACAGCCCCAACNCATTGCTGACAATGGCTATGTGCTGGTTAGATTTTTTTTCTGTCTGCTGTGACCTTCTGCTTTATCTTACAGAAGTAATATGATATCAGAGCATATCATAGACTAGAAAAATAATTGTGATGGGACAGAAGCAGCATTATCACATCACAGCAGGATCAAACAGAAATAAAACCATTTGGTCTCAGCAATTGAAAAAGGTGGAGTTAAAATTGCACGGATGGTTGGATTTCTGTCACTCCTTTTAAGTTCCAGGTGCCATCCTTTGGGTTTCAGGCACCTTGTCTGGAAGGATTAAACTGATTCTTTGGCTTTTGGCTAGATGTGTGTGCAGGAGTGCCTTGGGCATCATGTGTATTTAACTGGCAGGTTTGTCTTCTTTTGAATACCTGCTGTGCTTCTTTTCAAGATCAGGAGCGTGGTATTGTGACAAACTCACTGCTTAGTCTGTAAACACAAAAGCAGAGTATGGAGGGGAAAGCACTAAAGCAACATTGCAGAGGGATTACCATCTCTGGATGGTAACTGAGCCAGGTTCAGCTCCAGCAGACTTCTGTGGCACCTGCCTTTCAGCCCAGGCCTCTGCAGCAGTTATCATTTTCCTGGCAGTAGCTTTTTAAACCTTTCATGTTCTGTAGTGTTCTGGACACTTCCTAATCTGGAATTGTTTCTAACATCCCATGGGCTGACTTAAATGGAGACAATTTGTCTATTTTTGTTTTTCTCACATCATCTTGATAAATCAAAACAGTCCATTTCTACAGTGAATGTCCCAGTATATATACTGTCAATATACAGTATTGTTGTATATTGAATTTATATATAAATTATACTGAATCAGTATTGACTGATTCAGATCTGTCACAAAACATTCTCTAAAACTTCCCTCAGCCAGCTAGCTGGGTGCAGTCCATCTGCATGACTGGTTTGAGGACAGCTCTAGATTACACCAACAGCCATGGATGAAAAGTTGCAGTTACCTGTTGCTTTAAGTTCCTGCACCCATGTAATTTCTTCCTAGACCACAACTTGGACTGTTTGAGCTTTCATTCAAAGGAACCAAAGCTGATGCATAATGTTACAACAGTGAACAGCAATGTATTTGCTCACCATTAAATACACTAATATTTGGAGTGAATCAAAGCTATAACAATGCTCTACAATATGATATGAGGAATTAATTCACCTCACTAAAACTGCATAGGAATCCACTGTTAATCAGACTTTGGTCTGACTATTCTTTTCCTTGCAAAGACCCAGTAGCCCTTAAAAGTCAACACAGAGTTAAGATACCAAATTTACACCTTAGAGACACACAGGACCATAAGCAGCGGGCTCCTTCCACAGCCAAAGACAACACTGTAAACACTCTAGAGGCACGAGGCTTCTGTGCAGAACCCTCAGACATTTCCTGTAGAACTCCCACATTCCCAGATAACCTCCTGTCTAAATACTGATCCCAGCAAACACTGCTTGGCCTGTAAGACTAACGAGTTCCCAACAAACAGATAGTGTGGATTTAAAATAAATATTTTCCTCGAAGGCCTGATCTCCCTGCCCAGGCAGGGGAGTGAGGTTGGACACTGAGGGAGCGTGCAGTCAGTCAGAAATGTCCTTAAGTGTAAATAAAGATCAAACACTTGCCTTTCATTATTACAATGATGCAATATATTAACAATAGAATTGAATCAAATGTTTCCACTGACACCTTAATAATAGTGTGTTAGCAAACCAAAACCATAGGAATGTGGCAGAGTGATACACACTATACCACTGTTAATACCACTTTCTAAACTCACCAGGTCACTGTAGAAAATTGAAACATACAGGAATGTGCAGATTCTGAGACTCTCTGAGCATTCCTGACATTTTCTAAGGAATCTGAATGGTGAAAATTTTTATAATTACCCAGAATGCAGGTAATTCCCTACTTCAGGTTTAATATTGCTACTCTTCAGCCCCTCACACTTTTAAGAAATACAATTCACTTACCAGTTTGGCTGTAAAAGTTCACACCCTCCAGGAACATGGGGACCACCACCTTCATGGGACCTAGGCATGAAAAATCCATTCTTTATCAATGCTTCTTGCAAACTGATCAAGGTAGCATCATAAGTACTGTTTCTAGTTCAAGTTCTACCCTCCTAGTTTCCATTTAAACATGAATGCTCAAAATCATGATCAAGTTTAGATCTGTACCTGTGGACATATCTAAATTCTAAATTTTCAGCCTTAATACTTAGCTTTTTGTTAAAAAAAAAAAAAGTTTTTTTAAAGTTCTGCTCTGTTTTATGTGAAGATCCCACACAGTGTAATTAAAAGTAATGAATGAGGAATATTTGTTCCCTGTGTGTGGGAGGGTTTGATGGAGGTGAGAAAGTCCAGTGATGCCCTGTACTTTCAGGTAACTTGGACTGACATTTTGGTGACATTCAATTCCCTGGGGGAGTAGAAAGGAGGATTTACTCATTACATCACTAATTAGAGCACAGACAGAATGTTACAGGTGTAGTTTAGAGCCAGGCTCAGAGTATCTAACCCCTCTCTAAATCAGGGGTCCTCAACCTCTGATCGTTCTTAACTGCTAAGTACAAAGGACTGAGCTGAATTAGCTGAACGAACCAGTTGAGGGAAGTCTGTTCCCTGCATGCTCAGGGGAAGACACAGGCGTCAGGGGCTGACCTGGCAGCTCCCTCATTGTGATTCCAGATGCCGAGCTAGTGATGTCACCAGTTCAGCGACTACAAGTTCAAAGTCCAACAGCAAAAATGAACTACCTGAAATCCCAGTATTTTATGTACATTATTGTAATAGCTTCTTTAAAAAATTAGGGTTTATATAAGTTACAATAATTTTGTATTTTAATTGATTTGCTTTTTAAACTGAAAAGTGCATGTAATTGAAATTAGAAATAAATTTCTGCTCTTTTTCAGGACTGATATTTACCCACTCGGGAAAGATACAGCCTGATAACCAACATTCTGGGTTATTCCCTTGGCTGCCAAACATGTCCAAGGAGCAAACAGATTGCAGGAGTAAACTGAATGCAGCAACATTTTAACCATCACTGCAGACAAGACAGGTGGCTTTACTACCTAAATATGAAACCTATAGAGGGAAAGTTTGCACTGGAAGCTACAGCACTGATTTGAAATGCCTCGCACCGGCCCACCATCTTCTACCACTTTGCCCTCTGCCTTGTAACTGGTTTTATCAGACTACAGAAGGTGATGTCTTCACTTGTGTTATGGTGGTGTTGTAGGGTCACAGTGCAGTTCTGACTTCCAAAGACAGAAGGTATGGCAGCTCTGGGAAACACCACCAAGGCTGAGTGCTGCTTCTTCCTCATGAGCGTTTAGGGAGCTCTTCCTTTTATCTGGGTCAGACAAAGATAGGACAGCTAAAAAAATGACCAACATGACTACCCTGCTTTCTCAGCATCACCTCAAGCTGATCGTGCAGTGAAGCCCTTTATCTCCCTCACCTTTCCTTACATAAAACACTCCAGCTTTTGAACCCTCCAGACAGTTTCAGTTAACTATGGCAGTGGCAGAAGACTCAAGGATAATAAATTCCTGATAGTTTTGTAAAAATCAGCAGCTGGTGAAAGTACAGAGAGCTCACAATGTTTCTCTCACTTCTGGGGGAACCTGGTGGTTACCCATTCCATTTGGGAGCCATCAGCTACTATGTAGTTCTTACAAGCATGTCAGTCTTTTACCCAAATGACAAAACCAAAAGGGAGAAGAGAGATTGAGAACTACTGATGATATTCCAGGATAGAGATGCAAACAGTGTAAGACCTGAAGCTATAGGAAACCTGAATTTGCTAGTTTTACTGGTTTGGGAAGGAGTTTCTGACTGTTGTTGATAGGGATGTATTTAGGTGAGTCATGCCAGTGGAACTGCTGTGAAGACTACCTAGGTGCAGCCATGGGTTTGGCAAGGACAGGGGAAAAAATGGGAGATAAATTTTGTAGGCTGAATTCTCTCTGATATATCCTGTGAAGAGGAGTGGAAGTGAAAGGAAGAGATCATGGAAAAACAGCACATGGAAGAAAGGTTACACAGGGCTCCATTATTCCCCAAAGGACAGCAAAGTTTGTCAAGCTTTCTAGTTCCTGGTGTTTGGCAGGTACATAGCTTATTCTAAGGTATTCAAATGATTTTATTTTCAGTGCAAATACAGTTTTTACTCTTCTCATTGTAACTTGTAAAAACCAAAGGTATTTCAGTAATTTGACTACTTGAATACCACATAACATCTGCTCAAATTACTACTACTTCAGGTTATTACAACTACACAGGTTATTAGCCCAGATGAACTGGTTTTTATTCCATCAGGTAGAATCACATTGCTAAACAGCTCAAGTTTTAATGTATAGGCCTGGAAACAACTATAACTTGACCATATCCTGGGCAGAAAGGCCTGGGTAAATTGAAAAAAAAAAAAAAAATTGGTTTAGCTTTAGAAGTAGCTCGTTCTTTGTTTCTCAGCCAAATCTTACCCACTTCAAGCTTTAGAAAATAAAACCAGACTTTGGAGCTAGCAGTCTTTAAGATTTATCCCATTAAACTGATTCAACAGAGTTCTTGTAAATTTTGCATTGTGCTATAGTGGTGTTGAACAGATCTCTCTGATGGAGCATATTACAACCTGGCAGGCAGTGTCTACTCACAGAAATATATTTCATTCTCCATTTCTCTTTGCTTCAAATTTTTATTTTTACCTAATCTCTGTTTGCTAATTTCCTTAAAAATGTCTTTTTTTTTCTCCCCAAAATATCACTTGTCAAATCAGATTCAAACAACTGCTGCTAAAAGAAAAAAATGCCTCAACTGTGTAGTCTGCTGTAAAGCCAGTCTCTGACAGCATTCTGACACTCCACCTAGAGTAATTTCTTTTAGCTGGACTATAATCTAGAGGAGTTACAGTAAGGCATATGCATACGTGAGTACTTATAGGCTGCCACAAAAATTCACATCAGTTTTGTTTATTCTTTCAGCATGTTGTATCTTACAGTGTAAAACTGTTTTGTAAGTATCCTATTAAAAATAAAAGAATAGGCCTATTGATTGCCATTTTAAATCATTCTTTCAATAAGAAAGCCTCCTTGTTCCTATTGGTTATATTTAAGAATTAGTCTATTTTGCTTAATAGCTGTTGACCACAGACCATTTACTGGCAGTTTCTTCATACTTTGGCATGCTCATGTAACTGATGTGGGGTAAGATGTACCTCAGATTACTCATGTCTCGTGTCAGCACTCTGCAGGGGCCAAGCTTCCCTTCTATTCTTGTCTCAGATGCACCCTTCAATTCAGCCCACTTTCAGACAAATCCCCACACCAAATCATCAGTGTCATCATGCTCATCTGAGCTGCTTTAACCCTTCTCATGGCTTAAAGTTCATAGAGACGTTCAGCAGTTGTACTGAACTCTGTCTTTCTTTGAAGCAAAGTATCCTTTTTTTTCCCCTGGAATATAACAAAAAGAAAGGTTGTAAGACACCAATATATATATGCATTTTATATTAATTAAATGTAATGCTTCATCAAAACTTCAATCCTGGCTTTTCCACCAAGTGGTTACTACCTCTGTAGATTCAGACTCTCTGCCCTGATCTCTGGCATTTTTTTACCCAAAAAATCCATTTCTATGGCTGCCCCAGGATGCTGAATTTGTAAAAGTAATGTATGTATCCCATTGTGAGAGAAGAGGGAAGACAGCTGTGAGCAGACAAGAAGGGATGCTAAAATGGACTAGCCCTCCAGCCCCTGACCCACAGAATGGAAATATCAGCACTGGCAACTGTGCAACCTCAGGCTATTAACTTTAGATCCCTCAGACCAAAACAGCTCAGGACTGGTTGTTTCTTTTTTCTGCACATAGCATCCTTCTAACTGCAACCAAATAAAGATAAACATACTTTTCCTAAAAGTAGTACAGGATATTGTCTCCCATATTTTTCAGAAATACAAAGTGCTATTTGAACTGCTTCAAAAATGAAATCAGATGTCCCCATATAAACATACAGTATATGACATACTCAGTTTTCTCAGAATCACAGAATTGTAGGGCTTGGAAGGGACCTCCAGAGGTCCTAGAGTCCAACCCCCTGCCAGAGCAGGTGCCCTAGAGCAGGTCACACAGGTCGGCGTCCAGATGGGTCTGGAATGTCTCCAGAGAAGGAGACTCCACAGCCCCCCTGGGCAGCCTGTCCCAGGGCTCTGTCACCCTCACTATGAAGTTCTTACTCATGTCGGTGCATAACCTCCTGTGGTCCAACTTGTGGCCATTGCCCCTTGTCCTGTCCCCACAGGCCACTGAGAAGAGGTTGGCATCTCCCTTTGTCTGCCACACTTCAGATATTGATAAACATGGATGAGATCCCCTCTCAGTCTTCTCTTCTCCAGATTGAACAGCCCCATCTCACTCAGCCCTTCCTCATAGGGGAGACACTCTAGGCCCTTCATCATCTTTAAATCATTAAATTTTAGATCATTTTATGGCAACTGAGTGACATTTAAATGTTCGTTGCATTCCTACGAAGATATAAGTTTTAAACACTGTGTTTTGGATTTTGTCTTACTCTCTACTTGGAAATTTCAGTTTGAGTTCTGGATTTTCCTTCAGCCTACATATTTATGCCAGCCCCATCTCACATGGCATATGTATGTATGTATAAATGCACATGCAAAATGTGAACCAAAGAAGCAAAATACAGGTCTCTGGCCTGACAGGCTCTGTGGCTTTAATTAGGCTCCTGTTTACCCTATGGAGCCCTTAGGCTTTCCAGTCAAGTACCAAGGCTTACACAAGGCACTGGCATGTTAAGAAGTCAATTCCTCCTACTCACAGTTCACAACACACAATACAACAGGTGGATGTAAGTAGGAGTGTTTTGGAAAAATGAGGTAACAACAAACCAGAGATGTCAGTGGAAAAAGAGCAGTTGGTTTGCTACCTACAGTTCTTGGCTGGTTGGTTTCTCTTGCAGATGTTTTGGATTTGCTTGGATTTTAAAGACAGATCCAGAAGTAAGCAAGCAAATATATACATGAATTAAAGGGAAAAAAAAAGTGTCAAAAATGATCTTCAGTGAGCTAAGAACAGCTTTCCATAGTGCTAAACTCAGATACATAAGCAGACCAGAATGCCACAGATAGCATATACAAGCATTATATGTTATGTTCCAGCTGACTGCACACACTTCCCTGAGTTACCCTAAGTTGCAGTCTCCTAAGGCAAAGTCTCACCAACTCCCACTTGGAGAGTGTAACACAAGGAACCCATAATCCTGCAGGATACACACATGTCCAAATGCCCCCTGCCAGGATGGGCTCATGGTTTTCCTTTTTCCAATCCCATTTCTCGTGGCTCCACAGACAGGAAGAATCATGCCCGTGAAGTTAAGAGCACAGCACACAGAACAATCTACTGTCCATTTATTCTGCTTCATGTCAGACTTTGTGTCAGCACCTGAGGGATTTGTTTCAAAGTCCTCTCTGAGTCTTGGCACCCAACAGATGTGTGGGATATGTGTAGGCAATGTTTGTAGCCATGTCACCTGGGGCAACGTCACATGGCATTTGACAGGATAGGCGGGTTTGGGGTTTGGCAATACTTGGCTAAGGAACCAACAGGACTACTGCAAAGATAACATCAGGTTCTTGTGTTCTCAGTGCTGCTACACAGGAGCTCTTGACACTGCCCTAAGCTCTGTGGTACTCCTCCAAAAATAATGGCCACCTCATAGAGGAAGCACGAAGAACAGTTGGCTGTTCCTGTCCATGTGTCCAAACGATGTCATTTTCTCAGGAAGAGCAAGGCAATACTGAAGCTGAGAGTTTGGGGGCTGGGGGTGTGTGGGGAAGAGATTGAAATGTGAGAATTTGTGCACAGAAACAGAATGATCATGCAAGCTGCTGATGCTTTGCCACCTGGGTGGCAGGACAAGGCAAGACGTGTCCGGCAGCAGCAGCTGGAGAGGAAACAAAGTAGGGAGAACAAAGTGGAATTTGTATCCCTCCATTTTTTGAAGGAGTGGCCTCTGGCCAGACATGAGATTGTTAGGAGAAAAAGAGTTAAATAGATCATCTCAAGATACAGAAATTGTAAAAAAAAAAAAAAACAAAAAAAAAAGAGAGAAAAAAGGGCAAGAAATCCCCTTTTCTCACAAAAATAGATGAGACACAGAAGCAGTGAAAAAAACAAAGTTCAGATTACATTGCTGCACTGAATGTGTAATAGTTTGAGTCAGTTCTGTTACTTGAAATGAGGACAGAAATAAGGAAGGGGCATAAAATACTCCTTACAAGCAGACAGGTGATGCAAAAAAACAATGAAAAATCTGATTTCAGATTACCCTTCTGCACTGAATGTATTTATAGATTGACTCAGTTCTGTTGGTTTAGATGTACTTAAGCTTGTATTATTCCCTGCTTACCCCCTACTTACCCTTGTAATTCTAAACTTATTCCTAAGGACCAGTTTTTCTCTCAGACATGTAAAATGCAGTTGCCCATGGGCATATGAAGGCAAGAAGACTAAAACCTGGTACAAGATAAATAAAGAAGTATTTGTTACAGTGTTTTTAGTATGATGAGGCCTGACTTTACAGCCTGAGTTTCCATTCTTGACCTAATTGTATAAAGATATTAAAATAGGAAGGTGTTACCCTTAATTAGACAATATTCTGAAAAAATATGCATTCATTAAATGAATGATAACAAATTTGAGCCACTGTATTTATGAATACCACTTAAACTTCCTGTGGACTAAGAATTCATCCTTAAATTACTTTAAGCAAAAAACCCACCCACAATTAAAAGAGATGGTGGTGGAGCCAAGGGCAGCTGGATTTTTTGCATAGGTGCTAACATTTTCCATTGATAAAACATTTCTGATGCAATGCCACCTATTTCTGATCATGGGACATCAGCTTGTACAAGACAATCAATATTCTGTTCCTCATCACCCATGATGTAACTCCTTTCAAGTTTGCCAGTTTTCCTTTATACACCACCCACACAGATGGTCCCCAATGTTACAACCCCAATTTCCTTCAAGGTATTTGCTGGAGTACCTACATTACCAGTAGCATTTGAGACCAGTATATAGGCCAGTATAATTAAGGGTTTAATGAGGCAGGTGCTCCCCTCAAAAGATGCATTTTGATACTCTGCTACTCTGTCCTGATTGAGATCCTGTAATCAACACATGAGCCACTGCTGTTATCAGAGTGTTCCCAGACCAAGCTGATAAGCAATACAGCAGTACAGCAAGCAGTGAAAGCAAAAAGCAGCCACTAATGAGCACCAGCCTCTAACATACAGCAAGGCAAGCAAACCCCTAGCAAGCACAGAAGCCTGTCTATTAACAGCACTAACAGCTATACATTTGATCTGGCACATGCCAATCAGCTCTGTCATTATCTGGAACCCTCCATGCCCTCTACTGGGTGCCAAAAAGGAGTGTCATGGTTTATTCTCTAAGCACCACAGCATCCCTGATTCACTCCTCCCACTATCAACCACACCACAGTATCTTGCAGCCCATGGCACCGCTCTGCTTGAGCAGTAATCACTTCTTGTGCCATTGCATCTTGTAAAGCCCTGACCTCCTTTTCCAATTCCCTCACTGTACTCCATCATGCAACAACAACAGGGAAAGAAGCTTTAAGATCAGTAACTAATAACCACCCCAATCTTGCCACTAATTTGCAAGAAGAACCTGAAGCCACTTCCCACAGCAATCCTGGCATAACTGTTTCAGTTGTCTGGGGGTAAGCACTGCCCCAGCATCTACTTCACATCGTGCTGCCAGTGGAGCCATGTGGCCAGGGAAGTGGCCACGGGGGCCCAGTGCTCACTACTGGGTGATATGGAAGATGGGGAGTCACTGTCATGGTCTCCCCAGTCCCTGACATTTTTTCCAGCAATGGCATCTGTGTTCCTGCCATTTATGCCAAATGTGTGAGCCGATATTTTCCCCCAGCACTCCAACTCAGAAACGAGATCAGTAGTTCCAGAGAAGCATTTATTTAACTCATCACTTCTTCAGCCCAAGCAAGTATGACTCCAGTGTAGCCACTTCAAACCCAGAGACTGATGTGATGAAGTGAGAAACAAAGGCAACTGACAAGAGTTTGGGAAAGCACCGTGAGCCACAGTTAGCACAGGAGAGAAAGGACACCTAAAAAGAAGTTGCTGTTGTCCTAACAAAAAGTCCCCTATACTAATATAACCCCTAGTGCTCATGAAGGTTTAAAGTACCAAGAGAACAGCCCTGAAGCCCTGCTGCCTCAGGTTGAGCTGTGGGCTGAGGACCATTCTCTGGGCCTGGGCAGCCCTGCAGAAATCCTCTCCTTGTTTCTCCAGGGGGAGCTTTCCTTCTACACAGCTCTGCAGCGTAAGGAGCACAACCTCATTCTCAGGATACTGCAGCACTGGGTTGCAGCTAAACGTGTTAATGACACTGGTAGGCTGTTTCCAAAAGATAACTGCAGGTAAAAGATAACCATTTCTTATCAAAAGTTATCATGGAAATGTGTATGTGCTTCTGGGAAACAGTGATCCTTCATTTTTACTTACCTGGGTGAAGATTAGCTCTAGAGAGTGCACAATATATATCTGAGAGAATTTCACTGCAATCAGATCCACCTTCTTATGCAAAGGGTTATCAGATTAGAGTCTCAGCTTCTATAGATTCAGGTTGCTTCACCGAAATCAAACATGCTGTTGGGAATTACTGTTCCCTGAGAATCTGACTTGCTACAGTTATGCTTAAGAGGTTTGAAATTAACCAGATGAAATGTGGGCTACATGAAAAGCATAGTATCAGAGGATATCTCTCTGCAGAATGACACTCCAAGGTAGTCTGATACCAAACTCTCCATGCACATGGAAGTTGAAAGGACCACCTGACTCCCATCATCTGCCTTCCCAGTGTTTAGTCCAGAGAGGTCAAAAGATCATCCACTTGTCACACACCCATATGCCACAAGCTAAAGAATACTCCCAATAACTTACTACCAGCATTCAGCCCATAACAAAGACCAAAAGCTAGATCTCTTTTTTTTTTTTTTTCATGAATGACTGTAGGTCTAAACCTCAGAAATACTCTGCCTTCAAAATTAGGTATATTCTCTTTCCTGTTATTGTCTCTAATGCCCCACAGCAATCTTTCTCTCTATATTTGAAAAAAGCAACCCCAAACTGGGAATACTGATATTGTCAAAACATGTGTCCCTATTTCCAGTGCTTTACTCATACAGTTTCTCTTTGGGATGGTATGCAACACTGACACCAAAGAAATCAAGAGATGATGGGTTTAGTAAGACCATGCTGTGATCTCAGGCTAACAAAGAAAAAGCCAAAAAAGGACTCTGCAAAGTCAAAAACAAAAACAAAACAAAACAACAACAAAAAAAAATCAAGCATAGAAATATTTAAAGCAATTAAGATCTTTTTTTTAGAACCGTGTACTAGTTTTTGTGCCACATGCATTTCCAACGATATCTGGCTTAACTATCAATTATTCACAGTGTCTTTGAAAATAAGTGAATGCTGCCACTCCCTGTACTTTTCAGAAATTAATGGAATGGTATGTACCCATGAAATTATCTGGAACTGCATTTCTTTTCTTGTATCTGCAGATTACATCTAATCTCTGTACTTGATTCTAAACTGAAGATTCTCCTGAATAAAGTCCACATATTTCTAAGAACAAGCAGATCAGATATTTCTATTCTAGGTACTGCCATACCACAAGAACTGAAATAGCATCAATTAAAATTGTCATTGACCTCTTACAGAGCACTGATATAAGTGTCATTCTCCCTGTGTCCCAGCTGCTTTTTATACAATGGGGTATTTGATTTCCTCGGAACATTTGATAGCAAGATTAAACTATCCAATGTTTCCAGTTAAAAGCAGTTTGTGTTCTACAGTGAATTTAACCACTTCATTAAATAGCTCATTATGTATCTCCTCACAGCACTATTTTCAGTTCTTTCCTTCAATCTGCAAAGTTTTCACTTATGGATCTAATAAAATCATAAGGAAGCTTAAATTGATTCATATCCCAAGTATCACAAAGATGTAATTAAAAACAATTTCATCTTACACTGTTGTGCACCTGACTCCTCTGTATGCAGTGTTCAGAAGTCTGCAAGTGAATCCAATGTGAAGAGAGAGAATGGACACGTTATCTCAATATAACTTAAACCCGTCATTTCTTTTACAACATCTCTCCCTACTCTTTGTCAATCCCAGGAATCTCTGGCCTAGCACACCACCAGAGTGCCCTCATGGGAGTGAAATGTTTCTTCTTTCCTTTTGGGAACACTGCCAGCACACTTCCTTGCCTCTTTCGGATGTGACTGCCCTTCTTCATGTCTCTGTTTTGTTCCCTTTCGCCCGCGTAATGTTAGACCCGCTCTGCTGATGTGTATGCATGCAGAATTAATAGACTTCATCTACTACAAAAAGATGTTGGCAGGAGTTTTGTTGGCAGCAGACAGAGTAAGCACATAACTCCCTTAGTGGCTTAGTTACCCTGGTTGCCAGCCACATTCAATATTAGTCTCAAGGTGCTTCCTCTTGACCTTTAAAGCCTTGTGGAATCTCGACCAGAGAGACAGCAATTCCCTCATCTCACCGAGTACCAAACACTTTTGTCCAGCTGTGCTCTGCCTCACCAGCAGGCATACAAGTGTGCCCAGCTAGCTGGAAACTTGACTGCATCTACTATCTGTCTTCTGCAGAAATTTCCAACCTGCTTCTATCACCAAAGATTGTATTCAAGTAGTTTTACTCTTTCCTCATTTTAGCAGAAATGCAGGTTGGGCCTCAGAAGTTATGCTGAAGTCCTTTATTTTTTGCAAAAATTAAAACACCAATTAAAAGTTGTCACTCTTGATCACACTCTTCCCATTACACAATAATACTAAGCTTTAAGAAATAGGCAACAAGCTTACACTGATCCAGGTGGCAATTCATATTACTGGATGAAAATATTAAAAATAGCAAGTGGTCTTTAGTATAAACCAATCCCCATCATCTACCTTTATTTCAATCCAGGAAAACATTCATTAAATAAATCATGGCTGAATGCAATACCTAATGCAAGGAGGACACCAATTTCTAATTCTTTTGACCTCCTATGTGTGAACAAAACCTTAAGCACTCTCATCATTGTGCATACCAAGTACCAGGTTTTGATTCTGCAGTGGTTGTACATGTCTGTTCCCCTTCACAGTCACAACCTGCCCTATCTAGCATCCAGAATTACACTTAGGAGCAAAGCATTTGCTGGACTGGACCTAAGAGCAGTATTTCTATTTAAAAGGTTAAGAAAATTGGGTTATTTTCTGAAAATAAAGCACAATTCAAACAATTTATAGCCAACTTTTGAGGAGAGATGTCTAGATGGTGTCAAAGATGCAGTGGTTATCTAAACATCCTTTCTGCCTGATGACCCCTTTGGCCTTTATGGCACTTGCCTCAACACTGCCAACAGTAACAGAACGGGCCACAGAGTTTGCAACTCAGTCACAAATGCATCTGCAAAACAACTGTATGAAAAGATGTGGGCATGATCACATTTCAAAATACTGTTTTATGCACCAAACTCAAAATGAAAAGACCATTAAGCAATAATCAATAAATGCACTCACTGAAATGTTTTTTCTTTCTTATTTACTCTGCAGGGAATTGACATGTCAGTCCTATCACAGAAACACTTGACACAGATAAAAATTTTAAGCTTCTTTTTAACCAATCCATATTTCAGCTTCCCAGTAAATGTTCAACTTTTCCAAATATCACCTATTGGGAAAAAACTGCTTCCACAGAAACACATAGTTGTGTTTGAGTGGAGGGCATAGCTTGTGTTTCTAAAATCCTGGTTAACAAGGTACTGACACAGGCCTGCACTGCAGAAGGCTGATTTCTGGGAACTAAAGGCAGCATAAAAGCAGAAAGCTGATACTGGCCTCTTTTTATCTTACTGGAAACTTTGGCTCAACTCCAATCTTAACGAGAGCAGTTAACAAACTACTTGTCAGTATAAGAAAATTATTCAGCCACTTTACCTTTCTGGGATCATCTTCCTTGAGGTCTCTTTCTTAGCTTATTCCATGTGCTGGAGCTTTCTGTGACAGCCACGTGCTAACATGAGGAGTATGTGACAAAGCCTGTAAGTGACAGTACCTTTGTTGTAATTGCTGCTACAGGTACACTGTAATTGTGACAAACAAGCAATTGTTTCTTGTCATAGTAAAAGAAGGTGTGGTTTAGTTCACGCTTGTCAGGGGATCTGTAGGAGTTTTCACAACAGAGAATCAACACTGCTTTTATTTTAGCAACAAGAGCTGTTCAAGTGATGGTATTTAAGGAATGAGGTCACATATTCAAGCTGTTTAGATACAACAGTGTTCAAAGATGTCAGTCAGGCTCTGAAGTAGATAAAAAGTGCATCAGCTTACCAGCCAGGCATTTCTGGTGCCGGTGTGCTTCTCACATTTAATAAAGCAAGGCATGCAAAATGAATCCTGGCACCCAAAGATGCTTTGGAAGCCCTTTACACTATAAAGCACGGTTAGAAAATGCAAATTGCACAGCTGGATGCGGGTCTCTGAATGCCTACACTTCAGTGTAAAATAAAAATCTGTGTTCCTACCTGAATCAGTAGTTTTTCTCCATGTTTGGTAAGATTTCACTAAGACAGATGTTGAAACAGGAAATCCTAAGCAAACAAACACATTTCAATTACTGTATCACAAACATGCTCAGTAGTGTAAAGTACTAGTCTGACTTTATATCTTCATCCAGATATATTTAACTAACATGAAACATCTAGGCCAAAATTTTTGCCAATGGCAGAAAAGATTTGAGTGTCCTAATGCATCCAGTGAAAGACCAAAATCTACTCCTTTAAGTATCCCATTATGTAAAAAATAGAGTCAACAGCATGGTCTGAAATTATTTGGTATGACTGTAACCTTGGTAGAAATTTGCTTTATCACACCTGGACTTAAATTGGATCTTTTTGAAGAAGATCAACAAATTCTTGTTTGTCAAGTGGCCCAGCTCTGAGTTAACATGTGCAATTTGACTGAAATCAACAGGATTATAAACACTGATACCAGATTTTATATACATTTCTTTCCAAATGTAGTCAGTTAAAAACAACACAAAACCAAATCTCCCTTTCCCTAAATACATGTTGCATGATTACACAGATAAATTTATCTGGAAAATTTAACTTTTGTCTCCTAGCACATAAAATCCAATGCTTTTACACTGCTGTAAATTTATTCTTCATAATAAGCAATATGTCCTTTCTCGAAACATATCTTAGAGTTTTTTTCCCCACTAAACCTTTTACAAATATGTCTTCTGTGTGTAAATTATAATTGCTTCTCTGAAGAATTAAGACTGACCAAGGCTCCATGTTGAAAATACTTACATGCAGGAGTTCGATAAAAGGATTCACATAAATAAAATAATTAATTGTTATATATGTTGCAGCCTTCAGTCAAAAAGATGATACCACTGAGTATAAAACCACTGGAATTGTCTTCAATACACACAGGATAAACCAGGCTGTCAGGCATTGATCTGTAAATTATATTTTTATGTAACAGTTTATGCCAAATATATATTGCCTCTGACTTTATAAACACAAAACAATTTATTTCCAGGCCTCACACATCTAACAGATACTCACAGTAGGCTTTAATGATTTGCATCATTACAAAGATATAAACATTGGGTCTTTGCACTGGTAAATATTTCTATAAATTTTATTATTACTTTTCTACCTTCCCCTAAATTGTATTTTACTGTTTGTGTATTGAAGCAACAAGGTTGCAACAGTGATGGAAAATATTTACAGCCTGGTTTGATTTACACTGCTTCATGTTTACACAGAAGACAAAAACATCAACAAGCCTCGCCTGTGTATGTGAATTTTACTCAATGAAGTAAAGCCTGTGTTGCTTAACAGCAATACTTTGGTGCATAAAGAATTAGCTCCAAAGAGAGGACCTGAATTTCAGGAATTAACCCTGAGAACTTGCTGAAACACCTGCTCCCATTATTGTGCACAGCCCCAAGGGACTGCAGAACTCGCCCTAGTACAGTACCAGAAGCCCAAGAACACCTCAGTATAATTGAAAGGCATCTACAACTCCAGACTTCCCAAATGGGATCTAATTTAGCATTTGATATGTTAAAGAGGAACAGATGACCTTTACCAGGGACTTGATTCACAGCACTCGTGGACACTGTATGATATAATCCTTCAACTCAAACCATTTTTCAAGCATAAAAATAGTAAGCAGTGAGTTAAGCAGTTAATTATTTCCCTAAATTCCGAGCAAATAAAATTAACAGCAACTATTTCTTTCACACTTTTCATCTGGACAGCAATTATCTGAACTGTAAGATAGTCAGTATTTATCTCCAGACAGAAAGAATCACAGAATCACAGAATGTCAGGAGTTGGAAGGGAAAAGATCATCTAGTCCAACCCCCTGCCCAAGCAGTTTCATCTAGATTAGATCCCACAGGAACATGTCCAGATTGGTCTGGAATGTCTCCAGAGAAGGAGACTCCACAACCTCTCTGGGCAGCCTGTTCCAGTGATCTGTCACCCTCACGGTGAAAAAGTTCCTCCTTACATTAGATGGAACTTTCTGTGTTCCAGCTTGGAACCATTTCCCCTTGTCCCATCACTGGCCAACACCGAGAAGACATGTGGAATGTCCAACTGTAGAAATGATCAGTGAAAGTACTGCCACAGAAAGTGAAAGTAGGGAATGGAGCATCTGGTGGGACAGCTGAGACAGTTAAACCTGAGCATTTCCTGTTTGAAAAAAAAATATTTGATTGACATGACTAAAATTATCACAGTTCATTTCCACATTGTACCAACCATTCTTTCCTTTATCTACCCCACCAAGTTAATTTTTGACCTTTCCTTGTTAGAAAATGAAATTAAAATCTTGCCTTTCAGCAACTTTCATCTTGCTCTTTTGGCACTGTTCACTGTCTCCTTTGTTTAGTCTATGTACCTGAACCTGATCCAAAACTAAATGACTTAGGCTAAAAGTACAGAGCAATTTGTATCTGGCCTCCCAGTTGGAAACATAAATTGTCTATATTCACTGAAAAAGAGAAAAAAAACCTTTTGCTAGGTACTGGAAATAAGATTCCAGTAAGATATTTTCCCTAAATACTAAGTCCCTGGGCAGCCTCCCAGCTCTCCAAAGGTTCCCATCAGATATCCTCCTTCCTTCTGAACTCTCCCTGTGGTGGAAGCTGACACAGAGAGACACAGAGCTCTTAGTAAGGAGCATTTACACTGGCATTGGTGGTACTCACACACTGCACTCAGGAAGGCTAACAAAGGTCTGGGGTTTGGGGTGTGGTTTGGGGTTTTTTTATTTTATTTTTTTTTTTTACAAGCATTAAACTGTTCAGTATTAAACTGAACATCCACGTGGAGATATGACAGGTTAGAGGTGACAGTTGCTTTGTTTCTTAGAGTTATTCAAGCTGCAGAATTTTATCAGTGCTGGAAATGTGGTTTTCAAGTTCTTAACTTATTAATAAGTTAAACTTATTAATAAGTAATTACCTTATTACAGAGTACCAAGGCTTCATTAGAAAAGATGCTGATAAGTTGTTTTTTTTCCTAAGTTTTGGACAAAAATTCTCTTGTTTGTCCAATACAATAAACATGTCAATAGCTTCTCAAACAAATTAAAGCTATCCTACACTGTCCATCAAGCAAGGTAATTTACTTCCATTACAACCAATTAGGAGGGTACAAAGAGCATTTTACCACTTCATGATTTCATGTTATCAAAATGCTGGGTGACCTACATGTTCAAATGTCTCATTTCATGGCTGAACAAAAGCTATCACAGTCATTTTACACATCTGATTCAGAAAATCTGCCACTGCTTCTTACAGATGGGAGCTCAATTAGAATTGAGTGACTGAGTCTCAGGTATTTATGAGATATACTAGCAATTACAAGTGTTCCCAATTTTCTGTTCATTGAAGGTAAATTACAATTGTGCTCCATGCTGTACTTATTTTGGCCAGATCCTCAGCTACAATAAACCAGCAAACCTCATTATGTTAATTAGCCTGTGTAATTTAGGCCAACTGAACGTAAGTGCCTTCTGGAGCTGTCTGTGTTCCTGCTTGCTCATGTTAATACACTTGTTTCTTGGGGAGAAGCAGAATCACTAACTGCAAATGCAACCAGAGCAAAGTGCAGAAGAATGAGCCTGAAATGGTCTCCTCCTTCCTTGAATATTACTGGATGGACAGTAATATTCAAAGAAGACATCACACAGCAACTTTGAAAAGAAATACCCCAAGCTGGAATGTGTTGTCATCTTTCAGTCAGCTATATCATGTAGTACCTCATGAACAGTCCCAGCAGAACCTTCTCCAGTTTGAGCTTTCACCAGCAGCTCTCTGGAAATTGTGTCAAGGAACTGATTATCCCAGTCACACAAGGATGAGTAACTGATCCTCACTGGGTGACATTTCCGCTGCTGTCACTTCTGAGTCATTACATCTTCTGAGGAAATAGCCTTCTCTGCTCAACCTTTCTTTGCTACATCATTGCTGAGCTCCATGTGTGCATCCCACAATAAAATCAAAGGTCCAAATAGGTTCATTTGGGGAAGGCACAATAGCTGATCCCTGGCCATGACTTACTACATACTTCTGTGCCTTCCTTCTGCTAAAAAACATCACCACATTTTTCTATACATTTACCCTTCTATGAAAGTAGATTTCTCTCTTCCATCCCTCATTGTCCTTCACATGTTCTCATCTGCCAAAACACATTTTTAAAACCAGCACTGGGGCAATTATTTTCCCACAGGTGCCCTGGTAGGAATCTGTAGTTAATCTCTGCACTCCCTCTTTCACCACGGTGTAGCAGCATACCCATGCTGAGCTTTTGGAAGAGGTTGATGGCTGCATCTGCTTGGGGACATCGAAGTCCATATCTTCTCAGGTTCTTCAGCTAAGAATAAAGCTTGCCTGGTTTAGAAGGGTTTTCCTTTCCTGCCTCAGAGCAGACCTTACAGCCTCACCAAAGTAAGGACTTGCCATCAATATGGAGAGCATCTTTTTCTAATTGTATTATACATGTTTCTTTTGTGCCCTATGTAGACAGCAGTCAGCTCATGGAACTTGTCACTGTTGTTCAAGATTTCAGAAGTGAAATACTGACCCAACACATCCCACAAACACTGAGACCTTGCATACACCAAGCAACCTGCAAACATGGAATATCAAGGAAGTTACTCCACAAGTTTTCCTTGAAGTTGGAACTACTTGCTAAGCATGAAGGAGGAAATAGAATTTCTTAACTGTATCAACAAAAAAGCTTTTTGTTATACATATTCTAGATCATGAGTATCAGGTAATCTGAAGTCTTCTGAAAATGCAAAGGGTGGGTTAAAGCAATGTAGAACACGTGAGGGTTTGGGGCTGCTTCTCTCTGTGTCATGTTTCCACAGCCTGGTTGAGCAGGCACAGATGCAGCTGCTTGGAAAGGAGTCACATAGCCATGATGGGTGCAGAAACTATGTGCCCACAGCCTGGCAGGTCCCAAGCAATGAAGCCACATCTTGTAATTGCCTTGGGGATGAACAGCATTTGGGGCATTTTTTTTTCCCACAGACACCCCAGTAGGAATTCTCTCTTGGTAACTGAAAAGTCTCCTTGTTACCTCTTGGTCTCAGACAGTTACAGTGCAAGAGATGAGCACAAACCCTATAGATAATGACTAATCATCTACAAAGGTACCGTGCTGGTTTTCCCAGTGAAATGTAGCAGCTACAAAAAATCCATTTACAGCCTGTCAAGGATGAGTGAAAGAAAGAAAGGAAAATCACAAAGGAGCTAATTCTTCATGGTGTTTTTTTTCCTTTTTAGCCATTAGTTAGAGCCCATTAAGCCCAGCTACGAGTTCCCTATTAAGGACGGAAGACCCCTGCAGATATAATGGGGAATTTGAGTGTGATGAGACCCCTCACAGCAGCCTGTGCTCTGCCATCTGCTTACCACCAGCTTACTGGTGACAATGCTTCATTACTGGGAATACCTTTGATTAGGGATCCTGAGCCAGCTGTGCCCTCTTGGTCTGAGTCTTGCGATGTGTCACTGCAGCAGTACAAATACAGCCAGTCCATTACCCTCCGGCTGCCTGACTAAGCAGCTTTTTTGGCTGAGAAAATGTTCTGTTATTTCACCACTGGGGCCAAATTTTTATTTCAGATACACTCCTTCAGTCTCAGCATTTCCCAGTTGGAGCTACATTTCTAAAAATCCAAGGACCTTTACTGGGTAAATGCTGGTGAACAGCTCAGAAAGGAATCCACAGCTAAGGCTCTTTTTTTCATCCTGAGAGTATGTCCTGACAGGACACGCCAAAATGGACAGAAAACACAATGTCAAAGCTGCTACAGGATCAAATGCTATTCTCAGGAGAACATTAACTGGAGTTACTCTGCAAAAATTCACCAAATCTAGTACTAAAAAATACTTGTCTTTTCAAGGCTATGGAGAAATAGTCAGTAACCCTGAGTCAGGTGCTCCTGGTGAAAAGACTGTGTAACACAGCAGGTATTCCATGTGCTATGATTTTAACAAAATATTCACTGAAGCTCTGGAACATATTTCATAACTTAACACTAGCTTTTTATTTACTACTTAAGAATATGGGGGTCAAGTCTCCAGAAAAACCTCCTGACATACAACATATGAATAGCAGAGAGGTTGTCTCTTGGGTCAGCAACGCTGGTGCCAAAAAATAACTTTTTGTATGCATGGAAATAACACAGCAAGCTCTTGGAGACTTGAGTACAGCTATCTCCCTCTTTACATTCTGCACACACTCAGCTCTGTAGGGCATGAGCTGGTTTTGTTTGCAGATGACAGGGTTACTCAGCAACGTGAGAATGTGAAGCAGAAACAGCATGTGTCAATAAGAACAAAGCAAAAAGTCAGTCTTGGTTTCCTTTCACAATCTGGTAGTTTTCTTCTCATGCATTTCCCCTGCTATGCTTTTTGCCTGCAGACTACCTGAGAGTTTTCAGCGCTGGTCTCAAGTACAGTCCTGCTACATATACACAAAAATGCCCCAAAAGGGCATGTAAAGGATGTAAATATAACTATGTAGACAAAATGGTTCTGTTTCACATGCAATTACCCATAATATGCTCAAACAGATCTAGGTCCTGAACTATATAACTGGGTAAATGTCAGACCTGGTGCAGTTTTTGGTGTTACTGCTGAGTTGAATTGTAACTTCTTAGCTTAGCTCTAACATTCACCCCACCTCAATACTATTAGTGCTTCTGAGCAATCACACTGGTTCATCTAACCTGAGAGTGGAGAAGTTAAAACCAGCTCTAACAATCAGTTTTAAAGTTCTGGGAATTTCTATACTAGAAAGACATTTAACTAATTTTTTTTTTAATAGCTTATGTCTTGGAGGAGAACCTTTAGTCTCTTTGGCCACATCGGACTGCAAATAACATTCCTCAGTACTGATGTCATCATATTAATTAGCTTTTAAATGCAGCCCCCTAAGTGTCCCTGAGAACTGCTTCTTCACTTTCCCTGCCATTAATTATCTTTTGCATCAAACCTCTGACTGATAAGCAATGAGGTGAACTAAAAAAAATAAAACAAACGGCCCAAAGTAGCCAACACCAAAGTGCTGTCTTCATTTATACAGCTCCTCTTCAGCCTCAGAGAAGCCTTGAGACTCAGCACTTCTGGGAGGGTGCTATCTAAACCATATTCACTTACCAGCTCTAGCTTTGTTTGCAGAAGTTGAAACCAAGTGGAAAACAATACCAAGAAACCTCCTCGCTGCCCGGTTTGATTTGTCCTTATCTTGGGGAAGGAAAGGAACTTGTTGCTGGACACCCTTCACGCCTTCACAAAAGGAGGACAAAAGGAAAGGAGTTCTGTCTCTGTTTCAGAATTCCCAGCAGGCTTATGTCCTGCATACTGTCAATCCAGTCCTGAATATTTATATCACTACCAGTCAACAGACTGTGTTCTTTCACAAACTGCCAGCCCAAGTGATTTCTCACAGCTAAGCAGCTGCTATTCTCCTCTGTCCTTTCCAAGGGCTGAACTTCACAGTCACCAGATAAAGATGAGGCTAAACAAGGGGAAAATTCACGTGTTCTTAAGGCTCAAAACGAGAGAGCAGACAGATTCAGCCACAGTCACAAGGATCAGGGGGACAAGAAGCAAACAGTGGTTTTGATCCAAGATCTTTTGGAAGATGAGTTGTACTAGGAGACTCTATAAAATGACGTTAAGATACAGGTACCTGTGAAGAGGGTGGTTTGAGCATCACAACAGAGATGACATTTAGCTGGCCACACGCCTGCCAGCTTGAACAGATCAAGCACTCTGCCTGACAGAGGAGGTGGTGGATTTCAGGACAGTACAGGGACTGTAACTCGGCACTTCCAACACGCTGGATGTCACCGTTCATGTAACACGTCTGCTACATGACTAAAGAAACTGGGATAGAAATTCTTTTTGTCAGTGTCATCCTTCTATTTTGTCATCTCTTAAACTGCCATGTGACCAGATGGGATAAGTGTCAAAGTTTTAAATCTGCAGCATCTGTCCCGCTCTTTCTTAGCAGGATGTGGGGAACACAACATTTCACCAGTAATGCTTGAAAAGTTATCTTTAAAGAAAGTCACAGACCTACTCTGTGACTCATACACTACAGGCTAATTCAGCCTGCTTACAGTATGGAGTCAGAGTCAACTTCCCTGAAAGCTTTGTTTCCAAAACTTCCACTAATTTAGGCAGTTTACTTACCCAGGCAAGTTCAATTTTATTTGAATAAACTGCCTTGTGATATTGTTATGGAATTTCCTCATGCTGTGCAGAAGCAGGGTTCTCCTTAGTAGTGTCAAATACAAATCTTGGGATCTTAATTTTCATTTTTCTATCAACTCCTTTGACAGTGGGCCAGGCTCCAGGACATTACTGCTTAAAGAAAATACACTCTCAGATAAGCATAGAATTATTTTCCTATTCTCTAGCATGGGCCACAGACTTGTGATGGCACTTTCACAGGAGTGTGACTCCAACATGAAGACAGGATCATCTTTGAAATGAGATCTTTGAACAGAGAGAGGTTATTATACATACCCTTCCATTGCTTCCTGGATATCGAAAAACACATACTTTTGCTAAAAATGCATGACTAATATGAAGACTTGGAAATGCTGGGTACCATACATTTCAGAGGTGGTTTCCTGTAGCTCCATTAAAACCTTCTGTTTAGAAGGAAAACTATGACTCCTACTATCTTCACTTCCACTGATTGAGCCTTGGTCCAGTTGGGAAACCCAGTTATTTTCTTCTGCCACAACCAGCTAGACCCTCTCTTCCAAGACACAACAGAGCAAGCTTGTGGTCCCTTCTGCACGTGTTTCCCAGGCTCAGAGGCCTTGTGCCTGGCATTCAAACTATTTCCATGTCTGCTAGGGCAAGCTGCAATTCAGGTGCTGACAGCTAATACCACCACTGCATTCTCTTTTGTTCCTGTACAGCATTCACCTCTTCAGCTATCATCCTCTGTTATGAGGCCAAGTATTTGCTAAACTTCATCCTGTGATGAACAACATTGTCAGCACGTGGTTGCACTGCCTATAAGCAATACCACTGTATGTGTATCTCAGCTCTCTACTTGTCTGGAACAATAAGCAGAAAAAAATGTTGAGGAAAAAAGTATTCCCATCTCTCCTGCCCCCCTCCTTTTAAATGAATATTAATTTAGCTATTGGAAGAGGCCCTAGGACCATGTTTAGATCAAACAGTTGGAAAAAAAATTAGGAAAGGTTCAGAGCTACCAACTATACAGCAAACCAGGCCCTGTTCAAAGGTGGTGGCAAATGTCTAGAAGACAAAGAGTACTTTCTTCCCATTTCTGAAGCAAAAGACAGAATGGGAATGAGTTCAAGCTACTTCAGTCACTGCTAGATGATGGATGATTTCATTCATCCAAGTTGCAGCATTCCCTCAGGTTGCCAAGACTCATAGGAGGTAAAAAAACTCACTGCTGCAAATTCCAGCACAGGTCCTCAGGCTTTGCAGGAGAACAAGACAGCTCTGCAGAGCCTGGTGCTTCCTTACTTGGGAAGCACTCTTGGCACACGGCAGATAGATACTGCAGCGATTCTTACATGGCCAGGTGGACCCTAACAGAGTTGGAAACCATTCATGTGAAAAAGTATTGAAGGAGTAAAGATGCATTACCAATTTTTGCCAGGTTAATTGGAGGCTTGGTGGTTAAACCTCAAACAGAAAGATCCCAACAGCGCTGTTTTGCCAGTGCCCAGTGTCTCCTAGCGTAAGCAGCAGTGCAGTTTTAGGCTTCTGGTTCTTTCATGCCAGGGAAACCTTTTTTTTTTCTGATGCTAGAAAAATGGAGGACAATTTCTGCAAGCAAGGGAGGAAGAAAGCTGCAGTCACATGCAGTGTCACACAGATGAAGTCATACACTGGCATAACAGCAAGTGTTGTCAGTTGTCAAAGGCCATCTGTAGCCAGCAGACTTAAACTGTCATCCTGGAAAAAGATGCAAACAAGCCTAATGGGAGATTGCATTATCCTCTCCCTGGCATTCAATCAACTGAAGCTTGTTCCCTGAACAGATATAGAAAACAAAGGGACACATTCTTTCTTTTCCCTTTTTTCTTCCTTAAAAAAAATCATTATTTTTTGGCAGTTTATATATTTTCAAAATGACAGGATAAATATGAAGAACCAAAGAACTCCAGAACTGAAGAGTCACTTGTCAAATGTGGGTTGTGTGTACTCATTTGCTGCTCGGGGGAGAGAGGGATTGCTCCACTGTTTGCTCTGCTGAATGGACTCAATTTTTTTTGATTTTCATCGTGCAGGGGTTTGCTAAGTCAGCAATTTGACACTGTGCACTTTTTCTAGTTTTGGGAGTTATTTTTTCCAGTGCCAAACAGTGCAGAAATTGCTGGAAAAGGATAGTAAATAAGAGATCGATTCCTTGGAGCAGGCAATGGATACACACTTGGAGATGATGCATTAAGTGTTCTTGAGGGAAGGAGTAGTGATGGCTCCCAGTACACTTTGTGTATCCCCCAACTGGAGTCAGATTTCCAAACCAGCCTGCAGCAGAAGATGGATGTGCTCAGGGAGAGGTGCACACTCCACCACGTGTAGGCCCCAGTGACAGAAGGAAATATCCCTGTTATAAATTCTGTGAGGCAAAGACAAATGTGCTTGTTTGGTTAGTTCTAGCACAGGCAGGGCCAAAGAAGAGGGGCACTGAAAACTGAAAACCGGGATCTGTGCCTGGTACTGATGCAAATGAAGGTGAAACTATACAAACAGCAATACAATCGGGGCATTCATCATTCCTTCATTAGCAGCTTTTCTTTGCAACACCACCACCAAAGAAAAAACCTTCCCTCTTTTACAAACGACCAAGAGGATTGAAAAGAAAGCCTAATTGGGGAGTGTACAGTATGCACACTGTGTATAAGACCGCTTGTTATGCAAATAGGATAGCCCTGAATCCATAGGTGGAGTCACTGTAATTCAATTTACACAACCTCTGTAATATGGAATCTTACTGGGAATCTCAACTTATGGAGAAACAGTTGCCCACTAAGAACAGAAAAGCTTCGAGCCACTGCACTAAGACAGACACAAGTTTTATGCTATAGATGAAATCAAAGAACTGTTTTCTTGCTCAGATATAAAGTAAAGGTCAGATTTCCATAATAGATGCAAATTGTTCCACTAGCCTTGCTTATCCACAGGAATGCCATTACTATTAGTGAAAAATGACTGAATTGCTTTAAAATATTTTGCATTCCTTTAACAGAATAAAAGACTTTGATTTTCTGTTCACTCAGATGATCCATCACAAAGGTTGTGCTTTCATATGTGTACATTAAACTCTGGGCTCAGGGAATTCCATACTGCAGAGCTGCTGCCACTCCCCATTAAAACAACTTCACATCAGCTTCCTAAAAACAGTTGTGTCAGAATTTTCCATGCCTCTGGCTGAAAATTTTGAAGAGCTTTTCAGCAAGCAATGACTCAGCTGTTTTCAAGAATTAAGTCAGAGAGAAAAAGACACTGTCATGACAATATTAAAAAGGAAATCTTAAGAGGTTTTTGGTTTGGTTTGGGTGTTTGGTTTTGGTTTTACCTTGAAGACCTTGTAATTGTGCATCTTGTCCCTGAAATTAATTAAGTTATAAATGTGAGAAAAATTCATGTGTGCTTTGTAGACCTTCTTGAATTTGAAACTACTAAATTTCTAGAGACCCAAATGTCTATATGTAATCTCTATATGTAATAATGCTCTATATGTAATCAGACTGTGCAAACACTTGCAGAGTCTGAGCTCCAGGGCCTCCCAGAGACTTAAATCTGGCATTGCTGAACGCAGATGCTAGAGGGCCAGGCACTGAGAATAAGACCATGAACTCCCCTGCCCTGCTAACAGCAGCCTCTTCCTCAGTGCAGTCAGCCTGGAGAAGGTTTCTGTTTTCTTCAGAGTGCACGTGGGACACATGTGTTGACACAAGGATGTTTTGAAGGGAGTGAGCAGAATGGGATAAGATGTCCTGCCTGCACAGCAACAGACAGTCAATTCTACCTGTTAAAGATTCTACATATTAAAATAAAGCACTGCCAGGTTACTTACCAAGATCACAGATGGGTACTTTGAGCAGCTTGAAACAGCTTGTTTCTTAATTTCCTCGTTTTGTGTCAATTGTAGTATTTGTAATACTCATTAACACATCACACTGACTAAGCAGTTGATCTGTGGTATGATGGTACTAGGAAGATTTCTGTGCTCAGTTTCCAGTATTTTACCACAGGGAGTCAGGGAGGAAAGCAGAGGCTGTGTGTTCAGCTCAGAGAGCCTGGTAGCACACTGGGATACGGCTTCTGGACCAACAGAACAGCACTGATGCCATTCAAAGCATGCCTGCATGTCAGCTGAAACAGAATGCTGCAGATATAGGATTAAGTGAAATTAATACTTCAAAAAGCAAGTGAAAAAGTAGCAATAATCCATGAGCAATGTGAGGGACTGCTTCAGAAAACATGAAACAGCAGCAGAAATATCATTGAATTCTGAGGAGGCAGAAGGAGGAACAAAAGAAACTCGAGACAAAAAGGGATTAAGCCTTTGGAAACAGACCAACAGTCAAGGATTCTTTTGGTTTAAGGTCAGCCTTAGCCACTGGCTGCATTGCAGAAATCGTATCTGAACAGATTAGGATAAATGCAGATTTCAGCACTGTGGTGCCTGAGCCTGAATACTTGCCAGCCCTGTCCTTGGCTTGACTTCTGCTTAACTCTAGGCCCAGCCTGATTATCACTTCTTCACATCATGGCTGATCAATAAGGATCTTTAATGCATGAGCTGCCCTATTACAGAGTAGGCATTGTGGATGACTGGCAGTAGGGGACAGATGAATCCACAGAAGAAAGCTGAATCTGAACATGTGATGCACTATTAACTTAGTACATGCCTATGTGCCTGGATCTTACAGATAGGTGGATATGTATATCTGTTGGATATGGATATGCAATCCATTGGATATGGATGTCACTACAGACAGCAATATGGATATGCATATGTGATTTGCAGGATCAGGTACTAGTAAATCAAAAATGGTAGATGGAAACGTAGCTGGAGGTTGTCTGAGATGTCTGTGCCAAACAAAAGCCAGAGTTACTGCTATTTCAACACAGGTTCAACATCTCTTTTAGGAGAATGGACATAAGGCATGATCCCCTTTTATTCCAGCATGCTTTCGTGCCTAGTCCCTGATGCTAGTGCAGCCTTAAAAAAATAAAGACAGTCTACAAAAACTACTGTCCCCATCCAACATTTACTATTCACAACTGATAGAGCTTCTCCTATAGCACACACAGCATCTTTCCTAGGTTGAAGAGAGAAAATCAGAACTAGGTAGACTATTGCTGAAGCCCGAGACACAATGTATAGAAACCAAAATAAGTTTTAAACCAGCCCAGCTTCTTGAACTGAGTCGCTGCAGCTCTCCAACTGCAGCTGTTGGGAAGAGAGGTTGCCATGGGTTCATTTTCCCTGTTTCTGGATAGTAGAGTTTTGGGTCAGGTTGAATACATCTAAGCAACACTGCAAACTCCAGTGCAGAAATGTCCTGAGGGAGAAACACAGTGACTAGCTAAGGCCCTCAGATTCAGTCACTGGGACCATACCTTCAGGATTACATCATCCCTTGATTCACTTTTGCTGTTTAAATCCAGCCTTTTCAGATGCTCCAGCTCAAAAATAAAGCAAAACAGCAGCAAGACCAACAGAAGTACACTGGTTTCTTTAGGTCAGGGACACTAACCATGGTGAGATATCAACAGTTCTTACCAAAAACTCTTATTTCTACATTCTTAAAAAAAAAAAATTAAAAAAGCCATTTTGGAGGAACTAATAATGAATACCAATGGATGATTCTTTCAAGAGTATATGTGTGAGGAGCCCCTAGACAGTAGCCAAGATGACCTGTCTGTGAACAACATATCCTTTGGGACAGATGGGACTCTGCAAGAAGAAACCCATTTTAAAGCACAGCCACAAAATTACAGTCATGTACCACTGAAAAGGAAGGGGAAAAAGAGAATATTATCTCAGGTGCCTAAAAGCTTGCCATATGTGTGAGTTACCCTGCAATGCAACACAAAAACCTAATAACTGAAGTGCAGCATGAGATATTTCTGGAAGCCAAAGCATTTCCATGTTCTCCACTCCCCCGTTTCCCTGGATAAGGAATACTTTTTTATATACAATTCAGGAGCAAAAATATGAAAGACAGTCATCCTCTATTCCTGACAATGTTTTTTTTATCACACAGGGTACATGGAAATCCCCTTAACAGGCAAAATGAAAGGTTTTTTGTTCTGTATAGAGGTCTGAAGACAGTGATTCCAAAGACATACAATGGTCATACAGATTGAAAAAAATATCCTTCTTCCTAGCCTAGGGAAAATTCAGACCTAGAAGTGAACTTCAGAAATTAGGTCTATAATGGGATTCACACCCATTCAGACCACTTCTCTGCCTGAAGAGATATCTATTATGCACATGTATAGAATTAATGTATAGAAATAATTAATCCTGAAATGTGGGCATTCAAAAAGAAGCACGTGCATCTACCAGGACTGCCATAAAACCATCTGAGAGTGGGAAGTGGGTGCAACACCTGCCAGCACCAATCTCACACTGGAGGACCCATTATCTACCTGTTTATTCTGAATGAACACCGTTAGCCAAAAGGAGGACACCTTTGTCAGTGTAGGTACAATGCCAAGGACTCCAGCATTTGGCACCTCAGCTAGGTACTCTTATCCTGTCACAGAAAGGTTAAGACATATTTCTATTGGATCAACACTGTCTCAGTGCTAGGCAAAGATTTATTCTTCCATTTTCTTCTCAGATAGGTGTAATTATAATTCCAATTTTACTCAGGAGAGAATGGCAACAGAAATAAATCACATTACTTAATTAGCATCCAGAGAAAACTTGACAGCATAGTTCCAAGTTAAACTTTGCTCTCTAAGCAAATATATTTATTCAGCATTTATCTCTACCTTTATTGCAGGAGACATGAGCAATTCAACAGGTATGTTTGGAAATTGCTGCTTCTCTGTATTTGTAGCTTCAGTGACTGTCAACTGATGCACCCAACTGGGCAATACAGAGCTATGGCAGTCAGAGGTTCCAAATGGGAAGTCAGTCTTGGACAAGGACATTTTCAGTCACAAGTAATGCCATGAAGTTCATTAGGGCACAGCTTTTTACCGACAGTCCAAGCAATATTCACATCCTCCAACTTCAGGGGTAAACACACTTGGCACCTTAGGGCATCACGCCTGGAACTTAAGTTTCATTTTCTCTAGCAGCAAATCAAGATCCACCTTTACTGCAGAGAGCTATTACAAGGGTTACATAATGTTAGCAGAGTGCCAGGAGCCTGAAATATGCTGTGTATTCTTAAATATGTGACAGATGTACCTGCAGAGCACTCATTAATTCTAATTTCTATTCCAGTTAGTCTAGAAATATTAGCATATAATTGTTAGTTTCTAAAATATTCTGGCAAACTTTTTTTTTTTAAACTGAAAAACTGTGTCAGCATTTATTTTGGAATAGAAGATTAAGTCTGTTCTCTTGTATGCCCCTCAAGTAATGTGTTACAATAACCTCAATTACCTGACAGGAAATATTAGAGCCTTAGTCAGAAGGCTTTCTGCAAGCCTTTAAGCAGGAGCCATGAGATTTCTTCTCAGCAAACCTAAATGCAGAAGCCTTCAGAGCAACAAGAATATTCAGAATAGTGTATTCTGCAAATGAAAACCCAAACCACAGTATGTGTGACACACAATCAGCCTGTATGGCAGTACCACACGTATCTTGAGATCTCACTGCAGTGCTCATCGTGGAGCACAGGCCTGAGAGAAGCAGTCTGCAGTAGCACCATCCAAGTGCATTGTTTGCTGTAACTGCAGAGAGAAAGAAATCCAAAGGAAATTGCTTATCATCTCTCCTCAAAGAGTAGGCTACTTGAAGAAACAATGAACCTCCCTCTTGTGATTTCACCACCACCAGTTAGTCTCGAGATCAGTTCACTCTACACAGAATCAAAGCCTTGAGGTCATATCAGACTGCCCAATAGCCCCACAAAAAGTGAGTCCATCCATCTTAGTGACAGAAACAGCTTGTCTTCACAAACACAGCTTCCCTAGTAAGAATGGCAGAAGACCACATGTTGTTCTGTACAATAGCAATCAGAGACCAGGAATTTATTGTATATTTCCCCAAACTGCAGCTCCAGGGACAAAATCTTCTGTCAGCTTAGACCTCAGCCTACCTCTTTAGCATCTGGTGACGTGAAAGTCTGGCAAAGGAAAACTTCATTCAACCAGAAGGATATTGAAAGCTGGATGTATCCACAAAGCACAGCAGTATCTCAGCAAACACTGCATGAGAATACAGACTGTGGAGAAGGAACCAGGCTGCAAAAAAGCAGCATAGCTTGGACTCTTTCATAATGCTTAAAACATGGAAATTTGCAGCAATTACAACCCTGGCCAACAGCAAAGTTGAAAGTAAACATACTGGTCAAGATCTTTGCAGGAAATAAGCTGTTTAATTATTCAGTTATTCTGAGAGGAAGCTAAAGAGACAAGAAATGCATTAAGTATATGTGTGGGACTATAAACACTTGCATAGTGTGGTATCACATGTGTGGACAAGAGCACTGCAGAAATCACGATGTGGTTTTGCTGAGCTGTTTCCCACAGTATGTGCTTACATGATTAAAGGCTACATAATAATCCATGTTCACAGGGGGGATGAACTGAATTTCCATAGGCAAATCAGGGCAAATTTCCTTCTCTGCTCATTCATGCATACCTCATTTCTGATTACTTATTTTTTTATTTCATTGCTCTGTTAATCAGAACTCAGGTCTGTCTGACTGAGGTTGAGGGTTGTCATTTGTGGAATAATATGATGAAACACTGTGCAGCACGATGGCTCTGCTAGTTACTCCCAAGAGCATCTGCTACTCAAAGCAAGCGTCTTGCAAGATTTTTCTTCCAAGTATGCACAGTGAGTTGCCACATTTTGCATAGTATCTGAAATTATTTATTGCTTTGGTTTTTCTTTTCATTCACAGTAAATATTCACAGACTACACATCTGCCTCTGACTTCTTTTTGTTTGCTTTTTGATCTTTTTTTTTTTGAATGAGCAGAGTATGGGATCTTACCATGAACAAGAGTTCACTGTCTGCTTAAGCTTTTCCAGCAGAATGCTGTAGTATCTTACTCTCTCCAATGTTACAGGAACTCAGAGCCCCAGCTGAATAGGATACAAGTGTTTGAGATCTGTTTCTAAACAATACTGGAGCTCTTAGCCTCTAATAATATTTGTACTTTGAGAAACCAAGCTAAGTTTGGTTTCTTGACTAATACCTGTGCATTTTGTGTGAAATAAATGATGGTCATAAACAAACAGCACACTGAATTTCCAAGTAACTGCTAACTAAGGAGCAAACCTTATGAAAGGATAACATTGCTCTGCATGGAAGTGTAGCATAGCTTGGAAAGTGTTTTTGACAAGTCTGTGCAATGAGCCTCTGCTCAGTTCAGCACTTTTTCTTTGTGCCATCCTGAACTATACTGAGAATTATAGGGAAGAAAAGAGACAAAGGGGCTAGTAAAGAGACATTTAGTTTGACAGAAGTCAAACTAAGGAATAAATAGAAATTATATACACCAGCTTTATACTTCCAAAGCAATATGGAACTTCAGTAGAACAACAATGTCTGATTTATGCTATATATTATTCATAGATAATTAACACATTACCTGCTGCAGTACATGGAGAACATGCTTTAAGCAACTCCTGTGCCATGTACTATGCAGGGTTTTATCTGTAGGACTAACGAAGGGCATTCACACCACTCTCACAGGAAAGCTGTGAGTATAAATGGGACCAACCCCTAGTGTCACAGACAGCATAATGCTAAAAGGTTTAATAGGCTATTTGGCAGGAGACAGACAGAATAGATTCAGCTGCTAAAATTGTGACACTGACATTTTGCCCTTCATTACCAGTGTTCTTATCTTCCCCCATAGAAACAGAAGTGTTGGATGGTGCAAGCTGCCAGTCTGTCAGTTTCTAGTGAGGCTGCACAACGGCCCTATCACAAAGGGAAATTTATTTCCCAGAAATACTTGTAATCTGTTGCTATTAAAGTTTTAATTAAATATAGCTTTAGGACACTAATTAGCACATAATAATTACATGCTCTGACTATCCTCCACACTCACCATCTAGAAAATATAAGAGAATAAATAAAAATGGGTCTACAGATCATATACTTGTTATGGACTCACTTCTTTCCTATTGAATTCATCGATAAAGTTCGGAAATAATCATGCAGAGAACACTGTCCTAGAGAATAAAACACCTTAAAAGTAAAATTGTATACCTTAACAAGTTGGAATTATACAAGAGCTTAGTATAAATTTACAGGTCACTGTTTTATTTCCAGTCCTACTGACAATTTAGGACAGATGGGATACATCATGGAAAGGATATCTGAACAGAATTATGAAGACACAGTGGATATCCTGAAACAATTAAAAAGAAAGATGAGGGGGAAAAAACAGCACAAGAAGAAAGCTGTAAATTAGATAAATACTGTGCTTTCCCAAACCACAAAAGGACCAAGCAGCTTTTGGCATCCTTCACAATTAATAGGCCAGAGCACTCTTCCCAGAGTTCTCTACTCCCTCAAGAATTCTTACCTAATCCATTTTTAATCCCTCTGTCTGTTCCACCTGAGTGCTGAGAGCAAGAGAGGAAAGCTTCCACATCCAGGCATCCCATCTTATTCTCTCCAATATTTATGAGAGTAAGGAAATGCTTGAGCATATGTTACAAAGCACAACTAAACAAAAGAACTCATTCCTGACATGCCATCACCAGGAAACCCATCCAATTATTTATTTGCAATTAATTGGCCATCTGCAAGGCTTTATAAAGGTTTTATTTACAAGTCACTCCTTTCAAAGCAAAGCCACATCTGGAGCAAGGGACTTCTTGCCCCTGCCTTTACCCTGGCACTACTCTGGAATCCCACAGTGTCTCTGCCCAGTCACTAGCACTGCAGAGCCACTTGCTGCATCTGACCTCCAGCCAGGTTCAGTTCTTAGGCAGCAACGGGTGGTTGTCAGTCTGATGCATTAATTGTTGTTCTACAAATCAATTTAGGAAGACATACTATGTGGAGGTTCTTAAGAACAGCATTTAAAGACATGTTGAGGTACCACACCAATGATAGTGCCACCACTGCATCCACTTACTGACACCCAAATGACACAAAATGCCCAGGTGGAACCTTCCCTTCCAAAGGCATTTTCTCTGCCAGAGGTGGAAGTATGTTCACCCACAACTTTCAGCAAAGGTCATCCCACCAGATCTTTCTAGTCTTCCTTCACTCTCACTCATGGCAGCTAAATGTGTGCCAGGGGAGCCCATCCAGCATGGGACAATTCCCACAGAGGGAGAACACATGGTAGCACCTTGGCTTCTCATTGCAAGCCTGTGATCTGCAGCCAACCACCCTGTCTCATACACCCTTGTCCTGAAGCACAAAATTCAGCAACACCAATCTCCACGCTCAGAAGCTTCCTACAACTGCTGCAAATTGTTGCAGCAGCTGAATGTGACCTTTTGTCCAAGCTACTAAAACCTATAATATATTCTATTTATAGTGCTGCTGTTAACCCACTGTGTGTCTCACATTGAGACAACAATTGATCCTAAGCCATAAACTGTTGATCTTGGCTACAAATATGACTCTGAGTCTGAGGTCATCCTGACCAGCACTGAAGACTGGGAATCACCTACTTAATAAAACCTAAAGTGGGCACTGTGCCAAGATCTGGACACAAAGCCATGAAGTCCCATTGCTCTGCAACTCAGAAATACATGGATGTAAGACTGTCTGAACATTCTCTCTCTCTCTTTGCAGACAATGGTGGCACACACTGTTCTAGGAAGAACAAACTGTTGTTTGTCCAGGTCTCTGACATTCAAAGCCCAACAGAATAAATACCTCTAAGAGTCGGGTATTCCCATTAGGCTCAAGAGAATGAGGCATTATTCATACTTGACAAACAGAATCTAAATTTACAAGTGCATGAATCAAGAAGGGAGTTTCCAGAAGTATTTTGGAATGAGAAGACCATTTATCTGTCCCTCTGCAAACAAAACCTCTACCACATGTAGGCTCTGGAATGAGGAAGAAATTCAGCTCTCAGATTCTCTGCCAGTGACACAAAACTCAATTTGGAAACATTAGCTAATGAAAAATACAAACCTGTTCCTACAACCACAGCTATGAAGACAAATTGAGTATCCTCACTGAATGGAAATTAGAAGTATTTTTAATAGCTGGGCTTAGCAGAAGCAAGTGTACAAGTATTAAATCCTGTCATACATTTTTTTTTGCTGGAGGATCAACTAAGAATAACTAAAGTAACCACGGTAAGTAGCTCAATGAAAAGAGGACTTAGACACGTGCAGCTAGTGAGGGATCTATAAATCCTTATGCATAAGAATATTTATGTCCATATTTGGTGCTGAAGGACAATTCTGAATATAACCTCCCTACCCAAATATTCCATGAGCAGCTGCCAGTTCCTGATTGCACTTGAAATCCCAGATGGGAATACAACTGTTGGGATTCAAATTCATGCAACATTACTTGTCTAACTAAAGGTGGAGACCTGCTGCAAATGTAGGGAAAGCAGTGCTGGTTCAGCTGTGCATGGATGGCACAGCACACTGCTTGTGCATCACTCATGTTCATACACAGAACCTTTAGTAAATCACTAACCACCTTTCTGGTCTTCGTTCCAATACAGTTTCAAATATTCCAAAGGGCAAAATCATAATCTCCCTTGAGCAGCTCTTCCATACTATGCACACTGTTAACAAAAACTTTCTTGTAATAATTTAACTTTTTTTGAAATTTCAGTTTACTTTGATGTTGATGTGACTACAAACAATTCCATTCATTCTTTGGGCTTCAATGTCTCCTACTGAAAAGAAAGAAAAGTAAAAAGAAAAGAAAGTATTAAAAAAAAAGTTATACATTCTCTATAGGAATTAAAAATGGAAGGCATAAAAGCTATAATCAGCTAAGGGCCACTGGATGACAGTCTTTTCTACCTTCAATCTTTTCTAATGAGTTTGTGGATGATTTTGTGAGCATTCCCTGCTGTATATCCAGAAGCATCTGCATTATTTGTTTTTCCCAGCTCAAAGATTGTGTGTGCTTCCTTCAATGTCTGTATTCTCTATCCTCTCCTAGGGTTCTGTCCTGCTGTTTTTCTCCCATCTGAAAGTTTGGAAACAATATTTAACTTTCCTTTCTTTCTTCCTTCCTCACTTCCATGTAGGTTTCCTCTTCCAGCTTTCCTTTCTACATTTTCCTCTCTGTGCAGCTTTTTCCTCCCTATATGCAATATATTCTCCTGCTCTTTCCCCATTCTTGAGCCATCCATTATCACACTGATGAAAAGAGTGGGAAAACAAAAGCAACTGTTTATGTACCTGATGGCAGGACACATTTTTATGGGATTATACCACACATTTAAGGTACAAAGCTGCAACTTTCCATCACCATGAGAACCTGGATGCTCTGTCCTAAGACATTAAACACCAATTAAGTGCCTTGGATTCCTAGCACAGAATCACCACCCATTTTGCCAGCTCTGGTCTCCTGTTCTTTCCATTGCACTCTCATTAGAAAGTTCTTCACTTCACCTTTCAGGTCACTCTTCAATAACTTTTCTTTCCCTTTCAACATCTTTCCACTTATCTTACCACTCCCTACCCTGATCTAATGAAATCATAGAATCATAGAATCACAGAATGATTAGAGTTGGAAGCGACTCCCAGAGGTCATCCAGTCCAACCCCCCTGCAAGAAGCAGGGACACCCCCAACTACATCAGGTTGCTCAGGGCCTCATCCAACCTGGCCTTGAAAGTCTCCAGGGATCCAGGGGCATCCACCACCTCTCTGGGCAACCTGTTCCAGTGCTCCACCACTCTTACAGGAAAGAACTTTTTCCTAATATCCAATCTAAATCTCCCTCCCTCTATTTTGAAACCATCACCCCTTGTCCTGTCACAACAGGCCCTACTGAACTGCCTCTCCCCATCTTTCT
>VXBZ01007452.1:0-11103 GCA_013399135.1 Heliornis fulica | reverse complement strand
GCCACGCTCCTCTGGATGCAGCCCAGGGTGCGGTTGGCTGCTGGGCCCCAGAGCACATTGTCGGCCATGTTGAGCCTCTCACCCACCAGCACTCCCCAGTCCTTCTCCTCAGGGCTGCTCTGGAGCCACTCTCCACCCAGTCTGGAGTTGTGCCTGGGATTGCCCCAACCCAGATGCAGGACCTTGCACTTGGCCTGGTTGAACCTCAGTTCAATCTATTTATTCTTCTTACCGATTCTAAATTCTGCATCTCATTCAAAGAGTCCTGATCATAAACAAAACTTCATTTGCACAGTACTATATATAGAACAGAAGACAATCAGTGCTTCAAGGAATTTGCTGTCTGGGAGACAACACACATAAATTTTCTACAAGGGAAGCAATGAAATAATAATATTGGCCAACATGAAAAGAACTAATCATGAAGTTGTGATTAAGATTTTTGTTGGCATTGCTGTAAGAATTCATATCAGAACTATAAAAAAAATACTATGAAAACAAACAGGTTGGTCCAAACAACATCATTCACTGCAATTAAGAAGATAAATCTAGTTTTTGATAGAAACTTTGTCTGTAATGCAACTTTAAAAAAAAACATAAAGTGTTTCTTTCTCATATGGACTGTCAAACATCATGTAAAGCTTTTCAAAGCTAAAGCTTTGAACAGCTAACAGAGAACCACAATAAAATTATGTGAAGAACCTGGAACCTTCTTAAGATGTGATAAAATTCATTTGATTAATGAATATTAACTCATTAGAAATCAGAACTGAAAATACAGAATGCAGTAAAGCCTAGGGAGTGTTCATGTTCTGCTACTGATAAAATAAAAAGGTAATAGCTATTAAAACAAATTATAATGAAGAGGTAAGGTTTAGAACTAACAAGCATTTATTTTCCATCATTGTTAAGTTCAAGGGCATTTCAGTAATGAGTCCTCATCTTGAACAGCTTTGATAATGGTATTAATATTGCAAATGCATTTGTGCAAACACTGATGGAGAGTGGGTGGGGCAATTACATTTGGTTTGGGGTTTTCTATTTTATTTTCTCTGCTCCTAGAGGAGGATGATCATAAACATCATCTTTCCCCAGTTGGTAAGCCAGTTACCCAAAGCCTTCATATGGCAAGAGCCCTGAGATTCCTACCAAGATCTCTGGGGAGTCCAGGGGGGATGCCCTGAGTGCTGGAAATGGCTCCTGGAGGCCCCATTGATCCCCCACAGGATGTGAGTGTGTGCCAGCACAGCTTTGCTGTTGGCCCAACACATCCTCAGCTCGCATTTGACTAGAGCAGATGCCTCATACCGAGTTCACCAGGCACATGAATGACTCCTGTTCCAGTATCCAGGAGGTTATTAACACTGTGCAACACCAGGCAGCTCATTCGATCTGCTTGCATCTTTCAAAGAGCCACGAGAGAGAAGGAAGCTACTGCAGATGGGAAAATTAGAAAGAAGCTTAATTGAAGTGCTTTGAAGCAGCCTCTGGCAGCCTCCCTCCCTTGTCTATGCACCAACAAGGGCAAATATCTTCTCCGAGACATGTACCAATATTCCCTCTCCTCCTTCCTCCACCTTTTCTCTAGCCCCTGGGAAATCTCTCTCCTCCCACTCCTTGCAGTTTCCTTCTCTGCCTTTCTGCTGCAGATCGAGCTTGTTGCCTGAGCAACTGCAGATGAGGAGAGGAGCAGGGAGAGGATTCTGGCCTAGCGTGTGCTGTCATGAAGAGCCCCGGTACTGACCCAGTGATGCACAACAGCAGCAGCCTCAGGAAATTAACAGTTATGTGCCTTGAGTTGGGTGTAACCTCCTGACTAGGTGCCAGGGATTTTGCAGCACCTTATATTTTTGTTCAAGCATGAATAAATTAACCTAACACTCAATGCTGTCAAACAAGTAGTTGAGCTTATCTACACATCCAGGTCATATTCACAAAGCAGCCACATGTGTTAGAGTTTTTTTCTGGTCCTGATAGAACTCAGACATACAAATGAACTGGTAATTAATCTCTAGAATCAGAATAACCAGCTCTAGATATTTCATGTTGTTATGATGTATCTCCCCCTTTGTTCTTTTTTATTGTATATTTTAGAATTCAGAAGAGTAACCAGATCAAAAGCACCTATCAGTGACCTTTCCAGATCCACTTCAGAATTTATACTTTGCTTTCTTTTTCTCTTTGCTGTCTCTTGGTATTTGAACAATACCTGGTGAAATGAGAATGTAGTCTCAGTGCTCTTGCCATATAAGAAATAATAATCCTTCCAAGATAGCCAGCAGATATTTCATTTCTAATATTGCTTTATTGAAAAAAAAACCACACAAAAACCCTGCTTTTTTTTCTTTTTTTTTTTTAGCATTCTGTTATCAGGTTTTGTGTTCCTACAGTATATGAAACTACAGGATGCCTCCCCCTCCCACGATGATTTATGAACAAAATGATTGTAACTGACTGCTTGCTGCTCTGCTGATGGCAGTTTTTCCTGCACTTGAGCCAAGTAGCACTTTGAAAATAAAACATGGAATTTACTGTCTTCCTACTTCTCTACAGATACTAAGACAAGCCTTATTAAAATAAAACCAAAACCCATCACAGTTTGCATACCTAAATGAGTGTGGCTACTACGACACTTCACACTCTATTATTATTTAGTTTTTACTTCTAAAATAGAAACATAGATAGTTCAAGTTCCAGCTACATCAGGGGTTAATGGTGTCTTACTGGAAAATGATTTGACCTTTTAAATTTCATGTCAATGTGAGCTTCATTCAAAATTAATTTACTCCAGCTTATCAAATCTGCCTTCAGCAGCTGCATGCTTGCTAATTCTGTCTCCACGCTGTATTTATAGAGCTTTTTAATTTAGTTGTTGGGCTCTGTTTGCTTTTGTTGAGGATAAAATAGAGAACAACTGGAGTTTAAGCTTGACAGAACCCAACCACAAAAGCTCAGAAACTAATACTTTGGTCTTTTGCTCTGTTATCTTCAGAGATAATTCTCCAGCAGAATAACTGGAGTGAGTATCAGTGGAGAAAACAGTCCAGAATCTGCAGATGACCAAATTCAGTGAGAAGCTTTGATTAATGAAGTCAGGAGTGCTGTGACTAGACAGCAGATTCCATCAATTAATTTTGAGTAAAACTATAACAATTTCTCAACATATCTAGAAGTTTCAAAACCATCTGTCAAAACAACGTTAATACATCTAAGACATAAGTAATTTGGCTTGGGAGAGCTTAGTTAATTGGTCAAGTACATCCAGTGCTGTCACTTCAATAGCTCTTTGTGACTAATGGCTTCAGCAATGATGCAGATCAGGTGACTGTATATGCAGCATCAAAAACAGAAGGGAGGCTCAGAGCCATGAAAGTTGGTGAAGGAAAAGCCATAGGACAAACATCCTTAGTGTGACTCATGGATTTCAACGGGATTACAGAAGGATGGAAATAGAACACATTTACCCTATTAGGTCACCATGCTACTATCATTAATCTTCCACCAGTGAAAGATTGCTCCCTACTATTCTGTGATTTAAAGTGGGTGGATAATTGGCCTGTGGGGATACAAGAAAACTAGAAGAAATAGTGGGAAGACCCTGAAGAAATACCATTTAAAATGGTTTAAAATTCAGTATCTTAATCTTCCTTAAAAGGTCCTCATGAATATGACTGGACTCTTATCAGTATAAAACCTTACTAATATCTTTATCTGTTTATCAGTACAAACTCTTTTATCCTGATAATCCTCTACCTCTAATGTGTATTTGGTGAAAGCTGAATCACATTTTTTTGCTTTTGATACCTTCAGAGAGCCTAACTCTCATATCACATAAGAATTTTGTGATTAAAGCATGTCCAAAGCTATCTAAGTCACAGCCATCTCCTCGTCTCCATAAAACTTGCCAGAGTAACACACTAAAACCCACTCACAAAGACAAGAATATTATAAAAATAGTATTATTACTTCCTTAGGCTCTAATGAAATCTCTTTGCAGGGGGTGTGGGGGGATGTGGAGCAAAACCATTTTAAATGTAGGAAATGGATCTTGGTTGAGCTAGTTTGTCCAAGATTTAAAATTTAAAGGCAGAAGAGGATTAACAAATTAATTTTAAGACAGAATTCCATGAAGCAGGAAGTGCAGCTGTCCTGAGCACTAGGCTGTGTAACTAATTTCACAACATTTCCTTGTAAAGACCTAATTTCTTCATCAATCTGTGGTTGACCTTTGTGAAGTTTACATTTGAAGGAGATGAGTGCAGCACACCAGTCAAGTAGAGAGAGGAATTAGGTCAGTTAGTCAGAGCTTGACAGTAATAAATTGCATAGGACTATGATGCTGTGAGCCTGTAAATTTTCTTCATTTTTGGAGTATTTTTAAAACATATAACTTTGTTATATTTTGACCACACTGTTGTATGCAAGTCGAAGTCTGTCAAACACTGAAAAAATGATAAATTCTGAGTTTGATTAATAAATAAGAGGAAAAAGAAAAGTGAGTACCGTCAGTATCCAAAGTGTTTCAGAATCACTCTTACCAGCAAGATGTCAAGACAACTCTCCTGCTTCTCCATCTATGAAACTGGGTAATTCTTCTTCAGAATTATGTCTGAGATTGGGGACACAAAGTTTTGTAAGGAATAGATTTTTAAACTTGCTTAGGCATTTACAGATTTCTCTAGGTTTCTGAAATTCTCTCTCTTCTTCATATGCAACTTTGGGTGTTTGTAGAATACTAAAATACTACTTGGCTTTTACAGACACTTCAGGTAAAGGTATTTTGTCACCCTGCTAAGATGGTTGTTTTTTCAAGATTAAGTGACTGAAAATTCTTGAGGTTCCCAAAACATACAGGTCTAAGTCTCTTTGAATCCAAAGAGATGATTAGCATGGGATTCTTGGATTAGGAGACACAGAGTTCTTCTGAAGGAAAATGGGGCATGTAAAGCAACACCAATACAGTCCTCTCCAGTCACAGTTGTGTTTATACACTTGACACTGCACTTGCATTGTTTTTCTTGCATAGCAGGATTTCTAAAACTTCCAGAGAATGCTTAATACACACCAGCTACCAAGTACATAGGCCAGCTAAAAAGCACATACCTCAGGCCTTCCATTTGACCATGCTAGAAATCACTACTTCACCATAAAAACGGCTACAACGAGAAAGAATAAAACTTTGTGGTTTATCTGTCACCATCTTGTTTGATGGAACAAGCATTTCCATTCTTCAACTGCTGCAAATATTAAGCAACAACCATGAAATAACCCTGGGGATTATCACAGTTCTATCTGCACAGCTTTCTTCTCTGATGTCAGCTTCTGTGAGCTAAGAATGTCAGTCATCCTTTCATTCATTGTTTTCATCCTTTTGCCAAAATCCAACATATGCTACCCTGTAACTCACTGTAACATACACAGTGCATCTGAGGCCAACAGCCCTGTCTTATCTTCTAATTAGTATGACAGCTAGTCAGATAATGAACTTTTGCACACATCCCATAGATATAAAAAGAGCACCATCCACCAGCATTAAGTGAGAAAACTGTAGGCATAGCTATGTATAATTAATTGTCAATTGGCACAGACTCTCCATCTTCTCCATAAAGTGTTATTACTACTTCTGAGAGTTTATACCTGCTTTCTTTTCCTGGCACACAAAATGTATGCCTGGTACTTAATTATTCTTCAAGTTTGAACTTTACAATGGAAATTGGTGACAAAGTAAAATCATAGAATCTGGACAGCTAAAACATTCTTGATTTGGAAAACAAGCTTTACATGCTCCCTACATTGTAGGTAAACCCAAGCAATCTCCAAGCCTGTATTTGCAAACAGCATGCCATACATTTTTTTCCAATCATAAGCACCTGTTCAGGGCTCTATTCTGTATGTGCTGTGTTCAGAAATCACACAGAAGCCACCAGCATTGCCTTTTTAATGACTGCTCTTGGAGTATCTGCATCAGTATATATGATCATAATGGCAGGATTACATTTATTACATTCAACAACACAAACAGCAGAAAGCATTAAAATGGAAAACTACACTCTTAATTTGCAGTTCACTCAGAGTAATTCTGGGAAAAAGCACTTGCACAGTAGTAAAAATTCAGTTGCAATGATATGTAAAGTAGACATCACCTAAGTAATTATTCCTGTTCTTTAAACTGAGGTTTTAATAAATTATTTAAATCTCTGTTCTCTCAATCTTTTGACATCATCACCTCTTTCTCACACCCTCCCCCTGGAAACAGGATTGTATCAACTGCCCTTTGGCTATTAAAAATACTAGAAATTCCTCTCAGCATAGCAGATGGAGTTCATAAAACACTATATCAGATTAAAAAACCCCTCTACATTCACGTGTTTAACTTGGGAGTGATACAGGACATCTTATTCCACATGCTGAAAACTGAACTTGCACACCTTTCCCTGTTTCTCATCCACACAACACTTGCAATATCTGTAGACTTGTAATTCCCTTTTAGAAAGTTCTCAGCAGATGTATCCATATGATAAACATGGCCCAGCAGCTTTTTAAAAGTGCCACAATGTATTAAAACTGAAACAAAACATCAGCAGTTATATCCAGCCTAATTATAGAGATATCTGTTATTTGGGAACATGTAGCACAGTGACAACAGTAAATGACATTCAGTATTCTTCCTGTTTATACTGGGTGTGGGCTGAGAGCTAAAAAGAGGCTCTGCCACCAGGCACCCAGTGAATCTGCTGGTGTAGGCCTGCAGCCATGCATCTTCCTTTCCCTAGGAATGAATTGCCCATCTCTTCATAACCAGTTCAAACTGAGTTCCCACACTGGCTCTTACGGCGTAATATGGTTCTCAAATCACAGTTTCCACAGCAATCCAAGAAGCAAGTGGATGGATGTAACTGAAGCCAAAATTTGTCCTGAGTAGATGTTTGTTGTACTTTGGCAGGATTTGCTACATTATCTTGGAACTACATCGTGTACTATGACTCCAGTAATGCAGGCCCTCTGGCCTACTAGGGAAAACCCAGGAGGACTGAGGCATTGTGGTATGGCTTTGCTGCACAATGCCCTTTGTCCAGCTCCCTCGGAATGACCAACCACTCGGAGGAGCTTCCAGGTTGGAATCAGGGTGGCTAAGGGAAGCTCCTGAATCCCTCCAGCACTATGCTGGAGGGCACCATGCACTGAGGCTGAGAACAGGGTAAGCAGTGCATGCATACAACTCCCATGTAACTCCAGAGTACACACCAAGTACTTCCACACTGAGAGCACATTCCCAGTTACACAACATACAAACACGCACACATTCTGACACCGACATACTAAAAGGGACAAATAATATTTGATGGTGAAGTGATCCTCAGTGGTTTCTACAGCCCCAGCTTCACACAAAGATCCAGGCGGCTTTTCGCTTTACTGCTCTAAGAGCTCCCTCTGTTGCTACACAGAAAACCAACCAGCAAACGCCTTCTGTTATCCTTGCACCTTTGTCATCCTGGAACGCTCCATCCCATGAGGTCACAACCGACACGGTTTTCTGAGATAACTTCCCGTGTTTATTTTCCACACGAGAAACTGCTGTCTTGTTCCAGTGTCCCAAAAGTACATTCAGTATAATCTAGAATAGTCTGTCCCCATGCATCTAAGGAAAAGATGACTACAATTAAAGACCCTGCATTTGCCCCAGTAGCTTTTGTACTATTCACATTAGGCATACTGCACAAATCATTCAATGCTTTTATAGATCATCAATATCACTGAATTTTGTGTTTCCAAATGCAAACAAAAACATCAAGAGGAAGGCAAAATTATAAAAAGGCAATATTCTGCATACATCTGGGACATTTCAAGTCATCTATAGCTTTTCTATATCCTGGATTTCAGGAAGTGCTCTTAACAAAGCTAACTAGAATATTGCTTTATTACTCTGAAGACTAACCTTGAATAATTAATACACCTAATAGTGAGGACCCAAGTTTCAAACTGGCAGACAGACTTTTTCTCTTGTCTTTTTCTCTTGTCCACTGTGCATCAATTACCAGTAGAAATCAATTTCAGCACTGTGTTAGAAACGGTGTATACTAAACCTTAATGCTCACTGTTTACCACAACACCTCTAAAAAGGCAATGGTTATGAGGTAGCTACATCCCTTTCTGCCTCTTCAAGCACATACTACAAAGGAGAAGAAAGAAAAAAATAAAAAAGGAAAAAAAACCCAAAAGCCTTAGAGCTTTTCTTATCTTCAATTTGGAATATTAAACTTCAAAGCCACACAAATAATTCTCAGTTGATAAATCCTAAATTCCTAAGCACTGAAATGGCTAGACCAATATCAACTAAAATCCCATAAGAATGGACCCAATTAACAAATTCTTACATTTAAGATACTTTAGAGCTTTTTCATTACAGAAAATTCCCCTAGGAGATATTACTGCATAGGTTGCTGCAGCATCATACTGACCATTTCAAAGTAATTCACTGAAACTGGGAAAGAGAATTAAAAAAATACAGAACAGGCTATGTTACACAAACACTAAATGAATAGACATATATTGATTATATTTTACACACACACACACACACACACACACACACACACACACACACACACACACATGTATATATATGTAAACTGTTTGGCTGATGGCATCATAGTCTAGCCAAGAAGCCCAAACACTGAGAATACACATCTTTAAAACACACATATTTAAACCATCCACATAACACCATATTCCAGTATGAAGAAGCAATCTTGTTTCCACACTTCCAGTTACATCTCTTCTGCCTCAGCACCTAGTGCTTCTGACAGTGTCCATCATGAAAATTTCACCAAACCTAGGAGGAAGTTATCTATGGGCAACTGGAAAGAGGAACTAAAGATATTTTAATATATAAAAGATTGTGATTTGGGAAGGACTAATTAATTAATTAACCAATGCCAGGAACAGGAAAGAGTTATTTCTGTGTAACAGCTAGACAGCAGGTTATTTGAGATGAGTTGATGAACTAATTCCTATTTTAACTATTAAGGGATTATATTAGCAATGAGATCCAGGCACCTAGAAGTGGACAGTTGCATTGCTGGGACTTTAACCTAATGTCCTACAGGCATCTGGACACTTTTCAAAAACCCTCAAGTTGTACCTTTTCATCTGTATGTGCAGAAACATTTTTAATATTAGCTTGTCAGTTTTCACAACACAGGGATCAGCTGGCCTCTTCAATTTCAGTCCCCTCAGAAAAGGGCCAAAGAACCTCTGGATAAACAGTTGACTTAACATGCATGGCTGTGACACTGGCACTTTTTACAAACCCCAAGAGTCACAAAAAGAACGTGCCCTGGAAAGACTGAATGCAATACTATGTATTAACTATGATACTGCTAACAGAGCACAATAACCATACTCTACCTTTCAAAAATATTCAAGTGAATCTTCAGCCATTTCACTATGGACATCAAGAGTTGAAATATAAAACATGCCAGTGTAGGATGACCACATGACTATCGCAACAAGCAAATCAGAGTTAAAAGCTTTAAGGCATTTAAAAAATAATAACAAAAAGTCAATCAATACAACAACCAACCATGAACTTTACCACCTGATACATTTATATGAAGATGTATCTTTTATAAACTGAGAATATTTTCAGTTATTTTTAAAGAACTGAAACAATCTCCTTAAGCAGTAGAGTGTTTAGGAAACAACTTTTACCACATCAGTTAACCTCAGACACTTTTCCTGCCAGTGCCATCAAAAGTTACCACACAAGAATAAAAAAATCTTAAAAGACCAAATTCTTAGTTCATTACTGTTGTCTACTCTCATTCTTGACTGTTCTGACATTCATTTTTAATGACTTCAGCTCTTTCCCCCCCTTTTTTTTTTTCCCTCCACGATCTGAGGCAGGAGATCCTAGAGTGTGACAATCTTGCCTGATTTTGCCCAGGCAGAAATAGCAGTTGGACCTAACAAAATTCTAGCATATCTGTGGGTAGTTAAAAAAGACAATATTTATACGGAGATACTTAACAGAAAAACAACTTTCCAGAACTTTCTGAAACAGTTAAAAATAAATTAATAGGCCAAATAACTCTCATTAGAGCAAATTCCATAGTGCTGCTCTAATATAATAAAAAGCAGCCCCAAAAGCAAGTAACATTGCTCAAGATGATAACACAGAAAAGTTTTATGCTGTGAAAGATACCTTCTAAATCTATCTCAGATTCAGTAATCACAAATGTTATTAAAACTAAGGCAATCAGCAGTTATTTGGACAGCTGCAGCAACTCTTTCAATGTAATAAGTAAGATACTTTCTCTAGATGGGTAACAAATGTCCTTGGCACTTACAGATGTGGAGAAGCGAAGGAGCAGAGGCTGTGCATTTTGATGTCTAAAACTTGCAGACCCAGTACCCTGTATTCCTATCCATCGGAAAACCAAGAATCTTTATTCATTCTTGGCATCTCCCATCTCAGTCAGCATCTGAAAAAGGCAGACACAATGAGACAGTCAGGGGTCCTTCAGGAATTTCAGTAATAACCTCTCAGCCACACTGTAGAGCTGTTAACGCTAATACAGGACATGCAGGATACATGTCATGGGTCTTTTTAACTATATAGATGTTCTCTGGTTTAGGACAGCTTTCTAATGCTTTACTATTTCAAAACCTAAGAACTTTTAAGACAAGTATGAACCCTACTGTAACTTTGGGTAGTATGAACAAATCATAATGACTTCTATTTGAAGAGGATGAAAATACACCAATCCTTGATTTCTGTAACAACACCAGGTCGCAATCTTTCTGCTTACACCCTTCTCCCTCCAGAGGGCAAAAGAGCAGCAGCAAAACACTTATTGTTCACTGCTTCTTTATCTTAAAAATAGTTGTTACCTTGTGAAATGCATTACTGTATGTAATTTAACACTTCTCAGATAGCCCTTGTTTGGCACAACCCACTTTCCCAATTTCGATTGAGATATATATATATATATATATACACTCAGATGCTCTCCAATAATCTCATGTCTCCCAGCGGTTCTCTATCCCTAACGCACTCATGGCTTTTCCAACTCTAAAATTATTTGCCTTACCAGCCCAGTA
>VXBZ01007448.1:72745-84081 GCA_013399135.1 Heliornis fulica | reverse complement strand
CCCCTCCCCGCCGTGCCCAGCAATCCCGCAGAAACACCCTGCTCCTCTCCCGGCTTCCCGAGGAGCGGGAAATGCACGTTGTGTGTCTTACCCTGTCGGTCTGCAAGTTTCAAAGAAAACCCCAGCGATTAAGACATTGTTTTTATTAATGTGAACGTAACCTTCATATTCCTGTGGTTGACCTTACGTTAAATTAGAAGTAGTAACTAGAGGCAAGAAAGGATGGACTGGATCCCCGTGTCCTAGTTGGAGCTGAGGTTCGGCGAGGTAGCGTGCTCTTTCAATATTATTTTACGCAGCACAACTGGGAGCTACTCCAGATCTTCCTCCTCAATATCCAGCCTTGGTAGGGTTGAAATAAATTTAACCTGAGTTCACTGGATTTTTGCACTTTATCAAAATCAGTTTCAATATCATGCAGTCAAATTAAAATCTATTTTTTGATTCTCTGTGGCTTTAAGTTCATTAAATGTGAAATTGGCAACCAGCTAAAGAAGGTCAGGCTGATTAACTGTTTAGGAGTTGTGTTCTGTCTCGCTTGCGTTACCTGGCAGTGTTTTGCAGTGGGATGTATTTGTAGCCCCCTCTCCTCCCACTCCTCCGCTCGCTGCCGTTAGCGTGCACGCTGTACTGCGCAGGTAGAGGAATACCAGCACGCTGCTGGTATTTATTATTATTGTTTGGTTGGGTTTTTGTTGTTTTTTTTTTTACCTTGTGAAAGGCAGTAGTGATGAAAAAACTGCACACAGATCGCCAAGGTATTTCTCGGTAAACTTAACCCCCCCCCTAAAAAAAAAGCAAACAGGGAAAAGAGAGCTGAGTCTGCCTCATTAAAGCATCCACTGATGGATCTGTGAGCAGAAATAGCCTCATGATGAAGCTTTTTGGAGCTCATTCAGAAAATTTGTCAACTTTGACAACGTTAGGCTAGGTATTTTGAGTTTAAAGAAGGCACTTCTCACTGTTGCGAGGAAATGTGGCAGTCACTTGGCCAGGCTGATTTTTAGATGCTGAGGAGGGCCACCAGTACAAACATGTTCGAGATGATGAAGGCATTCCTTCATTTCAGGATAGAAAAGGGAAAAAAAATTACTAATTGCCTCGTTTCTTAAGTACTAAAAAATATCCCGTCTCGCCGATATCTCTGGGCGGACTCGGTGGTGAATTTGCTGTTTTCTCTGAATCCTGAGGAGCAGCTGAGAAGTGAGGGGAGCCTCCCCCCGCCCCACGGGCGTTTCTGCTGCGCTCGCTCCTTATCGGTTTGGTTTCTGCCATCTATCTATCTATTTATTTATTCATATGCTCCATACATTTATTTATTTATTTATTTACCCGTTCCCTCCCCCACAAATAACTCCCAGCTTTCCAATTTTTAAATCGGGAGCCGCCGGTGAGCCGATAGGGGTAGCGACACCAATGCACGCGTGTATGTACGCACGTGGGTTAGTTGCAAGGGCTGTATGTGCCGCTCGCCTCGGCGCCTGGGTGTGTGCGGCCGTGCAGCCTGACTCTCCCTTTCTTCTCATTTTACATCCACACACGCTACCTGCACGGCCTGCATAGGGAATATGCCATTTATCTATATACCTATACGTTGGAAACGCCTTTTGCCCGCGCCCGCGCCGCTCGGCCTTCCGAATTTCAGAAAGTAGGTCTGGCTGGTGGGAAAAGCAGGGAGTGTGCACCGTGCTTTTCGCCTCGAATTCATATACATAAATAATATATCCAGCCATAAACCACCGCCCTCGCTTCTCATCGTAGTGCCACGAGAGTTTCGCGGTGTGTTCCTTCGGCGTGTCCGTTTTACGTGACCGGCAAATTGCTCATCCGAGTCACAAATTTGCCCTCGTGTAGGAATGCCAAGGCAGTGGCAGCGCTCGCTCTCGGAGTTCAGCGTGCTACAGCTGCTTCTGCAAAATCTCTTCCCTCTAACTGATGAATTAATCTTCTCGCTGCCGCGCTAATAGTTGCATTGCATNTGGGGGAGCAGGCAGAGGTTTTGAGCAGGGTGTAATATTCATGAAGAGGGGGCTCAGCATGTTCCTCACCGCCCCCACCCCCCCTTTTCCCTGCTCCGCGCCCGGTGCCTTTCCCCCCTTCCCGAGAGCTCTAATGATTCTCCTTTTGTTTCTCAAACTGCAGCCGAACCTCTTGAAGCCATTCTTACTGATGACGAACCTGAACATGGCACATTGGGAGCTCCGGAAGGGGACCACGACCTCCTCACTTGTGGCCAGTGTCAGATGAACTTCCCGTTGGGGGACATTCTTATTTTTATTGAGCACAAACGGAAACAATGCAATGGCAGTCTCTGCTTAGAGAAGGCTGTGGATAAGCCACCTTCACCCTCACCAAGTGAGCTGAAAAAAGCATCCAATCCTGTGGAGGTTGGCATCCAGGTTACGCCAGAGGATGACGATTGTTTATCAACGTCATCTAGAGGAATTTGCCCTAAACAGGAACATATAGCAGGTAAATTAAAGCAAGAAGAAGTGTTTGCGAGTTTATTTCCGTTTTCAGTCGCAATGTAGCATGTTCGCAGCGGTGAGCTGCGTGTCTGTCTCTCTTCTGCTCGCCGTGATGGCCGACGTGTTAAACACCCTTGCCTTCGGTTAGCGGCGAGCGCACGACCGGTATTTCCTAGTTGCCTGCGCAGAGGCAGGATCAACAGGCACGTGCCGTGCCAGACGGTGTTTCTAACGGTATTGTTTGAGGCCGCTCTCGTGATTTTGCCTGTATTGTAGTCACCGTCTCCCGGTGTCTCGCCTGCCGTAGCGCCGTGGGAGGAGGTTTCCCGAGCCTGCCGCGCGAGAAAGCGAGGAGCTTTCGAGTCTTTGGCAAAGTCAGGGGTGAAAGAGTTAACCGAGCATCAGCCAGCCTTGGTTGCATATTGGCTGTCAGCGTATGGACTGTAATTAAACACAGCCCCATGGCAAAGTGACACCACCGACCTTGACTTTAAGATGCCATTTTCGACTGGCCAGGCCAGAGTAGAGAGGGCAGTTGCTGAAGCGCACAGACATGCTTATTCGGAAAGTTTAAGGGCATGTTGGAAATTTCAAAAGGTTGGTTTGACAGGAAAGGCTGCTCTCTGCAGCCTGCCTCCTCAGCCAAATGATAAATGCTTCGCTGTGCTCTCTCTTGTCTCTGATGTGGTTTTGACAGATGTATCTTGATTTTGTTTGCGGTTTACACAACCACATGTCAGCCCTACAAATGTCCAAGGCAGAGTTCTGTTTTGTGCAACAAACAATATGAAATGTAATTTAAAAAAAAAACAAAAAAAAAAGGGAGGTGGGGAAATAATTCCATTTCTTTGCATATTTTACTGGATTTTTTTTATTTTTTGGTTTGAACTGGGCAGCCATTCACGGTGCAGACACTTTCAGAAACGAGGTTAGAAAAATAGAGCTCTCTATGTGAAAGGGAAGCCTCAGAGCGCCGGGAGTGGAACGACGCACGCTCCGCTTTTAAAATCCCGCCAGTAAACAAGAGCGCAACCCGCTCGCAGCGAGCGTCGCAAATCACTTCAAACCCACCGCGCCAAAAAGGCGAGGCTGCGGCCTACCAGCCCTTCCAAATGCCTGAACCCCCCTCACCTCCCAACGTTTGGGATGTTGGGCTGCTGGTACCTCTCTTTGGGGAGCCCACAGGACCGCTCAGCGCTGTCAGAGGTGCGGTGGTACATCATCACATGACGTGCTGGAGCTTGTCTTGGGCTTGCTTTGGCCACAAAGTTAAACCATAATAGGGCAGTAGGCGCTGGGAGGCTCAGCATGATACTCGGGCAGCTTCCCCAGCCTCCAAACCGGCCGTCAAACCACCCTGGAGAGCCGTAGTTCCGCGGGTTTTTGCGGTGGCAGCAGTGACGTGTCGGTGCACGCATGTCCGTCTGCGCACGCATGTAGGTGTACGCAGAGCCACCTGCGTGTGCGTGCAGGTGTAATGGGGACAAAGAGATCCCATCCTCCCCCAGAGTAACAGGTATTACTCTGACTGTGTGTGTGTTTTAAGAGGAACCAGAGGCTGAGCTGCAGCCAAGCTGTGTTTTGAGTGAGACTCGAAACCCCCGGTAACTCCGCACGGTGTCGGGGTTGGTGGGTTTGTTCCCAGAGGGGTAGAGGGCAGTGCCCATCTCCATGTGCTGCCTGCGGTCTGACGGAGAGCGAGCAGGAGCGTAGGGTGTGATTAATGAAGCGGGAGCCCGGCGGAAGGGATTTGTAGTCTTCCGAGCTCTGGAGCCATACTAAATCACCAAATATGGAGGAGCGGTGGTATGATGTAACGCTGTATTTACGTACCGTGCCGCTCTGGTGGCAAGACAAAACACAGTGTCTGTCAAGCAAGAATTAAACCTGCTCCCCTTGCCCTGGTACCAAATAGGTCCCTCAGCCAGGGAGCTCCTCAGCTGGGTTTTTTTTTGCTGTGACACTCGCCCGGCACGGGAGACTCGTCACGCTTTCGCGTGGGGCGGGTGATGCGAAGCAAGCAGGGTTCGGCCTCGCGCGCGATGTCACGGGGAGGTTCCATCAGAAAGGGCTGTGGTTTTAACTGACTTCAAATGGTTTGGTGAGCAGAGGGCGATGGGTAAGAAGAGGGGCACATTGGTGAGGGCCTGATCCTGCTTGCTCTTACGCACAGGGATGGCTTCTGCTGTGCGGGTGGGCCTGTCTGGGAGCGGGCTCGGGGTGGTGGTGCAAGCCACAAGGGCTGTTGTGAGTAGCGACCGAGCTGCTGTTGTTCAGGCATCTCCCACCCTGAGCATCCCGTGTGGTGGTGCCCAACCATGCCTATGGATGTGAGGTCCAGGAGCCACCTTCCCAGTCAGGATTGAGCCGAGAAGTGCTGCGGTCTCCTGACCGTTCCCAATGGTGGGAAACACAGCCGGGCTGTGGGAGCAGAGAAGGAACACCAGGAGTTACCGGGTTCCCTGTTGTCCCTTCCCTTCGTGTTTTCGTCTCCCCTTTGGCTTGGATGAGTTCAGGTCCCTGATACCCCAAAGAAGGGTGGCAATAGCTGGAGGAGTGACCCATTACTTGTAGCCAGGACCTTGCTGGGTCCGGCAGTAAAACTACCGGTGAGGGTCTTGAAATGAGCTGAGGAGATCTCAGGCTCTGCCAGTTGTGGTGTTTGGTGATTTCTGTGTGAGAAAGTGTGAAAACACACGTGTGTAATTAAACATACAAGGACAGAGGCTGCCGTCAGAAAAAACGTTGAGTGGAGCGATTATTTCCGGTAAGAGACTGGAAAAGATGTATTTAGTAGCAATGTAAAGATGTCCCCAATTAGCTGTGAGCCTGGAAGTGGTGCTGTGGGTTGTCCCTGGACACAGGCCTGCTGTGGGTTATCCCTGGAGACAGGGATGATGTGTGTTATCCCTGGACACGGGGGTGCTGTGGGTTACCCCTGGACATGGGGATGCTGTGGGTTAGCTCTGGACACAGGGGTGCTATGGGTTAGCCCTGGACACTGGGATGCTGTGGGTTAGCCCTGGAGATAGGGGTGCTGTGGGTTACCCCTGGACATGGGGATGCTGTGGGTTAGCTCTGGACACAGGGGTGCTATGGGTTAGCCCTGGACACTGGGGTGCTGTGGGTTAGCCCTGGAGACCAGGATGCTATGGGTTACCTCTGGACACAGGGATGCTGTCAGTTAGCCCTGGAGATGGGGCTGCTGTGGGTTACCCCTGGACACATGGGTGCTGTGGGTTACCTCTGGACACAGGGTTGCTGTGGATTAGCCCTGTAGACAGGGGTGCTGTGTGTTACCCCTGGACACAGGGGTGCTGTGGGTTACCTCTGGACACAGGGTTGCTGTGGATTAGCCCTGGAGACAGGGGTGCTGTGTGTTACCTCTGGACACAGTGGTGCTGTTGGTTAGCCCTGGAGACCAGGGTGCTGTGGGTTAGCCCTGGCTGCATTCTGTGCTCTCTGCAGTTCTGTAGTCAGTAAGTTGGTGCGTTGCAGGAAACGATTGCCTTAAGATAAGTAATAGTTAAGGATCAGCTCATCTACAGCCGAAGAAGGAGCCATTCAAAGGAAGGCCTAAACGATGTCTATTTTAACCATCGCTAGGCTGTTCTTTACCCTCCCCATTTTCCAGAGCTGGGGATGATGCCAAGGGCTCATATGTGCGTGTGCAAGCCGTGCAGCAGCCCCGAGAGCCGTCCAGGTGCAGGCGTGCATACCTGTCTGTTCAGAGGGGGTGTCTGCCAGCCGCGGCGCCTTGACTCGCGCTCAAATGTTGAGGGATGCCGATCTGGCTCTGGAGCTGAAATGTCATAAATTTAACTGAAAATTAATAGGATACGTTGTGTGGGTCCAATGAGGCGGCTTTCATCAATATGTATGTCAAAGCCTCACCACCAGATACCGGCAGCCCGTGATTTGCAGTGAGTGCTACAGCAGGGCTTTCTTTCGTTATCCGCTCTCGTATTTTACAATAGGGGGAAATATTAACTGAAGTATCTGGAGATCAGGGAATGTAAAATTGCTGTTCACTTATTGAAAAGGCAGAAGAAATATTTATCGCCCGCCGGTGTCAGGTTCTAGCGGTTTGTTTGTTGAATAATCCGAGGGAATTAACGAGAGGTTGGGTTTTTTTTGGCCGAGGAAGGATCCTAAACATTACTTGGATTCAGCTGGAGGAACGCTCTGGAGTGCTGCTGCGTATTCCCCCTTCCTCGTGCCGCGCGTGTGTCTGCGGATGCCGTATTTACTGTACAGAAAGGGGAGGAGGAGGAGGAGAGAAGGTCATTTTTACTGCTTGAATCCTTTATTCTCAAGCTTGTGGCGTTCAATTAAAATATGTGGGGAAATAATGTATGAAAAACCTCTGTCTGCAGTAATGAGGGAAGGTGAGGGTAATTTGGTCCTAAATTTCGGGCTAAGTACATTTGATTATTACAGTTCTTGGGAGGTCTAATGACTTGGAGTAGTCATTACACAGCAGAAATTTTCTTGGGCTGCTACTAGTAGTTGCTGTTATATTTCTGTAGGTTGTAAATTGCAATTCCCAATTATTTTGTTTGCTTCTTTAGACCAAAAAAGAAAATAAATTAAATATATACTGAGGTCTGCATCAAATAGTTAGCGCTGCACCTGGACAATGAGATAAAAGCTTAGTAAAAAAACCCTCAAAACAAAGGGGTGGGAGAGGGAATATGCAAATATTTTGGAGTCAGATTCTGTCTGCTCTCCCTGTACAAGTAAATCCGAGTGCACAGGCTGGGCAACATCAGTCGTGGGCAGGGAAAGGAGTGAGGGTGCTGCCCAAAGGCTCCCGCTCCTGAGATTCGGAGCCCTCAGCACAAGCTGTATTTGTAAATAAGATGCAGAAAGGTTGTGAACCGGCAGCTCGGCTGTTTTGTCAAAGTACAATGTCAGAGAAACTCTTTCTAAGACAAATTGTAAATAGAAGTGTCACGATGATTGCATGATTGAGCTCCAGAAGTGTCTTGCAATTGTTGGCATTGTCACAAGACTTTTGAAAGCTTAATTAAAGGCGGTGGCCTGTGTGGCTGTGAAATTTACTTCTTGGGGGGGGGAGGAGAGGGAAATGTAAAAAATGTGGGGGATCAAAAAGTTGCTCCAACGCTACTGGCACAGGGATGGAGGGAAGAGTCAATAGTTTCTCAGCCTTCCCCGTTGCCTTTTATAAATAATGTTTTTTTTGAAGCAAGCAAGCACGTGACACCAATATCATCCTTTGTACGAGGTAAAGATTGTGTTGGTTTTCCTATTCCCTGCTGCTACAGACCGTTAATGTAAAAATGGCTCTTTATTTGAAACACAAATACGAGTTCACTCGAAGCGCAGAAGCAGGGTAGAAAGTTTTCCTCGGCCTCAGTCTAATCCTTCCAGGGGAGCATTGATGTGTTGCAGTGCCCTGAATATTTCTGTTTGGGTTGGTTTGGGTTTTTTTTTATTATTATTTGGTTTTGTTTCCTGCAAATCAGATCTTCTGTTTTCCAGGATGAGAAATACGTTTTTTTATGTTCTTTCTCCTACCAAGTGGGATGTTTAATTGTGGAGTGTGCCAGGGGCTGGAGCATGGCTGCATCTGAAATGCTCGTGGTTGAAGGGGCAGCCTGGCACAGGTTAACCCTGGTGTGGGTCTGGAAAGGTTCACGTTAGCATCACGTGCTGAAATCTTGGAAAACAATGAGTGCACCAAACGCAAGGCTCTGTGCAGCAGGTCCCGACAGTGAACGAGGAGCGATGGAAACTGAGGCAGGGAGTAAATTAAACACCTTCTAATTAGCCCAGTGGGAGAAATAAAGTCTTCCCTAAACATTCCCATAATTTGGTAATGCCTCTTCTAAAGAGGAGGAGATCTATTAGCATCACCTTGTTTTGTATATGCAACCCTCAGCCCACGAGCTCTTTCTTACTTCATTCCAGTAAGAAGGATGATTAAATAGGCTTGTGAGGCAGCGTCAGGCAACGGGAGTTCAGCCTCCAGTTGTTTGCCGGCACAGGCATCCTCGTTACGGGATTTTTTTGGGACAAAATTCCCTTCCATCCTCGGTCTGTTTTTATATCTGACGGTGGAGCTTTGTGCAATAAAAGGTGTTTAGAACTGAGCGGGACATGGCCTGGCACGTTGCCACTTGGTTGGGTTTTGGGTTGGGTTTGTCTTCTTGTTGTTGGTTTGGGGGTTTTATGTATTTACTTATTTATTAGCTAATCACTGAGGATATCTGGTTACCTTTCTCCTTGTTGGGAGTTTGTTTGGGTCATGGCACTGCTGGTGATGTCACGGGTCCAAGGAGGTCGTTCTCTCGGCCTGGCAGGCGTCGTGAGCGCAGCTTCTGTCCGAGAGGGCTCTGTTTCACGTGTCAGCTTCTGGGATATTGCACAAGTTCATAAAACGTGCTGAGCTCATATCTTTTAATACCTATTCATACTGGTTGCATGGCCCTAAAATTAACCATTGGCTGGTCTGTTTTCTTTAATGGTTCCACACCACCACCACCACCACACTTGCCCCCGACCCTGCCAGGCTAGTGAATGTATTTCAATGCACCTTGTGCAGGAGCTCTGGCCTGCCTGCTGGTGTGGCAGGGCCGGGCCCACGGTGACTGGTGTCCATCAGGACATGCATTGCCCTTGATTTGCTGCATACTTTTAAAGATAGCGGGCACATTAATGGGATGATCTCCCTTCCGTTTCACAATGAGTTTCCCTGGAACACACTGCTCCTCAGGGCTCCCATCCTGCTCAAGCGCTTGCTGGAGCTGGGTGGGCGACCGAGGACCCTCGGGACAGGCAGACCAAGCCTTCACGTTATTCCCACTCCCCGTCTTCCTCATCGGGTTTAGTATGCAACGCATCCCGCGTGGGGTTGGCCGAGTTTGTTTCCCAACCTTTATTGGCCAGCTGCACTCGCCGTGCATCCTTAAAATCTTTCAGCGAGGCTTTCAGCTCTCCTCCCGTGAAGGCTGCTTACTCGGTGGCTGCTCCCCGCCTCATTCTTCATTCGGAGGTGGCGGTGCCTCGGGTTGGCAAGGGAAAGGTTTGCAGCGCGGGGTGTGGTGAGGTCAGCCCCGATCCCAGCAGGGAATTTGTGTTCTTCATTTGCCTTTACAATCGGAGCACAGCTACTGTACCTTGGAGCAGCTCTCAGGTGGGAGCTCAGATGGGCGCATGTAAATGTCCTGTCAGATGCAACACAGGAATATTAATGTTTTCCTCACCGCCGCACTACAATAAAGTTGTACACAGCCGGCTTAATATGCAGCTGGGCTGGGGAATTGTATGGAACTTCCATAGCCTGGCGTGAGTGACAGCGGTGTGGAGAAAACATTCAGTGCACCGCAGTTTGCGTTCTTGTTTTCCTTTGATCTGAGGCAAAATGAAAACATCCAGTTCTTCCCCTCCTCCTTTTGTGTAGGTGTTGTGTCCTCGGTGAAACCAGCTAGTAAGTAAGTCAGGGAAGAAAACAAAAAGTACACAGGAATTAGTTGAAGCGCATTGATGCCGACCTGCTGGGGACGTCTTTTTCCCAAGTGTTAGCAAAGGGGTAGTAGTGTTTTATTTTTAAATGCTTGGGATCGTTTGCTTTACTTTTCAGTCTTTTTTTTTAGTATCTGGGCTTGGTCAAAACAAAGAAAGGAGTGCCAAAGAAATGAGGCTGGAGCCCACTTTATGTGTGTGTCCCCCCACCACGTCCCAGGTTGTACATCCCCATCACAGAGGTTCCATTTGCACCTTCTTCTGCACTCAAACCTTCAGCTCCATCCGAAGGTGTCTGTTTTCCCGCACGTGGATGCTCGAGGATTTTTAATGACGTTCACATTTAACTGAATCAACAGCTGTCTGGAGCGGTGGCAGTCACTCCACAAAATGCACAAAGAAAAAAATACACACGTTTCCTGAAACAAAACCCTGGGAATGAATTGGCTGCCAAAAAAAACCCCACAAACCCAACCAAAAAAGCCCCTGAATTCTGGGTTTGCAGACAGTGCACCAAAGGGGTTCTTCTTTCTGCTCTCCCTGGAGACCTCTCCCAGCTTGCCTGCTGCAGTGCCACTGGAACGTTTCACCTGAGCGGGCTGCTGTTCAAATCCCACCACTTTGCCCCAATTTAACGGGTACAGAGCTCAGCCCGAGCGTCGATTTTTGTGTCTCAGACTAAACAGCTAAAACATCGAGAGCAGAGCAAGAAGCAAAACCCAAATAACTGTGTTACTGTCAAGGAAATGAAGCTTAATATTCCCACGGAGTAGCTGTCGGGGAGTAGCGGTGCTTCGACTCTGCCCTTCCAGGTAGGCATTGTCAGGGTGCCGTTGAGGTCTGACGCAGCCTCCCGGCATGCTGGATCCCCACCTGACTGGGTGCACTGGTGGAGGGAGAGCTGGGCAGCTTTGGTCAGTCCAAACCAAGGACTTTCTGCTAGTATCCCTCCCACCTCACCCCGCTGCTTTGCATAAGTGCTGAACAATTACACCTACAATTTGATCTGAGCTTCAGATAGAAAAACCTCTGCCTAAATAAACAATGGGATTCCGTCTGAACAACAAAGGCTTAAAGAAGAGCCCTGCCTTCAGTGGTGGTGTTATTGTTGTTGTGGATATTATTATTATTATTATTGCTACTACTATTATTATTACTACCACCTCTTTAAAATAAACACACATTACGGTTCCTCACTCCTTAGGAAGTAAGGAGTTTAATTTTCCATTCATTGTTTAATTGGTTTAGCAGGCAGCCAAATGTAAAAATGCAAAAATGAAAATACACCCCCTACTCACCCCACCCCCCCAAATTCACAGTGATTGATTTGTTGCCCGGCATTACTTTGCTGCAGCATCCCAGCTGGTATTTATTTTTCTG
>VXBZ01007448.1:19995-65621 GCA_013399135.1 Heliornis fulica | reverse complement strand
TCAAAGTTCCATGCTTTGCAACAGGTGGGATGGGCAGGGATGTGGTAAACGGGACCGCGGCAGATCCTACCTGGGAGCTCGCGACAGGGTCGGAGCTACTTACCAGGCTTGGGAGGAGGCTGGGCCTGTAATGTCCTGACATTCTGGCTTTTCACAGGCCAGTCTCACCGTGCTGGGACAGAAGCTTAACTGCATTTCACTCGAGCCAATTTAAGTAGTTTCTACTCTGGTTTCTACTTTGAGTAGTAGAAACTACTCAAAGGGAGATCTCCTTGTTTTCTGTCCTGCTCACACCAGGTGGATGTGTAAACTGCACAGAAAGATCATAGTGGGGAAAACACCAGCTCCCCCCTCCACAAAGGATGATGTTTTCAGAGATGGAGAGGGGAGGTGGGAGCGGGCCCCTTCGATGGGCTCCCAGCATCATGCCCTGATGGGAATGAGGGGCGTTGCTTGGAGCTGGCAGCTCTTCTGTCACATGGCTGTCCCTGCGTGAAGGGGGCGAGCACCGGGACGGCCTTTGGTGAAAGCTTCGCCTGGCCACCTCGCCACGTGTAGGACATCCAGGTCTGGGAGTCCTGCTTGGTGAGGAGGCTGGGATTTTCAAGGCAGGGTGTTTTGGAAAGCCCAGCCTTGTTTCCTCACTTCTTTTGTGTTTTTGTGTTTGTGGTGTGTGGTGCACTGAGCTTCACTCTGTGGGAGGAAAGTCCAAAGGCTGGGAAGGGGCTGTGGGATACAGCTCCACGGTGTTGGGTGCCAGGGCTCTGGGCCTGGAAGTCTCCCTCATGAAACTGGTTCTTCCCTTGCTCTCCGCTTTGCGTGTCAAACCGTAACTGGTTTGATCGTGAACTTCCCAGTGACTTGGCACCCGTGTGTGTTTCTTCCCGGGCGTTTGCCTACGCACGTGCCCCTCTCTCCTGTGTAATGCTTGCACAGGACTCCCTGTTATCTGCCGATCGTGGTGTTTACCTCCACAGCATCCATTACGTGAGGACCTGAGTGCCTCGGAGATGTTAATGAATACACCCTTGCTGTACTGGGCCGAGATCCCATTCCACAGCCCCGGGTCAGGCAGGAGAGTTGTGGCAGAGCTGGGATGAGAGCCTGGTGCTGCTGTCCCCGCCACGCTGCCCTTCACCCCTCCCAGCAAAGCTGGGAAGAGGAACAAAGGCATGGTCCTATGCCTGCTCTTTACCAAGATCTTTGTCCCATCTCTGCGGAGATGCAGGCACTGGGTCTGGGGGGCGCATGCAGCTGGGATGACCTCGGGGGAAAACTCACCCTGTACATCCTCAGGGAGGCAGTGGCCTTCACAGGGGCTTCACAGGGGCTCCCCACGTTTGGGTAAATAGCATCAGTAGCGAAGGTTGGTTGTATGTCCAAGAGACAAGGCAGCGACCTGTAGGTCAAGTACCTGTGTCTGGAGAGCCCGCGATAAATATTGTACAGTGGGAACAATGGGGCTGTAACAGAGCTGTGACCGAGAAGGCGACGGCCGAGCAGCCGGCTTGGCCGAGAGGCTGCCGGGGGAGCGGTGTGGCATTTCCATTTGAAACTGATTGAAAAGTCCACTAAAAATCAATGTTGTTGGCTAGTGATAATTTACAGTTTTCTCGGCGCTAAGTCGCTGCGCGTGTAAGGCTGCGCGTGCCGCGCCGGGCCGAGCGCCGAGCGGTCCGGCGCGGCATCGGAGGCATCATCGTAGGGTCAGCCTTTTATTTGTTTCATCATGACTTTTACACAGTTGTCGTGTAATTTATGGCTGCTTTCACGTTGTCAAACATTCTCATCGCGGCTTCTTCTTAACGCACTCCTGACACAAACACGGCTGCTTTAAGGACACTGTATTGTTTCATAATCTGAGAGGAGGACTATAAAACATCAAATTACACTATCTCCAGGCTAATCTAAATGCACTACAGATTGAAATCAGAGCTCATTTGTCCCTGATGCAAATTATTAAGTTCTAATTATAAATATCCATTTAATTACCCCATACATTTTTATTCTGCAGACCCTTCTCAGCAATTCTGTCTGAGATACAGTAGATGTATAGGAGAAAATCTGCAGTAATTAATGTGCATTTCCTCAATAATAAAGAACAAACACGAGCCACTTTGTTCATGGATGACATATCCGCGCGCACATTTTTAGCTAGCCGTGTCGCGGCGTCAGTCGCTGAATGCTAATTCAAAAGTAAATTGAAAAGGCAAAAAATTAAAAAGTTTTGGGGGTTTATTTCCTTCTCCACCCTGGTTGGGGGTAAAGCTTGGTCCTTTGGTGCCTTGTAGCCTTAATGAAGCGAGGGACTAAGGTGGCTCAGGAGAGCGCTGCGTTGTGTCCCCGCTCGCTGTCTCGTGGAGGTGCTGGTCCTGCGGCCTCCTCGTACTGGAAGCTGAACAAACCCTGATGCATCTGCAGTGACACAAACTGAGGGAGCCACTTTGTGCCACACCAGCTCTTCAGCTTCTCTGTTTGATGCCCAACTGCAGCAGGGCAAGTTACAAAGGCCCCTCTCGAGCAGCGGGGGAGGATGCTCGCATCTGGGTTAGTGCCAAACCCAAGGGTGGGCACTGAGGAGAGCATCTGCTGGGGCAGATCCTGCTTGGCATCACCCAGACCTAAAAACACACACAGGTCCTCTGCAGCCCTGAGAGTCACTTGATATGGGCACAGCGGTGTAAAGGAGCTTGGGATCAACCTGTTGCCGTTATTTACGTTCAGATTAACAGACACCCTCATCCAACATCCACTGAGGTCCAGGAAAAAACCTTGGAGAACACATCAGGTGTCAACTTGAGCACGGATGCAATTGATGTCTGTCAAAAACTGCCAGAGCAGCGCGGGAGCGTGTACCCATAGACATATATGGGGTAAAAGATCCGCCTGCCCGGCAGTTAATGTGAGCATTACCACAGGCTTCGTTGCACACAGACTTAGCTGCACCCATATTTGCATCTGCTCTCTGAGTGATGGAGTAGGCTTTGGGGAAAGGACACTTGTGTGGTATCAGTAGTTGTAAACAACAATTATGTTTGAGTTCTCTTGGACATCTCGTGCACTAGAGCTCCATCCGTTGTGTCCGTTAGGAAGAAGGGGGGCTGCAGCAGTGTCTAGAGGTCTCTGGTAACTTTGTCCTTACTTGTTACAATGATTTTATCTCAAACTTTGTCCTGGGGTCACAGGGCACTAGGAAGAAAATCATAAAAGTATAAAAAGTGCTAGTAGGTGCCTGAGGACCTCTATACAAAGAAACCAAACACAATCTAAGCCTGATTTCTTAAATTAAAGAACAGGTGCCTTTGTAGCAGCAATATCTTTTTCAGAAAATATTTCTGAAGATATTTCTCTTTTCTTTTATTCCTCTGAATCACAACTACTGTACTACCTCAAAACATGGTTTTCATTGCAATTCCTCTGCAGCACAGTCACCAGACAGATAACATTGCTTGAGATTTTACATCCTGTGCTATTGGTTATGCAGAAACTTCAAATCCAGCCCAACCTAGCAGTTGAGTGGTGGGCACGGTGAGCCGCGGGCTTGGGTGGGCACGGTGAGCCGCGGGCCTGCCACTGGGTTAATCCCTGCACGATCTGCTCGTGTCTGAGCAGCTGAGCGTCTCGCTCTGGTTGCGTAGTTACTACCTGGAGTAGAAGGTAAACTATGTATCCCATCGCCCTTACTAGCATTTCATAGCTCAGTTGTTGTTGTTGTAGTTACTGCCTGGAGTAGAAGGTAAACTATGTATCCCATCGCCCTTACTAGCATTTCATAGCTCAATTGTTGTAGTTACTGTCTGGAGTGGAAAGTAAACTACATATCCCATCACCCTTACTAGCATTTCATAGCTCAGATGTTGTTGTAGTTACTGCCTGTAGTAGAAGGTAAACTACATATCCCATCACCCTTACTAGCATTTCATAGCTGAATTGTTGTTGTAGTTACTGCGTGGAGTAGAAAGTAATCTACGTGTCCCATCACCCTTACTAGAATTTCATAGCTCAATTGTTGTTGTTATTATTGTTGTTGTTGTTATTATTATTTTTATTATTATTATTATTATTATTATTATTATTATTATTATTATTTCTATTATTATTATTATTTGCCAGACACTTTCACATTATGTAGTTGATTCAAGTTCCATAACTTCTAGTTTTATCTGACTCAGGCTGGGGATTAGACACAAATNAGTGGGGCAGATGATGAATGAAGATACTCCACAGTTTCACGCTCGTCCCTGTGGTCTCAAGTCACCGATACAATAAGGAGCTTCTTGTGCTACAGAGATATTTGTGTGGCTGTAAGCAGAAGTAAAACCTTAGGGCTGTGGCTGGTCTGATAGTCCACCACTTTGCTGTTTGTGGTTAAAGGTCTTATGTGACCTGGATAACCACTTAGGATTTCTTGTGGAAACCTTGGAAGTGTGTGACCCATCCAATTCAATAACTTGCCCAGATGATATATTGGTGTCTTTTCCATCTTTGGGCCTCCACGTGTCAGCTTCATCGCCAGAGCACAAAGAGCCAAATAGGTGTGTGCTGTCAGGGACCCCAGTGATGAATGGGCCTTCAGGAGCCTTCCCTGCCCTCTGAGATGCAAGGAAAACATTAATTATCCTAAAAATCAAGGTTGTCCTAGCGCCTTCCTGCCTCGCTTGGGCAAGCGGGTAGCAGAGGTTGGAGTCACGGGCACGGCAAGGGTGGCCTTCACCTTCAGGGTGGCTGGCTTGTCACCATAGAATCATAGAATTTTTAAGGCTGGAAATGACCCCTAAGATCATCCAGTCCAACCATTAACCTACCGCCACCAAGTCTACCCTTAGACCATGGCAGAATACACCTGCAGCTTCCTGCTGGTCCCTCCCACGGGTCCCACTTTCCCTTTCTCCCCCATGCATTCACTTAAATGGACAAGTGTGGTCTCTGTGCAGGTTCTTCTTACTTATTTTATCACCTGAAAGAGCCAGAGTCCAACAAGCTTTTACCCACAGAGTCCATAGAGAAAACGAGCGAGCAATTTTTGTTTCAATCCAGGCGTCTCTCCGGAGCGCTCGTTCCAGAGGCTGATCAATAGGTTTTATTGTAGACCTCACTGTCTCTAAAAGCACCGTGACCTTATCCCGTCTAAAAATAGCATCTGCTCTGGCTGCCTGCAGAACCTTGACCTGTGAAAACCCATTTGGAGCATAACTGACACGTGCAGTCAGCTGTGCATCTAAGACCCTTGTACGACCCGGTAGAAAGCTCCCCGTGCTCTTTGTAGCCCTTGTTGGGAGGAAGGAGAGAGGGAGGGAGGGGTGCAGGGCTGGATGAGGTGCCCTGATCCTTCAGGAATCCCAAGGTGGATGGGGGCTGGTCTTACGTATATCCCGAGCAAGCACTGATCCAGCTGTGTGTAGCATGGGCCACAGGAAGCAAACACCTCTGAGCATGCATCCATCCATCCATCCATCCATCCATCCATCCATCCATCCATCCATCCATCCATCTTTTGGGAAGAGCTGTGCACACAACCCCAAACACACATTCACACCTTCGCCATGTGACAGGAGCATCCCTTCCATGACACATGGCGTGGCCGTTTCTACTGGGAGAGTTGCTGAGCCTTGTCAGCTTTGGGAAGCACTGCTCATGGCCTCCTAAACTGCTTTTTTTTGAGATTGGGCAAGAGAAAGTCACCTAAGTTGAATCAGATCCTGGTCACTGGGTGTGTTTTTTTCTTCGTTAAGGCAGTTTCCAAGGGCAGGGTGAGGTGGAAGAGTCTGGTCTGGATTTTGGGGACCCACCAGAGGAACTTGAAGGTACTTACCAGGTACTGCCTGTGGACACTTCTGCCAGAGAAGAGCCCTCTTGTACATCTGCATCTTCCACCAGGAAGAGCTTGATTGGTGTTCTCCATGGGAATGAAGAGATGAGGGAGAAGAGGAGCCTGGGGACCCTGCCACCCCTCCCTCCCCGCTGCGGGCCAGACTGCCTGGGAAGGGTTAACCAGCCTCCCCGGTGAGCAAGGTCTGGTGCCGAGCCTCAGGGAGATGAAAAGGGAAGCAGCTATGATTGCAGAGCTGTAAAAGGTGGCATTTTGTTCTCCTGCTAACAAAAGCCAGGACTATTGTTGCCTCTGAGCTTGAAAGAGAGGTCACCGGTGGTATTAGTGCAGCTAATCACATAAGAGGCTGGGTGGGCTCTGTGTGCGGTGTCTGCTGCTGGCGGGGCTGGGACCGGCCACCCCGGGCTGTTCCCAGGCACAGGTTCCTCTTTGGTTACACAAAATGTCCGCTCCTGCTCTCCTCATGCCTGGGCTATTATTAGCCGGTGTCACTCGGTTATCTGAGAGTGGCGCTTTTAGCTGCCATCCAAATGCCTGACACTTGGGTTTACTGCAGATTAAATTAAATTTTTAGGCTGGTTTGGCTTTACTGGGTGTAGACAAAGGGAGCAGCTGCTGTGGAAATGTAATCTGGTACCAGCGAGGATGAGGAGCCCTGGCTGGTCTTCCTCTCTGTCCCCACCTGGAGGGTCTCAATGCGTGGGGCAATATTGCATGAGCAACATAAACCCATGGACATCCGTGTCCCCAATGCTGGGCCATGTCCCCACCAGCCAGAACCTGTTGAGATGGAGACCACACACCAAACTGGTTCTTGTCCTCAGAGTGTCTGTCCAAACACTGCTGGGCAAAGCCCAGGATAAATATTATTTACTTATTGATGGGTCTGTTGGGACAATCCATTTCTTAGGCTGCTGGACATGGCTTTGCCTTGGTTATTTGTGTCTTAAAAGCAGCAGGCCTACAAGAAGGCTTTGCACCAGTTTGTTCTGCCCTCAAGGTGGATCAGGTAAAGAAATTTGTCAGAGATGCCACTGTCGACTTGCTCACTGTCGCTGAGGGCTGGTGGTCATCCCAAGTGGAGATGTGAAGGGAAAAGTTCTTCTGGGCCAGCTATGGGGTGAAGAAAGGGCTGGTAGGAGACCTCTCCCCAACATGGGCTGCTGGAAGGGCATTCTTGGACATGGGATCTAATGTCACCTCTGTCTTTAAAGTGAGATTGGTAGGGATCAAAGGCACCTTGCACAATCAAGATGCAGCTGGCTTTGCTCCAAAACTGTTTTCTCAACAACCTTCCTCATAAAGGGAGGGTAGCGACAGGCCAGGAGTTGGCAAGAGTGTTTGTATCAAGAGATATTTTTCTCTTTAGGAGAAAAGACCACACTGTTCCAGGGCAGCTGGGGCCTTGCCCTCCAGACCAGTCCTTTCCCCAACAGCCTGAAGTGGTGGGCTTCATGGGACAGGAGAATAAGGTGGGCTGGTGGGAGCGTCTGCAACGTGTGTTATGTTTAGTCAAGTTAGATGGAACTAGCAGGAAAGAGACAATGTTGGAAAGGGTAATTGCCAGATTATAACACAGTCCCATTCGTGAATTCAGTATTGTGTCCAGTTCTGGGCCCCTCAGTTCCAGAAGGACATACAGCTCCTTGAGAGAGCCCAGCACAGGGCCACCAAGATGATGGAACATCTTCCTTCTGAGGACAGGCTGAGGGAACTGGGGCTCTTCAGCTTGGAGAAGGGGAGACTGAGGGGTGACCTCGTTAATGTTTATAAGTATGTAAAGGGTGAGTGTCAGGAGGATGGAGCCAGGCTCTTCTCAGGGATGGACAGTGATAGGACAAGGGGAAATTGGTCTAAACTGGAACAGAAAATTCCATCTTAATATAAGGAGGAACTTTTTCCCTGTGAGGGTGAGGGAGCCCTGGGCCAGGCTGCTCAGAGAGGTTGTAGAGTCTCCTTCTCTGGAGACATTCCAGACCAATCTGGACATGTTCCTATGTGATCCACTCTAGGTGATCCTGCTTGGGCAGGGGGTTGGACTGAGTGATCTTTCGAGGTCCCTTCCAACTCCTGATATTGGGTGATTCTGTGATTCCTACAGCTTTGGGTTCAATGACTAGTGATCTTTCGAGTCAGCTGTCGTTTCCAGCTCGGCACTGGCTGGCATGCAGCCGTGGCAGGCTGGCCCACTTCCCCTTGGGTCCTGCACGCTCCTTGTCACCGTCCTTCCTGTTCGGGAAGATCTCTCTGGCTGCGGTTTGTGTGCAGGGCATGTTTCAGGGGAGCGTGCTCAGGTGCTAGATGTCTCTACATCTATGGAACAGTGTGGTCTTGGAGACTCTGGAGCCAGGGTTTTCATGGGCAAAGGGCAACATGGTTGCCCTCTCTGGTTTCCATGTCCAGCTATGCTTTTGACTTTGAGCCAGAGAACTCTTGACATGTCATCACATTAAATTTCAATATGAAGTCGGGCTGGTGGTGGGAGAAGGGACAGAGCTGTGATACTGGTTGCCCTGTGCAGCTCCTGGCAAGTTGAAGACCTTGAACATCTCGCAAGAATACACAGCGAGTCCGACTGAGTTTTGGTCCTTGCACTTTCCCTCATTCCCTGGGGACTCTGGGAGAGTCACAAATAATGCAGGTCGGTGTGGTGGCTGTTCAGTTGCAGGGGCAGGATTTGGTCTTTTAATTTCACATTAATTTGCACATGGCTCTGCATTCATCTGAAAAATGAGAACCTTTTAAGGTGGGCAACGTATTTGCTGGAAAATGTGATTGGGTGAATGTAGGGACAGTTTTGGCTGGCAAAGGCAGAAGGGAAATTCAGGACAATTTTGGTCACCAAAGCAAAATCTGAATGTATTTTGTTGTGTTTCTGTGCAGTTCTTTCCCTCTGAATTTTCTGTATGGAAAAGGTGGTTTATGCCCTGCACTAATTAGGATATGGCCCTCCTATGAAAGGGGTTAAATTTAAATTATTAATGACTGCACAAGGATTTGACAGCCTCCATTAAAAATTAGTGATCTGCTTGCCTTGGCTTGGTTAGAGTTTTGTTTATTGTGGTGAGATCGATGACCCTGTACAGATCCGTGGTTTTGTATGGATTTCTGGGTACATCTATAGGTACAACCCACCTATATGTGAGTTTTGCAGTGAGAATGGGGTTTAATCACCCCAGCTGACCAGTGATACCCTTGCCTTGAAATGTGTGTTGTTGGTATGGAAAGCTCTCCTGGCTCATGAGGTCGTGAGACCTTACCTGGAGTACTGTGTCCAGTTCTGGAACTCTCAATATTAGAAGGACATTGACCAGTTGGAGAGGGTCCAGAGGAGGCCACAAAGATGATAAAGGGGCTGGAGCACCTTTCCTACGAGGACAGGCTGAGAGAGTTGGGGCTGTTCAGCCTGGAGAAGAGGAGGCTCCGGGGAGACCTTCTAGCGGTCTTCCAGGACCTCAAGGGGCCTACAAGAAAGATGGGGAGAGGCTGTTCAGTAGGGCCTGTTGTGACAGAACAAGGGGTGATGGTTTTAAAATAGAGGGAGGGAGATTTAGATTAGATATTAGAAAAAAATTCTTTCCTGTGAGAGTTGTGGAGCACTGGAACAGGTTGCCCAGAGAGGTGGTGGATGCCCCATCCCTGGAGACGTTCAAGGCCAGGTTGGATGAGGACCTGAGCGACCTGATCTAGTTGGGGGTGTCCGTGCCTCTTGCAGGGGGGTTGGACTAGATGACCTCTGGGAGTCGCTTCCAACTCTGATCATTCTGTGATTCTATGATTTTGTGAATCTGGGAGGATTTTTTGGGGAGGATCCCGAGCTCTGACTCTGCTGGTCTTCATCTCGATTGGGGTGTCCAATGTGTCTGCCAAGGAGTTGTGCTGGCCTGGCTTTGGGAAGGGTGTTGGCTGCTGCCCTTTCTGAGGAGCTCTTGGAAACCCAATTTTTGATCCCATAACTCTCAAATTTACATTAGTCATTGGGGCAACGGTATGTAAATAGCCCAGCCAAATCTGAATCATGTTTGCATAGTTCACACCTCATCTCTGGTGGAAGAAAAAGTGAAGTGCTTCCTTAAATTAACAAAAACCTGCAGTTATTTTCTTCTCCTTGTTGAAATTGGAGAGAAAGGCATCTCTTTGAATTTCCTCCTTTGTATAATTTGGTTTTGCTCTCGTTTCGGAATAATTTAGTAGTGTATTTTTTAGGAAGCAGCAGCATCTGCTAATTTTTCAGAGCTATCACAATGATGGTGACATGAAAACTTGAGGCCAGAAGTGGGGCCAACACCTTATTTGCAAGCATTCACATTTATTCTGGTGTGAATGCTGCTCTGCTAGCAGAGGAATCGGATGTTGGGTATAATAACAGCATGAAAATTCGGCCCTACGCAATCGTTTCTGCGGCGTTGGGGTCAGATTGCAGAGCCTTTACTCATCTGGGTAAGTATTTATTAACCTTAGGAGAACAATGGCTGCAATGAGATTACCTGGCTAAGTGCTTATCCCACCAGGAAGGAAGTTGTGGACCAGCTTGTATTTTAGGAGGGGTAAGGAGGGCTCTCTGCTCCGTGGGTCGCTTTCCTACCTGTGCCGGTTAAGAGGATGGTTCCCAGCAGCGCTGCGGACCCCAGACCAGCTTGTCCAGCTGTTATCTTTGACCACTGTGGTTTAGCCTTGCGTTGTCTTTCCTGGATTAACCACCCTGAGAAGGGGTTGGGGGTGGTGGAGCAGAAAAAGACCTCAAACCAATTGGTGTTTGAGCGACCTGAACGAACTAATTGACTATCAGCATCAAGAGTTACTGCGCAACCACGCAGGGGACAAGTCAGAACATACCTGGACAAAATCCTGCAACAAAGGGCTGCTCAAACACACCCTCGAGTATCAGGAGCTGTAACTTGAGCCTCAATTCCAATGAAATACTTTTAGGCTTTGTGTAGGGGTTTGTATCTCCTCACTGTGATGTCAGTGCGATGCTGGAGGGGACTGAGGTCTCCAAAAAGGAAGCAGCAAGCACCATGCTCTGCCGAGCACCGAGATCAGCAGCTTGTGTCAGTCTAAAGCAAAATGGCTTTTGTCTTCAAAAACCACTTGGGATTGCCCTGATTCCCACCTCTTTTTCCCCATCCAGCTGTGGGTACTTTTCAAAAAATATTGGGAGGTGAAACTGCTCCTCAACCATCTTTTAGCTGCTGCTTTTGTCAGGGGGGGACCTTGCACCCTGCCATGTGATCCTTCCGTGAGTGCCTCCACGCCCATTCATTTCTTCCTACAGGTTAGAGACACATTTTTGGCACTGGACACAGTCAGCGTTCCAACATGTTTTCCATCTGCAGCTCTCAGGTCTGAAGGTCTGGTGTCATGACTCTGGCTGTGTGCACGTATCTCCAGGTGCCCAAGTGGTGTGAAATGTGGGTGAGACACCACGACACGGTGCTCATCCGTTGGTAGGAGTTTGTTCGGTGTTTGTTCGGCTTGGCCTTCGGTGACTGTCTGTGTCCTCAGCTTTTTCCTTGTGACACTAGATGCCTCTGGAACTCTAGGTATCTAGCTAAAGGCTAGTGACAGCACCCTGCTGTGGGTTTTTTTTGCATTTACTCCTTAATGCTGAAGGCTGTCAGCTGCATTTCCTAGGCATACCAAGCAAAATGCCTTTGGTTGTTTGCTTTTTGACAAGCATGCGCCTTAAATGATGAAAAAACCCTTCCAAAACCCACCAATATCTGTTGACTTGGGTTTTGGATCAGGCTCCAAACTCTGATTTCATCCCTTCTCCATTTGCCTGAGATGGTGGAGCATGCCCATTTATTTTTCCCAGCCTTTCTCCAAAGGGTATTGCCACAGCCTGAATTCAGCTAGCCACTTGATTGCTCTCTTGTGGGCAGAGCTGTAGGAGCAAATGCACAGAGAAGACCTCCTGGGTCCCCAGATACAGGCTTGTGTCCTTTGCATGATGCCTTCAACACCTGGAGATGCTGAGATGGCTTCATATCACACTGAGAACAGTACCTGTGGTGGAACGGTGGGATGGGAGGAGGGAGCAGGAGATAGATGATCCCTCCTTGTTTTGCAAAGATTCAGCGATTGCCCTTGGTCCTTTCACCTCTGCGGGGCCATGTCAAGTGCTACAGCATTTTAGATGTTTCCCAAAGTGTCAGTGCTCAGAGCACCATTAGGAAGAGACTAGATGAATGACCAAAACAGAGGGGCAAAATAAATTAGGCAGTTCAGATGCTGCAAATGGATAATGAAATGTGTGGTTGTGAGACAGCCCCTTCTCCAGCCCGTTGCAGCGATGTTTATAAATCAGCATAACAAAGCAGGAGCCCAAATTAGGCCTGTGTGACATTAAAGGTGCATTTAGCTACAGAGTGTAGCACTGGCTGCTCGAAAACCAGATGGATGCTCTGACTCTGCTGCAGCTTGGATGGAGATGACAGCAAGGCTGTGCCCGTGGGGCCGGGTCAGCCCCTCCTTGGGTATTGTGTTTCCCGTTCCGCAGAGTGGCCGTTCTGCTCCGTGGGCGCAAGCCGCGGTTTATTCCCATTTGTAGCTCTCTCCAGGTCTGCCTCCTGAGGTGTTGCTCTCTCCTCCTGTCCCTAGTCCCTAAAGTGACTTTACCACTCCCTCTGGGATAGCAACTACGGTGCCTGGCACGTCATCTTCGAGCAGTGGTGCCTCCCATCCTCGCAGGCTGCCCGTAACCTCATCTGTGAGGTCCCTGGCCATACCAAAACCCTGCCTGTTATCTGCCTCATCCATCGCATGCAGGGAAGCCTAACTGCCTGGTGTCGGTGCTCCTAAGCGAGCAGTATTATATTACTCCACATAAATGTCACATTAATGGAGCATTATAACCAAAAGATGCTCGTAGATCACTCTAAACCATTTTAGGCATCTGTTATGCTTCAGCCACCTGCTCTTCACCCATTCATTTGTGTTTGGGGTGGGCAGGACGCTGTTGGGAGAGCCTGGAGAGAACCTGGCCAGAGGCGAGAGTTGGGCCTGTGCAATGGAGGAGCCCACCAGGGCCTCTCCACTAACATGGAGCCCCGGCGTCACTGGCCCATGTTGGCTGTGCTGGAAGAGGCGTAGCAGGGGGGTGCCGGGAGGACACTCCACCACTCGGCTTCGAAAGGGTGTTAATAGGAAATGCTGACTTATCTGAGCTGGCTCCATGCCTTCTGAAAGTCCAGTGTCGGCACCGGGGGAGCCCGAGCGTCGGCGCAGCCCGGTGCCTCGTCTGCGACGGCTTTCTAGATCACACCATGTAGCACAGCCCAACAAAGGGCCTTTAAATCCTAGTCAAGAAGACAGACAATAGAAGGTCAGAGTTTAAAAGAGAAAGTGTGCCTCAGACTGATGTAATTCCCCTTCTCCCCCCTTTTCTTAGTGTGAATCCTTTGATATTTGAGCAGGGAAATCCTCTTTATCGGGAAACTCCACCTCCTCTTATCTCATACTCCCTCGAAAATGCCATCAGCTCTCCCACCTTCTGCGCCTCCCAACCCAGTTTGTGGTGGAAACCTGCCCGCGCTGGCGCCCGGCTCTCCTGTCCCCCTCACCCCGTGGGCACAGCGAGGGCTGCAAGTAATCACCCTCTGGCTAATGAGTCCCACAGGGGGCTGTGCTTGCCCATCATGGTCAGCATCCTGGAAGCACTGATGACTTGTCATGACAATGTTGGTGATGTTGGTGAGGTGTCCATGCTCGTCATAGCAGTGGCTGGGCTCAGGTCAACACGGGAGCAACCTTAGAAGCATGTGGGGTTTATTTCCCCAGCCCTGACCCTTGGCTCAGCCAGCGTTCAGGTGTATTGGAGCAGCTGCCTCCTTGGAGCTGGAGGAGCCTGTGGCCACAAGCAGAGGGTCAAAAACCTGTTGGCAGAGCAAGCACAGTGCTGCTGGAGCTTTGCAGAGTACGGAGGGCCGCAGTGTGCTGGGAAGGAGTGACCCCATGGGAGGGAAAAACCCATCAGACATCAGCCTGCCTTCCCACATGTCTCTACCTGTGCTGGAAGGGCCTTTGTCACTCCCTTCACGTTTGTCACCTGATATAGTGGCCACTGGCTGTCATGCAGGTGATGCAACCTCCACCCATCAGGACACTGCCTTCACAGCCCTCTTGGCTTTCCTCTCTGGCATTGCAGGAGCACCCCTGACTCTTCCTTGGGCTTATGCTCATCCCCTCTGGTTACCTGTATATACTTTGCCCAAACTGGGACTTGGGAGTTTGCATTACGCTGATGATTGCATCAGATAAGTCCTGTTTCTCAACCTCCATGCAACGGGCTGCAGTAAGGCTCGTTAGCGCTCTTTAATTTGTTACAATAAACAACCACAAAGCCAGGGGAAGGAAACATCCCTGTGTGTATGCTCAAAGCCGCTGGGTATCTCCACGGAGCTGTGACAGCTCTGGAGACCAAAGAGCTTCTGTTCTTCTCCTGCTCCATGGAAAATCAGATCATGGCTCTGACCCGTGCTGGTGGTAGTCACAAAGCACCAGGCTCTCTCGCCTGAGCAGGTTTCCACCTGGAGTAACTTGATAGATGCCAGTAGGAGTATTTCCAGTGTATGTTTACTTAAGGCAGCGCAGAGACGTGCCCAACACATCTTTTGAGTGTGGAAGATGTTGGGCAGTGGGTAACCACACAGGCATCCAGCTGGAGCCAGTGACAGCTAAGGTGCTAGATACTACAGAGCTTTGCTCATCCAGAAGAGCCTGTGAGTGATCCATAACCCCAGGGCAACCCTTGGGGATGCAGTCAGGGCACCCGCCCTGCAGATATCCCAGCCCTGAAGACTCATCCCTGAAATCAGGTGGGAATGGCCACCAAATTTTCCTTCTTAAGCCTTTAAAAGTGACTTTTCAAGTACTTTGGATTTTGTCATTCACATTGCTGTTTCCTCTCCCCACAGCCCTCAGACACACGGGCCTTGGGCAAGAAGTCATGGCACTTCTGGCTTCCCAGGCTCACTCTATGCTTCCCTACTTCCAGCTTCTCAAAACTTGGAAAAGATCTTGGCTGCCAGAAGGTCGTGGTGCAGAATGGATGGAAACGGTGTCATTAATTTTTCAGTTTATTTAGATTGTAATTCTTGCAGTTCCAACCCAGATTAGCGCTCCCTGGGCTTAAAATAACACAAAGGGAACTGTCAGAATCAGAACACAAATATTAGCATGATGAAGCATGTCAACAGGTAGCCACGAGCACTTTCTGTCTGCATGAGTAACGTCTTTAAGTGATTTACTGGTAACAGAGCAGGGAGGATGGGCAGAAAGTGGCATTTGTTTTCAAACTGGCACATTGCTTTAATTGCAGTTTTTTTATTGTTGTCACTTGTCAGGGAAGATACCTTCTCAGTCAGGGTGAGCTCTGGGCTGGGGAGGTGGCCCTGGGACATGGCTGAGTTTCAAGTACCAGCCTTTTGCCAGAGAAAGAGGAGAGGAGCAGATAGTCTGGACAAGACCTGCTAATAATGCCCTTATTTTGCTGTTAAAATGCGTGTGAGATCCCCGACTGAAAGACATGTGAGGAGACAGCTGTGGCACATAGCAAATCGTGGCTCTAACACCCAGGGACGTGCTGGTCAGCCCAGGGATGTGAGAAGTTCCTGCTGCCAAGTCCTGGAGAAGTCTCAGTGCAGAGCAGCTCCTGGTTGCACTGATGGCTTTGCTCTTTGCCGTTTGACTGATCATTGGTGGTCATTCCTGAGCGGCAGCATCCAGCCGTTGCTTAAGGGGATGGTAGACATTTATTTGCAGAATTAAAACAAAAAAGATAATAAAAAAGAAAAAGAGGTGGGGAGAAAGAAAGAGAAGAGGGAAAACTTGCACTAGGAATGAAGGAGGATCCTTTTGGGTTTGTTGATAGCGCTGAGGACATTGAAGGAGAGGCCGTTTCTCCTCCCCGCTGAGCAGCGGCACGTGCCAGTTCTGATGGCTGGGAGCAACTCCCTCACCACATAAGCTCTGTGGTCTTCCCAAAAAACCCTGGTGCAGCCCTTCCTGTCTTTATTTCTACCCTCTTTTACCATCCAGTTGGTGCTTCCTCTCCACCGGGCAGAGTTCTCTGGTATCCCATGGATGCCGACATGGAGGTTCTTGGAAATAAAAAAAGATGAATGATGTTGCTGGCTCCTAAGGACCTTTCCCACTGCATCCCTCAAAAAAACGTGCCTTGTGGATGTTTTGTTCGNAGAACCACTCAGCAGTTTTTTCAACCACTTTTATTGGTGATTTGGGGTTTCTCGTGGGGTTTTACTTGTGGGTGCATGCGTGGGGAGAGACATTGGCTTCCTCTGTAGCCTGAAAACTTTGAAAATCTCTAACCTGGGTGCAAAACATGCCTGTGGTGCATCAGCATCTCCTCCTTCCTTTCTGCCTTCCTTCCTGGAGAAAATACAACAGCGCTGGCAGTCGGAGCAGAGTTTCTCAATCTCCTCTTACAGGAGCTCTAACTTAATGGCAAAAACATGGCCTGGCCACCTCACTACTTACTGTCTTCAAAAAAAAATCTGTTTGTTTGGTTTTCCTCCTCCGCTTTCCGTGTGGCCGGCACGAGGCCGGCTCCCACCTTCCCACCAGCTGAATTCTTGCAAGACACTAACAGGGTTTGCACCTGGGCAACCGATGGCTGCGGGTGGCTCCGAGGGTCCTGTGCCACTTTCCCTCCCAAAGCTGTGCCACCAGTTAAGATGACAGATTTTCCCTCCCCCCCCAGACCTCAGAAGGCTTTTGAACCATAAGCACTTCACTAGGTTTGAATGTTTTTGGCTGGATTCTAAGCAGATTTAATCAACATAAACACTTGTGGGTGCATATAGGTTGCTGCCTTTAATAAAGGGCGAGCTCCCCCCACCCTCTCCCCCCACCCCCCTTCTTTCTTCCTTCTTTTCATCCTTTATTTTGCATCCTGCCACGCTCGATGGCGTTTAATCCCTGCCCTTCTGTCTGTTGAGATATTATGTTTTTTTAATAGTGCTTGTTTATGACTAAGGTCAAAGACAGTATTTCAGAACAAAAATTAGACTTAGTTCATAATTGAGTACATATGTATGTTACTGTTTATTTTTATAGTTTGCTAATTTATTTTTAAACAGCTCGGTCGAGCCAACATGTTTATAGGTCTGTTTATCACATGTCTCGCCAGTCGGAGCGCTAAAAGACACATGCTTTTCAATAGCACAGATCCGAAGTTAAATTAGATAATACCGCCAGGTAGCAATTTAATTACATTAATTGAATGTTTAGGTTGAAATGTAGTTTTGCAAAGGCTATAATGGAATACATTTATAAGTGTCTGCATATAAATCTCGGTGTTGAAAACGTTATCCGAGCCCGCTGCCGGGGAAGTGCAGCTCCACCGAGTGGCTTTGCGGGAGGAATGGGGCACCGGGTGCCGTCGTGTCGGGCTCGGGCACCCGGGCCGGTGGTTGTGGGCACAAAGCTCTGCCCACGTCCCTTTGCTGTGACAGGAGCTCATGGTGAGTTACCTTGCTGGGTGGCTCTGTGGCCTCATCCAGTCCGCTGGGGTCGGAAGTACACCCGTCCATGCGGAGTCCCGATGGAGAGATAAGGGGGGAGCGGGTGCTTTGCGGGAGGGCAGAGTCTCCTGCCTTAGCCAACATGGAGACAATGTTTGTCCAGCTGAAGCCAAGCCCTCTTGCCAGCTGCCATGCCGGATTGTACCTACGGGCTCCGGCTCCGGGCTGCCTTCCCCAGCCCAGGAACTGGAAAACAGCCCTTGGAGAGGAAGCGCTGCCCAAGAGGAGAAGCTGTGACAGAGCCGCGCTCTCCAGCCTGGATGGGGATTTGATCCTCAGCGTAAACATTTTCAGCCACCATATTGCTGGGAGAGGGAGAGGGAAAGTTCCTCCATTTGACAGAGCCTGAGAGCAGCAGGCTTGCTTGGGAAGGGTGGTAGAAGCTGCTCTGGCCCAGTTTGGTTGTGTTTGTACTGGTGGCCTCTGCACGCACCTATTTCCAAGCAAAACGTTCAAATTCTGGCGTTTCAGTCGGGAGTGGCTCTGGGCTGGTTTTGCAGCTTCCTTTTAGGATCTGGAGAGCTGAATGACTCTGGTTTCAAAAGAAAAAAAAAAGTAAAATAAAAGGAGCAGGAGGTCATAGGTGGATTTTTATCAGGGCACAGGGATAGATAAGAAGTAACCAGAGGAAAGTCACAGCTCGGGCAACATTCTTGTGCTGCCGTGGGTGATCTCTCTTTGGGTGTCTGCTTGGTGGGAGGCATGGAGGAGGAAGAGGAGGAATGTGCAAGAACTAAACACTCAGGCACTGGGGAAGCATTTGAAATAGGCTGGTGGTGAGCAGACCCATGGCATGTCTCAGGCTCCTGTGTAGCAAAGAAGCCAGGAAAATGCACTGGGATCTGCACTGGGATGTGTCCATCGGTTTTGTACATCTACTCATGTGCAGGGACTTGCAGCTGCTCTCTGGGTTGGGGTGGTCACTTGGGGTGTGGGATTTTTCCCCAAATCACACCTTTGATGAGTTGGTGATCTCTCCAAATGCTCATCCCCTGACAAGACACGGAGGAGGCAGGGCCTGGGGGTAACAGGAATGGCTGTGCAGGTCCAGGTCATCACAGACCTTCCATGAACAACACAAGGCTTTAGCAGATGGCTGAGGAGTGTGTTCCTCTACCTGGTCTTACTCAGCTTTCTTCAGCACGTAGCTTTTCTGCTCAGGCTTTGTTTGGACCCAGGTTTCATCATGTGGCCTTTTGCACACCCAGGATTGGGTTCCCGATGCTGCCTGTCTTCAGGAGCTGTACCCTGGCCCTCGCTGTGATCTGGTGGCCCCTAAGCCAAATGTCCCCACCAGCCTCCTCCAAGACTGCCAAGGACCTGTCGCTGCTTTGGGCTGCTGTGCCTGCAGCGGGTCTCGGAGCATGTCTGTCACGCTGTGGGGGTGAAGCCTTCTGCTCAGTTTCACTTGCAAAGCACCTGATGAAAATGCACACAAACCCATCTCAACACTGAACCCAAGTGGGGACAACTTGGGCATCTCCTCTAGGTGAAAATGCTGATGTAGATACAGCCGGTGGTGCTCCTGTGCTAATGCAAAACACCGGCACAGATTAAAGGAAGGGATTTTTATGGTTGTGGAGAAATGTCCTGACCCAGGCAGGAGATTTCCATGGTGTGTGAGAGGTTTTTGTGAGTGTGGCTTCACGAGTGGCTGTAATTGAGGTGAGAAGTGAGAGCAGACAGAGCTTGGGGCAGCAGAAGAGGCGACCGTGGTCCACGCTTGCACAAGCTAGAGGAATTAGTCAGTGAAGAGATGTGAAGGACAAGTGACATAAAGACATGGCTTCTCAGGTTGAGGTGCCCTTAGTGAATCTGGCATTTTGGGACACTCATAGAATCATAGAATAGTTAGAGTTGGAAGGGACTCCCAGAGGTCATCTAGTCCCTGTAAGAAGTAGGGACACCCCAACTAGATCAGGTTGCTCAGGGCCTCATCCAAGCTGGCCTTGAACGTCTCCAGGGATGGGGCATTCACCACCTCCCTGGGCAACCTGTTACAGTGCTCCACCACTCTCACAGTAAAGAACAGTCATGGGTGTTTGTTTTTTTTTCTGGAAAGCCAGACTTTGTAGAAAGACCCCAGGATGGAAGAACCCAAGAACTCCAGTTTCTTCCCTATCTTTCAGGTTAAAGGTGGGTTCTCCGTGACTCCTGATGGACTCTGTGGTGGGGCCCAGCCTCATGGGCCAGCTTCTGCTGAAGAAACACGGTGTGAAGCGATTAGAGGGCATGACTTGAAGCACATACAGAAATATTTAACTCTGTTAACAGCATTTGCTTTCTTTTCCTCTTGCTTTCCTCACCCATCTATAAAGCGCCGTTTCTTTGTGGGCCTGATTTGCATGTAAACGTTGGGCAGATGTTTGTCCCCTCCTTTGGTAACTTGTGACTAACTGTCTTAAAAAGCTGTTGCCAGTGGGGTTTTCCTATCCCCTCTCTTTTTAGCTGAAAAGAAATGAGTGATTTAATTTTTTTTTTCGTGTTACAAAAGCTCACCTCTGGCCCGAGACCAACCAGGGAGAGTTTCTGCTTGCAGACTAAAAATAGTCCAAAACCAGAGGGTTTCAATGAAAGTCTCAACAGAAAACTGAAGTTACAGCAGCCACCACCAGGTGATTACCATAATGCCAAGTGCTTATTGCTCTGCTCAAGGTTTCCAAACGCTTGGGAATGATTCCAGCTTGTTTGGGCTCGGGAACAAAACCTCTCTGAGATGCCGCAGCCAGGGTGGAAGGGATCCAGGGAGCAGCGGGAAGCGGTGCAGCACCGTCCCCGTGCCCAAGGCTTGTTTTAAAGGCTAAAGCTAACAGAGCATCCCATAGAGTTGTGGTAGGAATATTTGCAGGCTGAGTTCAAAGCACTTCTTTAAAAATCATCAGTCACGGCTCAACAGCTGCCGTGCTTAACTTATTTTGGGGAGGAGGTGGAGCGGGAGGACTGCTGTATTCAGGACGCTGAGGTGGTACCTGTTTTAGGACCAGATTCTGGTCTTTTCACATTGGAGGACATCTTACTTCCCTCCCCACCCTGCCCCAGTTCTGCTTGTGAAGAAAACCATTGCTGTCATAGAATCATAGAATGATTAGAGTTGGAAGGGACTCCCAGAGGTCATCTAGTCCAACCCCCCTGCAAGAAGCAGGGACACCTCCAACTACATCAGGTTGCTCAGGGCCTCATCCAACCTGCCCTTGAACTTCTTCAGGGATGGGGCATCCACCACCTCTCTGGGCAACCTGTTCCAGTGCTCCATCACTCTCACAGGAAAGAACTTTTTCCTAATATCCAATCTAAATCTCCCTCCCTCTATTTTGAAACCATTACCCCTTGTTCTGTCACAACAGGCCCTACTGAACAGCCTCTCCCCATCTTTCTTGTAGTCCCCCTTGAGGTACTGGCAGAGCGCTAGAAGGTCTCCCCGGAGCCTCCTCTTCTCCAGGCTGAACAGCCCCAACTCTCTCAGCCTGTCCTCATAGGAAAGGTGCTCCAGCCCCTTTATCATCTTTGTGGCCTCCTCTGGACCCTCTCCAACTGGTCCATGTCCTTCTCATGTTGGGGGTTCCAGCACTGGACACAGTACTCCAGGTGAGGTCTCCCGAGGGCAGAGTAGAGGGGGAGAATCCCCTCCCTCGACCTGCTGGCCAAGCTACTCTTGATGCAGCCCAGGATGTGGTTGGCTTCTGGGCCACAAGAGCACATTGTCAGCCCATGTTGAGCCTCTCATTTGCTGTGGGATGTGTGTTTGTGAAGATCCTCTCCCCCCAGCCCCCCACCACCCGAGTCTTTGAGGGCAGCCCACTTAGAGGACCCATGGAGCTGTATTTTCCGTACGGTAATGAGCCAGCGTGACGTACCAGCCATGGGAAATCTGAGAGACTTGCAAGACCCTAGGAGGGTAGAAAATTACTTAATTTACTTTGTGTGCAATAGTCTTAATTTTCAACTATTTGAACAACTGATTGCTGGGGCAATCATCACATCTTCAGAGTTAAGATGTTTCCTGCTGGAACGGAACATTAGCTAAATCAGCGATGGCTGGGGGGGGGCAAAACGGAGCCATCGCTTGCGTCCATCTGGGGGTAAAGAGGAGATCAAGTGAAATCCCTGACCCCAGGCTGCAAGGCTTTCTATTTTCTGGGAAGGGGGGAGGCAGTTGAAGGTTACCTGATCTGGTGATTAATTTCCCAGGTGGGGAGCTGATGGTGGCTCCAGCAGGTAGGAGCAGGGTCTGGTTTCCTTCTGAGTGGGCGAAAACCCTTCTGCTTGGTGATTCCCCTGGTATTTGCTAATTGTGAGGAAAAAAAAAGTGATAAAACCAAACAGTGGGATTACATAATGTCTCGGGTGCTTTCTTTGCAAATTAGTAATAATCCTGTGTGGTTTTGACCCATTCCACAGAGATGGTGGAGGGCTGGATTGTGCTGCCTGGTTTTTGTAAGCAGCCAGTTGAACCTTGAGTAAAGGGACTAGAAACTGGGGTTAGGGTTAGGTGTTGGAGACCCTGTACTGTGAGTCTTTCTTCCCCAGATGAGTTTTCCCACAGATTTGGGTGAGAGATGCCTTGTGTAGGTACCTACTCATGAAGAAACTGGTTGTTTAGCTCATGGGGATGGGAAATAGCAGAAGTGTAAGGGCTCACATGGGGAAGGAGAATGGGACCCACTTTGTTGGTCAAGATCGAGCTTGGACTGCAGCAAAAATGACAGAGGAGTTTTCATTGTGAAAACAGCACATCCCACTGAAAAAAAATATTTATAATTGTTCAGAAAGGAAAATGGGCATGAATATTAACAGGCCTTTTCCTGCTTTTCTGTGCCAGTGGAAAAAGAAAAATCCAGTGTGAAAGTATTTTCTTATGAAAAACAACCCCCCCAAAGTGGACTATAGAACACAATACTAATTTCTGAAGGCCAAGAGCTCCATGAGTGAGGATATTTAATTACAATGGCAAAGTACAAACATTTCCTAGCGAGCATTTGGCGTGTGAATAATAATTAATTAATTCCTTGGCTAAAAACGAGCCTCCTGCTCGTGTTCCTTCGGTGGGCTGGGAATCCCAGCCTACTTTTTATTTTGTTTTGCTGACAGCTGCCCATCAGATGAGCTGTTGGGTGGCTGTTTGTATAAGCTGAGGCTTTATGTTTTGCTATGTAGATGGTTGCACTGGGGGTCAAACGGTTTTGGTGAGCAGACTCCTGCAATGGGAGCTGAGGAGAGCGGTGGATCGGCCGGTTCAGGGGTACCGAGTATCTGACTACTACAGTAGTAAGTGTCTGTGCAAATATTCATACAGTTTATACAGCCCTGATGACTTTTGAATTGCATTATTCCCATGCAAAAGAGCTCTCAGATTCCAGGGTTTCCAAGATTTACTTCTTACATCTCTCCTTTGTTCTGCCAGCTCCGAGTGAGCTCTGCTCATCCTCAGAGCTCGCTGGACCTGTGCCAGCGCCCAGCCAGGAGCAGGGAAGGTGGTGAGCCCGAGCAGCAGCACCCAGCCTGAGCAGCACCCAGCCCAAGCAGCACCCAGCCTGAGCTGATAAGCCCTGTGGAGAGGTGGCTGTATTAGTTCAGGCTCAGCCCCGTGGTGCAGGGCTGGCTCAGAGCAGCCGTGCTGTGGCTCTGGGCTGAACACAGTCCGGCCACCTGGAATGAGGGGGGTGTGAAGAAGTACCCCCATGCATTTAAGAGCTGTGTTTTAATGCCAGGCTGCAAATTCCCACCTTATCCTGACATGCTGCTCCTCCCTTGGGTCACTGGGAGGCCAAAACCCTGCAGCTGGTTGCCGGAGTCTTCCATTGACTGAACGTGGCATCACGCCCCGGGTAGGGAAATGGCAGTTCTCACCTCAAAGGAGAGGCTGGGGGGCTGTGGGGGCTTATGTGCAGGGTGGATGTGGAGCCAGGGGTTAAGTGTGTTTGGACTAGGTGTGGAAGTGAAGTCATCTTGTGCCTTTCCTGCTGGAGGTTAGGGCAAATAGCTGGCATAGGTTGGCAGCCCACTGTTGCCAATGTGTATGGTGTGGTGGTGATTCTCACCGCTTCTGTGTTTTTTCTTAAAGGTTTCTAGGAGCCATGGGATTATGGCATCCTACTCTGGGCTGAAGGTTCAGTCCCACTGCAGATCAGATACATACAGATACGATTCATGCTGCTCACTGCCGTGAGACCAGAGGGGATTATTCCAGATCTACAAAGCCAACAGGCCTTTAAGTCAGTGGTGGGGAAGGCTGGAGGCTTTGTGAAAGTTATTTGAATGGATTAAATGCAATATTGTGTCCAGTTCTGGGCCCCTCAGTTCCAGAAGGACATACAACTCCTTGAGAGAGCCCAGCACAGGGCCACCAAGATGATGGAGTGGAACATCTTCCTTCTGAGTTCAGGCTGAGGGAGCTGGGGCTCTTCACCTTGGAGAAGAGCAGACTGAGGGGTGACCTCATTAACTTTTCTAAATATATAAAGAGTGAGTGTCAGGAGAACAGAGCCAGGCTCTTCTCAATGATGGCCACTGATAGGACAAGGGACAACAGGTCCAAGCCAGAGCAGAGAAAGTTCCATGTGAATATGAGGAAAAGGTTTTTCCCTGTGAGGGTGACAGAGCCCTGGGACAGGCTGCCCAGAGAGGTTGTGGAGTCTCCTTCTCTGGAGACATTCAAGATCAATCTGGACACGTTCCTGTGTGACCTACACACAGGTGTGAGGGTGACCTACATATCTAGGTGATCCAGCTTGGGCAGGGGGGTTGGACTGAATGGTCTTTCGAGGTCCCTGCCAACTCCTAATGTTTTGTGATTCCATGAAGTGCTGTCAGTGGAAAGTAGTGGCTGTCCCAAAGCAGGGTGGGAGCATATCAGCAGCTGCCCCAGCCCTGGCAGAGCAAGTCCCATATATTTTGACATGCTGATAACAGTTGTGTATCCTGTTACACACTTACTTGTAAGTTTAGGAGTTTGGAAAAATGTTTGTGAGGTTGTGAAACTGGTGTCTGGGGCTGCTGCAGGTCTCCTTCAGCATCACAGCCCAGGGGAGTTTTTGTTTTTGGGGATGAGTGTGTGTCTTACAATGGCTGTGAGTGTATCTCTGGAGGTCTCAAAGGAGTGGGCTCTTCTGGAGCAGTACTTGTTTGCTTTTAGGGGATGTTATCCCCTAAGTAAAGAGGAGTAGCAATCCTATGATCATAGAAACAAAGCAAATTGTTATGGCATTTCTGCCTACTAGTATTTAAGTAAAAAAAAACCCCAACTATGGTATATAATTTCTAAATGAGCTGTACATGCCTCAGCTCTGGCCTCCTGGAGCAGCATCTGAGACATCAGATTCAGTGGCCAGTGCTCCAGCAGCCTTTTCCATTAGGTAGCAGAGAGCTGTGTCTGTCCACCATGGCAGAGCCTGTTCCTCCCCCATCCCCTCCACTGCCTTGGATGGATGGGACAGAAAAGGATCGAGTGAAGGGGGAAAATCTGCCTCCTGGTGCTCCCACTGAGGGTGAAAGCCAGGTTTTCCACAGTGTCTGGGCAGTCTGGTGGTATTGCTGGGTTGGTGCTGCTCCTGCAGCACCCGGTGCCACCGCCACCCAACTGGCCAGTATCTCTGGATGGACCCTGCACAGTGCAGCAATGTGGCTAGCCAGATAACAAGGGCATTGGCCCTGTTTTTCTGGCCATGTTCTAACAGGAATAACCCCTTCCCTGAAATTTCTCCCTCATTCCTTAGGCTAAAATGATTTCATTCCTCAGCGAGATGCGGACTGCTGTTGTGGCTGCCCACAGTGGACAGGACGGGGTCCCCTCCCTCCCTGCAGGGTTATTCGAGGGGCTGTGGGCAGTGCTGTGCTCAGAGAGGCTGACAGTTAGGGCTGGTTGGGAGGACTGCAGGTGTTTCCCTGGCAGCCTCTCTCGGTTTCCAGTGGGGATGTGCCCTGCGACTTCGGCACCGCAGCTTCAGAGCAGGCAGACACATCAGTAAGTCCTAAGGGCAGGTGTAAGGTCTGTGTAGTGTGTTGCTCGGTGTATGTTGTGGCTCTGTTGGCCAGAAGTGTGGTTGTTGGTGTCTCGTGGGCTGTGTAGCTGGAGCAGGTGGGTTTTGAAGTGGTCACCTGTCCTTGGTGATTCCTCCACAGTAGCTCTGTCCCTCTCAGGATGAGCGATGTGGCGCAGGACATCTTCATCCCGAGTGCCAGAAGCAGTGGCTGTAGGGAAATGCTGATTCAGTGAGGGTTTAAAAGCTCAGCTTTAGAGAAGCTGGGGAAGGAAGCGCTTAAACCTGTGGGGTGTACAGCACCAGGCACATCGGCTGTGACTGCAGCCCAGCAGCTGTCTGCAGCCCACACGGGGCTGATCCTCATCACCACCGTCTCCTATAGAAGTGGGCAGGCTGCTGCAAGAGGACAGGTCCTACCCCTTGGCTCCCACCACAGTGTCCTCCAAGGCTGTCCCTCGGCCATCTGGGGGAAGCATGGTGGTAGTTCCATAGAGCTGGAAGCTCAGACAGCAGCAAAACAGGCAGGTAGGCAGAGCCCAGAGGGCCTTATCCTGCCCCAGGGGTGAAGGACCGGCAGTTCGTCCCAGGACTGCAACTGTGCTCCATGAACAGAACCAAAATCTCCACCTGGGTTTGGTGGTTTGCCCCTGAGTACTCATACCCTGGAGATGACTTCTTGCAGTGCCTGCCCAGGCACAGGAACGTATCTGTATGCTTTGAAACGTTCACACACGTGAGTGGCCTCGGCACTGAAATGGTAAATATGCTGCAGAAAATGGCTTTTAATCACAGCAAGAGCTTTTCTTCTCCATAGTCGGTGACCAGAGTGCAGGTAGAGGGGGAAGGACTTGAGCTGCTCTGGCTCTTTCTCCATCTCTGTCTGTCTCAAGGGGTGGTGACGTCTGTCCCTGCAGCTGAGCAGGGAAGTGCCATTCAGGGGCTGAGTATCACGACTTCATCTGTGTTTATTACAAGTGTCTCCCAGCAGTAACGCATGCCCGGGTGGACAGACAGACAGACAGGCAGGCAGTAGGCTCCTACCCCCTCCCCCCAACCCCCAAGAACCTGCAGCAGTGTCTGCACACCCCGCTGCTGCCCAGCGCGTTGCCTCAACGGGCAGATGTCACCGTTGCTCAATGCGACGAAGGCCTGAACGTCTGTTTACTAACGGATAAGATGGTCAGGCCCTCGCAGGGTGTGCTGAGCCGGCCTGTGCAACTCCTGTGGTTTCCAACCGTACTTATCGAGGGAGGGGGCTGCCTGCCCAGGGAGGGTGTTTCCTCTAATCAGGGACTTCACATGCCAATGGCAGGCAGATGTGCAGGGGGCACAGGCTCGGCTTTTTCACAACAGCCGCCTTCCGCGCGCTCGGGGAACGTTCTCTTGGGAATTGGGAGTTGGAAAGAAACACTTTGCTCAGAAAAAGTAAATTGTCCTGGAGAAAGGGTAGGAACCTCACAGCCACCCAATTTTCACCATATGGTACAGAAGGATTTGAATCATCCCGGTATTCCCTAACAGTAAGTTTAGCTCCAAAACACCTTCATAGAATCATAGAATCATAGAATGTTTAGAGTTGGAAGGGACTCCCAGAGGTCATCTAGTCCAAACCCCCTACAAGAAGCAGGGACACCCCCAACTAGATCACGTTGCTCAGGGCCTCATCCAACCTGGCCTTGAACTTCTCCAGGGATGGGGCATCCACCACCTCTCTGGGCAACCTGTTCCAGTGCTCCACCACTCTCACAGGAAAGATCTTTTTTCTAATATCCAATCTAAATCTCCCTCCCTCTATTTTGAAACCATCTCCCCTTGTCCTGTCACAACAGGCCCTACTGAACAGCCTGTCCTTCGCCAAGTCCTTCTAGAGGCTTCTTCCATTGTCCACCCTCCAGCCCAGAGACAGTGACCGCATGTGACATGGTCACAGGCTCAATTTTAACGACATCTCTCCTGCTTATCAGACTATATAATAAACGTGGCTTTAAGGGGGGGTGGGTGGAATTTTTGGGGAGGGGTGCAAGAGAAGCAGTGAATGGGGAGGCCAGACACCATTGTCTGGCAAGAATGCGATCCCCACGCCTGGGTTCGCCTTCCAAATTGTCCCAGCATCAATCCTCCCCCCCCCCCTTCCCCTGCTCCTTTTCGGGATTTCCTCCTCCAGCCGGGGTTTTGTTTTGGAACAAGCGTTGGTCAAACAAGCTTTTGTTTGCGGTCAGTCGCTTGGCACACATACACCACTTCTGGTGGAGGACAATGAGGAAGCTGTTTCGGGGGCAGCTGCGGTGGGACTGAAAGGGAATACTGATGGAAAGGGGGTGCTGGGAGGAAATGGCTGGGTGGAAATTAATTGGGAGGATCTTAAGGAGGCCGGGTGCTTGCAGCTAGGTCGCCTTCCCCTGCAGGGAGTCCTTCAGGCCTCACCCTGCTGGCCGGCTCGTGCTGGTTTGCGTTGCTTTTTTGACCCACCTCGGACCAGTCAGGAAAGTTGGACAAAATATTTGTGACGATGTGTCTAAAAACAGCTTCCTCTCAGGTAGGAGTAAACTATTTAAGGCAATAACTGAGTTGAAAAGGAATTATATAAGTGAGACTGACTTCTTTGTCAGCAAAAATTGCAGCAAAACCTGTTCGTAGATGACATTACCTAAATGACATTACGTACCTATGTCCTTTCTTTCACATTTCCTGTAATCCTGTTACAGCATTGTCCCATTACCTCAAGCACTGTCATCTTTAAATGCTATCAGATCTTAACTGGGTGGCCAAGGACATCAGAAAAGGATCGAGGTGAAGATGAAGGCAGTTTCAGACCTGCCGGATACACAGCCATCTCCCAGCTTGCCCCCAAACGAGGTGTTTTCTGATAAAACATTCAGGTAAAAGAGATGATTCAAGGACTTTGAACATTTCTGGATATCTTTGCCGCCCATTGCTATGTCATCCAGCAAGTTTTCAGGGCCTGCAGTTGGTTGAGTGCAAATGGGGTGTCAGAAATGCTTTGGGGGGGAGGTGGTGGCAGTTAGGAGCTTGCTGATGCTTGTTGGAAAGTCCTTGTCCCCAGGAAAATGAGGATCTGGAGGCAAGTGGCTGGGACTGCTTCCCTGTATGGCTTTCACAGCATTAATGGCTGTTGGCAAAGCCCACCGAGCTCCTTGGACTTGAGGTGTTATTAAGTGCAACATCTGGTTGTTAATTGTTATTAACATTATTGCTCTCTAAAAACAAAAAAAAAAATGACATGAGGCCAATTTCTTTTAGTCCAACCACGAGGGTGCTGCTGTGGTTTTTTGAAAGTGCTGCAAGATTTGATGGCAAGTGGGAGGATTGTGGCTTCTGCCATTTACCTGCTGAATATTCCGCGCTTCTAAGCCCGGGCAGTGGGAAGCGCTGGTGTCAGAGCCTGTTTAAACTGGCAGCCCCTCTCATCAGCCTGTAATAGAGGGGATGATAATTGCCAGTTCTGGGGGCAGGAACGGTCGTTTTGTTATCTCTGGGTGCAGTGCTGTGCTCTGAGGGGCTCCAGTCCCCCCCGTGGTGGCTGCCAGACCTGGCTGCAGTGCAAACAGCAGCTGCCTTGAACCCAGCATGCTCACTGTGGACAAAAGGCTGTTGGCCAGGGCGTGCGGTGACGGATCTGGTCACCCACCTTCAGCCCTGTGAGCTGGTTTCCCCTGAAAAAGCAGTGACTGTGGGTTGGCAGCGAGGTGGCGATGCCAGTGGGGACCAGCACATGGTTTGCCATGTGAGTTGTCCCAGCTGAGTGGATGTAGAGGTGTTGCTGGCAGGGCACGGCAAGTCCTCCTGGGCACGGGGTTGGAAGAGCTGAGGAGCCAGTAAAGGAAAACTCGTGGATTAAGATCAGGAGAGGAGTTTATTTGGCCCAGTGCAAGGGTTAGACAGCACCAAGGCCTGGAGGTTTGCCTCAGTGAGACTAAAGAGGGCTTGGATCCCTAAAGATTCCTATGTAAAATTAACAGTGGAACAACCCATGGATGTTTGTTCCAGGAAAGGGTATCATCATTTGGCCATATAAACTACACAGATTATTCACTTAATCAGGCTGGATTAGGCTTTGGGTTTTTTTTTTAATCACTATCTGTTACTGGTATCTAATTGCTGACAGTTACAGTATTTAATTGCATTTTCCTGTAAGAAAATGCCTATCTTGCTAAAAGATGGGATTCACTACAATCAGTTTCATTCTTTAAACCTCTCTTGTTTCCATGTTATTCTTTACCATCGATTCAGTCTTGACTCATCCTCTGAGACTGGTCCTCTGGCCTCATCATCTGCTGACCTGAGGCCACGAGAAGGCATAAATCTCCATGCCAAGTGTTCACAAATGAGTGCCATCCTCACCTGCTGGTGGATCTGACCCTTCTCCTGCATGGAAACAAAGTGACCAGCAAGATGTGCCACAGCCATCTTAACTCCCCTTTCATCCCACCATCCCTGCGGGGCTCTCCCTGGAAAGGTCTCAGCCCATGGTTTGGGCATCCCTGCCCTGTCTGCCTATTAAATTGATGCTGGAGGAGAATTTTTCTCATCCTTTAAAATCTCTTAATAGCTGAAGACTTGGCTGTAAAAGCTCTAACTGCACTCAGTTCTCTGTGGTGGGCTGGTTTTTTTTTTTTTTCCCAGTCATATCTTGGTTTTGGGTGGGTTTTTTTTTCATTCCTTATTGGCACAGGAAACCATTTATAGCCGAGGTGGGCCAAGTTTGCAACTTATTAATCTCTCTCTTGCTTGTGGGTTGAAAAGAGACACCATGCCTTTATCAAAAGCCAGGCTAGCACAAAAGCCTATGCAAAATCATCATCAAATCCTATTAGAGGTGGAAACTATCTCTTAGATCATCTCATTCATTTCCCTGCCAATGCTAGACTGTTCCTGAGAGTTAATTTTCTAGTGTCTGCTGCCGACTCCCTTTGTGACTGCGGGTCTGTCATCTTTCCTTTGGGTTGTAACTTCCACTTGTTTCCTTGCCTTTCCAAAGAAGCCTCGTTCAGTTTGGTGGTTGCCTGTGTTGGTATTTGCATCACCAGACCTTGCTGGGTGCTCAGAACAGCTCGAGGGGTGCCCTGCAGCCTCTGCTGTCTGCCATAGGCTTTGGGGCAGCGAACGGTTGCGAGTGTGACATTTCCTTCCCACAGTTGCGACCATGGGTTCGATGTGAGCAGGTTGTTCCCACCTCCCCACGCCCTCCCCATCCCATCCAGCAATTCCCCCAACCTCTTGGTGTGTCACCTTCCATAAACTCCCACAGCGAAGTCCTGGGCTGGCTGTGACATCCACTTGGCAGCGGGGGGAGGGAGGTGGGGGGAAAAACCCCCGTAACGATAATAATTCAAAGCTGGAGCTATTTATAGCATTAAGCAAATGCAGATTTCATCAGGAGGAAACAGCATGTAGGAGAGGAGTAACCTTACTTGTAACTCCACACTGGTGCTGGCGGTGGTGCTTGAATTCCCCGACACGACGAGGGTCTGGGCAGCCCTGCCAGCGCCGGGAAGGTCAGTCCGGCAACTGTCACCTGGAAAGCATCAAAAGCACAAAGCTGTCGATAGTGACCTGCATTTGCAGAAAAATCTGAGGGCTTTCTAATTAACTGAAGATCTCTAAATTAGAGCAAAGCCGCTCGACAAGCCTCCTCGAATGCCTTAAGTGTCAGGGCTCAGCTGATCGCCGCATCTAACAAGCGGCTGATTTTTACCAGTAGCTCCGAGACTCAATCAGCTCCTAATGGCTCCGTTTCAAAACGTTTCAGTGCATTTTTCATCTCTTACTCCAGAATTTATGCTCTTTGTTCCCTGCTCAAATATTCTGGCGCTTCTCCTTAGTTTCAGGCTTCTGCCTTGCGACGGTTCCTCTACCCTAACTAGGCAGCTCGTTGCTTTGCTTGCCTTTCCCCGCACGCGATGTTCTGCCGCAGCCACTTGCTCTGCTTTCTAATCAGTAACTTTCAGAAATTCCCCCTTTCTCTCCCTGCCCTGATGTATAGGCAGTGCCTCAGGGTCTGGAATTTCATAATTAGAAGGAAACCCGTGTTTAAACGGACGCCTGTGTAATGAGAGCTGAAAAAGTGGGTTTATTTCAGCCTTAAACCCCCGCTCTTTAACGCAGCGAATGCGGTTTGCAAATGCACCTAATGTTGACCCCTGCTTTTATGCAGTGCTGCGGATTTGGGTGCCAGTGCTCCTGATTTACACCATGGAAAATGAGACCAAACCCTCAGTTCAGCTGTACTCACAGCGGAGTAAGAACAGGCACGTTTACACTGAAGGCTTCGTGCTGCTGGGGATTCAACATGGGAGCAGGGGGAGGAATCTTTCCTGATGTGTAACTCCCGTTGCTGGCAGTGAGAGAGGCATCCTCGGGAAGGCGGTGGGATAAACTCCTACGTAAGCAGTGATTGAAAACGGGTAAATACCATTGAGGAAGGTAGAGAGTTAATCAGCAACTCTCTAAGACTCCTCCACGTGTGTTTATGTTCCACCACTTATCTGTATCTTGGCAGTTATTCATGTGAAATAGAACATAAATCCCAATGACTTAATTTTTCTGCGAAAGATTTGACCAGGTAATCAAATCCGAAAGTGCATATTCTATTCCGGTGGTTTTATCAGTAAATCAAATTTTTTATCATTTATCAGCAAAAGTTAGATTGAGGCGTCCTCACTGTAATGTTTGAAAGATGAACATTTGTTTCAGCGGGTACTGTGCCAATCAATAATCTTCCAGCTTGACTCAGCTATCAATTATTGCCGCAATTATTTGTCTAGTTGGATATTTAAAATGTCATCAGAAAGAGATGATTACATATTCCAGAAAGCAAGGCACTGTATAATCAGATGAACTGAATCCCGTTAAATGTAGTGTGGTACTAACCTGTCCTTCAAAGCTGGGTTCTGCAGCCGCCGCTGAAACAACAGCTCTCTGCGTTGTTGTAAGGAAACAGATCTTAACCTTGGAACGCTGCTGGGGTCGGGTAGTACTTGGCAAGGGGAGACCTTGCAAGCCTGGAAATTGAATCAGCCTCACTGACATAGAGGAGCAGGGTGGGAGGGGGGTGTTGGGGTTTATTTTGGGTGGAGAAGGGTTGGTTTTGTTGGATTTCATCTGCAAATCTATAAATAAGAAAATCCGGTCTTTATCTGCCTTCCTGGGAGTTTAAAATCCCGAGCTCGAAGCGCCAAATTTTCCTGTGCCCTCTTTGCATCCCGTGACTTGATGTATGTATGGTAAATACTCCCTGTGCCCCGAGAACGCAATAAAGCTGGAGCAATTTTCCCAAGTCTTACATCCTCCAAACTCCAGATATTCAGAGTATTATATATCATTTTCAACTTCAAGGATATCTCAACGATGGAGAGGAGACAGAATAAAACCGGAGGAGACCGGACAACTTTACGACACNATAATCGATTCCTTTAATACTTGGCTCGTGCAAGTTATGAAACTATATGTCGTAGGATCTGGTTTGGTACTTGCTGTGCTTGCAACTCCATTGTGACATTGAACTTGCTCAGGGACAGAATAAACCTTTGCCTTCCTGGCAGATGATTTGCAGGAGGAGGTGTTGTTTGGGGGAGGACCTGCAGTTCCCCTGACCCACTTTGTCAGGATGGTTTGCTGCTGGCTAAATATCATTAATTTGAAAGCGAGAGGAAAGTGAGCCAAAGGGGGAGGCTGGGAAAGAAAAGAGGCTGAAGAAGGATCTGTTTAGGGCAAGAAAAGGTGGAAGAGGGCTCTCAAGGGCCTTGGCTGAGGGCTGGGGGGTTTTGGCTTCACTGACACAACTGCTTGAGGCACTGGTGGGAGCAGGGGTGCTGTTGGGTGGAGAAGGGGACCTCAGCAGCTCCCAGCTGGTGAGAAGGACTGAAGAGGGCTGATGGGGGACCGCCCCAATCTCTGCATGGTGATGTCTTAAACATGAGCACTTTACAGGGTCGGGGGTGTCACATAGAGATGGTAAGATACAATATGCAGCAAAACCCAAGGCAAAGCCGTAGGTGAGGAGGAGAGTCGATGTGCCCCGGCAGCAGCCGGGGGAAGGGGCCAGCCCCCGCTTCTCCCTGGAAGAGATCTCGCAGCCCTTGCTGAACGCCGGCTGGCTCCGGTCACTCCAGGCACACCCACCCTGTGCAGCGGAGCCACCGCATCCTCCAGCGCAGGTCCCGCAGCGCTGTGCGGGTCACCAAGCGTTAAGCAGCTCTCTCAGGAAGGCGTCATCCTGCCGCTGCTGCCTCTGGGAACCTCGCTGTGTAAGATAGACATTCGCATACGATGTCGCAGAGCAGCATCCGCGGTGGTGCCGGCTCCTGGCCGCAAGGCTGAGCGGTGCCAAAGCCCCGAGAAACGCCCCCACCGCCGGTGTCTGCCAGGGCTCGGAAGCCCCACGCTGTGTCTCACCCCACAGCGGTGGGGCTGACCTGAGATGTGATGTTACAGCGTGTGCTCTTTCCCTGTGCAAGAAACTTTTTGAAGCGCACTCTGTCTTCTCTTCAGATGCTGCTGGCTGGGGAGAGAGCAGTAGTAGAGGAAACAGTTCATCATGTAGGTGTATGAGAGTGGATAAAGTCATTTGGAAGCTCTCTGTAGCTGGGTAATTACAACGCTGCATTTAAAAAGTGAATTATTGACGTGATTGTCCCCGGTGGGTAAATGCGTAATTATGGACTGTTGGAGCGAGGTATCATTTGGTTGGGCTTTGAAAGGGCTTTGATGCTCTTCTCAGCATGAGGGCTGAGATGAGGCTTGGTGGGTCACAGCCCAGGTGGACCTTCCAGCAGGGTTGACAAGCCAGGTGCCGGATATGTCCAGAGGAGCTGATTTAGCAGGTGACACCCCAACGCCGCCGCTCCTGTTCGCGTCCACTCGTTGACCGTCCCTGTGCTCGGGAGAGGCTGCTGAGGAGACTTGTGCTTAGGATGTTGGTATCTCTGCTAACAATGTTTCTAGAGAAATGGGATGGTATTAGTGAGGAGGTCCTCCTACAGGGCTGACAACACCGTAGCTTGCTTTTTAGGTCCCACCACTTGTGTTTGAAGCTAATGGAGCTACTACCCACGTGCTGCTTCAGCCCTGTAGTGTTCTAGGGCGCATACGTATGCGTGATCAGGTCTTCTTTGCTTGAGGTGTTTCTTCTGAAAACTTCACCCAAAGCTGAATTTAAAGCACAGCATTATTTTCCAACAGCAGGTTTCTTCTGTTCCTTGCTAATCAAGATGCGACAGATTTTCACCCCCCACCCCCCTTTAAGTTTTTAAAAAGCACAAAATCAGCCACAGCCTGATACCTTGCCTGCCAAGTTGGAGCTCGAAGCAGGTTTTTCTGGTGGCCAAGTCATAATCGCCGTGAAAATGGTGACAGACGTTGAGGTTGGGTCGGTACGTCTGGCAGTGCTGGTGCGCCCCGGTGGGACCCCAGCACCTCAGCAAGGCTATGGAAAGCCATGGGCTTTCTTGGTTGTCATGAACAAGATGTTTGGGCTATTTTATTATTATTTTTCTTTCTTTGTAGGGAAATTAGGTGTTATGGGTTTGGTTGTGCTTAGAAGAAGGAGTAAATACACAAAATATGTTGAAGCTGCAACTGGAATGCTCATCCGTGAAGATTGCACTTGTGGGAGAAGGCAGATGCTCCTCAGGGTTATGAGGAACCTGACTGCCAGGCTGTGGACAGAGCCCTCCAGGCTCCCACCTGCTGGGAGGATGCTGGGGAGGAGCCCACCTCCTTGTTTCCATCCCTTCCCACTTGTGTTTTCCTCAGGCCCAAAAATCCCTTTGGTTTTATGGAAACCTGAGTAGTGCTGCAAAACCTGATGAAAATTGGGTTTGGGGAGAAAAAGAGGAATTCCTGGAGTTTGGAACTCCAATCTAAATCTTTGAATGGGACAGAAATCCCAGCTGTGTCGTTGCTTTTCTTATTCCTCTGGCTTGGGTGTCTTTTTGAATTTTGGGCTATGGGGTTTGCTTTTTGGCTCGGTTCTTCTTCAAGAAACAGGCTTTTAAATGGAGCTGTAATTAAAAAGTGGCATTATTGATACTTGGTTTAGAAAGTATCTTGCCAGTTTTGTTAAAATTATTTCAGGGACCTTGAATTTGTGGGAGAAACAATTTTTTTCAGGAATGTCAGTAAGTCTTAAATCAGTGAGTTGTAGGTAGGAAAGGCAAATGGGGCACTGAGAGTCCCACAAAGCAAAATCGAGAATCATAGAATGTGTCAGGCTGGAAGGGACCTTCAAAGCCATCTAGTCCAACCCACTGCAGTGAACAGGGACGACTTGCACTAGAGCAGGTTGCTCAGAGCCCCATCAAGCCTGGCCTTGAATGTCTCCAGGGATGGGGCCTCCACCACCTCTCTGGGAAACCTGGGCCAGTGATCTATCACCTTCATCTTGAAGATTTTTTCCTAATATCCAACCTAAATATCCCCTTTTCTAGTTTAAAACTATTAGTCCATGTCCTGTCACTCCATGCCCTCAGGAACAGTTCTTCCCCAGCTTTTGCTAGATGGCCCCCCCCAGAGCTTTCTTCAGGCTGACGAAGCCCAACTGTCTCAGCCTGTCCTCACAGCAGAGATGCTCCTGCCCTTGGATCATTTTTGTGGCCTCCTCTGAACACCATCCAACAGGCCCATATCCTTCTTGTGCAGAGGGCTCCAGAGCTGGACACATATCTCCTAGATTTTGAACATCTTCATGACTAAGCTGGTCCCAGGACCTGCCATTGGGCCTGTTCATAAATGTCATGGGCTGTATTTGCAGAGTGTCACGTTTCGGACAGACTTATCGTTTCACGCGCCGTGCCGCGTCACTTCCTGAAGAGTTTCAGGGACATCTTCCTATTTTCAGTCTTTCTGAATCTGGCTCATCGAGTGATAAAGAGAAAAGATTAGAGAGCAAGCTCCCCGTTGTACATAAATGCAGCTACTGCTGTTATTTATTATTCTTATAATTATTATGACAACAAGAGTGACAATGCTGATGCTAACGGTGCTAACAGCTACTTATAACCCGTTAATGACAGACCAGCTTAATAACGCTCCTTTTGCAATCTGGAGAATTGGGAGGAAGAATTAGTGCAAGAAGGGAAAAATAAATATAAAAATATGTTTGGACAGTTACAGTTTCCTGTCTAAACTGATGCTACTGGCTACCAGGAAAAGGTGAGTCACGGCAAGGCAGCTATTTCTTACCAAGGGAGAAGTGGGCTGCTGCGGGCATGGAGTGGACCCACTTATCTCCCGGCCCTGCAACGCTTCCTGCGTCCCAACCGTTTCACTTCTCGAGTTTTCAGTTGAAAGGAATTTCAACAGTACAGATTTCCAAAAGGGAGATGGAGAGAGAGAGAGAGAAAATAAAAAAAAATTTGACAAGCCAGATGGAGGAGAACTGAATCAAGTACAAGTGGTAACAATTAACTCCGTTTTTTTTTTCTTCCCCCCTTTAAATACCATAACAACTCCAAATTTATCGGTCCAAAAATCAAGCAGTCAGTTGACATTAAAGCTGAATAAAGAAGTTCCTGGGTTTGGCTCAGTCTGTTCCTCTGATAATTGTTTGGTGGGACGCAGAGGAGAGGTGGGGGGGGTGTGTGTGGTGTGTACTTACTGCGGGTCGCAGGTGTTTGGGTCGCTTTTGACTTTTGTGCTCTGCAGTTTGGTAGCAACAAGGTATGTATGTGCTCCATAGGTGCCATCAGCCTGGAAAAGACACCTCAGCTTTGTTTACACACGTGGGTTTTTTGGGGAAGGTGAAGGGAAGAGCGCAGGAGCTAAGCCACCGAGGCTGGTGGTGATGGTGTGCAGGGAGATGCTACTGAGAACGAGGACCAGCCCATTCGGGCAACGAGGCCCAAATCCTGGTCTGCTCAGAGGTTTCTTTGGCAGGGGGATTTCTCCAGGGGAGTGAATCTGCAGCTGGGAATGAGATCCTTGTGAACACCACTGGCACATATGCCAGCGCTGCTTACGCCACCGCTTTGTTTGTGGAAACACTGGGAAAAACGGGGTGTCTCTAATACTGTGTGTTTGTCTGCAGTCCATACGATGCCCACTGGTAAAAATACATATGATATTAATATTTCACTCCTTTTTCTGGTGGTCACACAGCACCCTGCACTCTGGGGCTGCCTGTTTCAGACAGGGGCACCCAGAGGATGCTGCACATGGCCTTTCAGCATTGCTCATCTGTGAAGCGCCGGTGTGTCCGGCGAGCAGCTTTCCTGGATCCAGCCCTGACTTTTGAGAAACGAAGGAAGCTCTTCCAAAGCACATTGGCACATGCCTGCAGATTATTCCATTACTCACTTGGCAATGCCTGAACTTGCATGCTTAGCTCCAGAAATCTCCCCCCCTTCCTCCTCCCAGCAGTGGCATCTCGCTGACAGCTTCTCCTCCCAGCTGGTCTTCTCCCCAGCATCTTGTCTGGCTTTGCTGCTGGTGGCTGTGGACATGGCTGTGGGTCTTGCTTGGAGCCAGCTATATTGTGCCTGGAGATGTTGGCTTGATTCAACTCGGACTTTGAGCACGTCGGGTGTATCTGTCAGAGCAGTGAGGCAGAGCCAGTTCTGGGTTTTTAACTATATAAAAAAAAAAATAAAAAAGCCCCTTAATGCTGAATCTCTTCATCTTTTACTGGGTAATTGTGCCAACTGCCCTTAAAGGCACTCAAATGCCAATATCCATCCCACTCATTTGTTAACATTTTTCGGATCAGAAGCTAAATCTGTCACTTGTGTGTCACTGGTTAAGTCACTTCTTTTGGGGTAATGGCAGGCAAGAACTGTTCTGCTGCTTTTTATTTTTGTTGTGTTTCTTTTTTTTTTTAATTTTGTTGTAGGCAGGAGCAAATAACTTTGGAAACATTTGTGCTGTAAAGAAACACCATGCCCTGTCATTAGGGCTTTGCTGTCTGGGAAGTAGAAGATGAATAAATACCTAACAGTGGGTGAGACTTTGTTGAGCGAGACCGGTCAGGTTTGGCTCCACGTTTGTATTTGGTACATGGTATCCCTGTGTAATTCTTCTCAAGGGGTAATTTCCCAAATATGAAGAAAACAAGCAGTAAAATTGACCAGGAGAAAAAAATGTACACACACACAAAATGGGAATGGTAATTGGAAGCTATTTGTAAAGACTTGATGAGCTGTCCAGGAAGGAGAGGGCAACTTTGGCCCAGAGCCAAAACCCACTTCACCCGCTTCAGTGGTGAGATGAGAACAGCAATTAGATATTTAAAAAAAATAAAAAATTTAAAAAAATCAATTTCTGACAATTAAAAAAATGGGAAATAGATAGTAGTCAATTGCAGTGAGAAACTACGATCGGTAGAAGAGAACTGGTCAGGGGAGATGAAGGTGCCGAGGAAAATTTGTGGTGGGCCACGGGTAGAGAGAGAAGGGGAGAGCATCTCAGGGTCCTGGAGAAAAGAGAAGCCCTAGAAGTGATGGCTGGAGCAAGCAGTAAGGCAGAAATGCTTAATAAATATTTCTGCTGGAGACCTGGAAAGCAGCAATGTTGTGTTTCTGTACCATAGGTGGCTGATGTTTTTTCTAGCTCAACGGTAGCCGAGGAGGCTTTTATACAAGGTCCAACCTATATAAATGTTTTAAAAAGAAAAGGCTCTGACAACTTTCACCCAAGAATCCCTGAAGAGTTGACGTGTGCTGCTTTCTAATAAAGCTTATGGATCGTGAAAATGCCATCAAGAGGTGGTCTGGGTAACTGTGAGAGAGTTGGCAACACTTTGCTTATCTCTTCTGGGCACAATCATTGAAGAGTCATATAAGAATAGATTGATAAGGAATTAAGGGATAGACATAGAATTCATGCCACTCAACTCAGATTTATGGAAAGTAGATCTTGTCAAATAAACCTGATTTCATTCTTCGAGATGACAACTTTGGTTGATAAATGTAGATGAAATAGACTCCGCAAGGTGCTGGACGCGGCGCTCTGTGACGTTGTGTAGAGGAAATAGGAGCGCTGGGTGGTATCTCTAGCACGGGGGATTCAGAGCTGCCCAACAGATCTGGGAATGGTGGGGGCTTAGCTGGAGAAGCATCTGTGGGTGGAAGAGGTCAGCAGGGGCTGGTGGGAGCCGCAGTGGTCGTTAGCACTTGGTTGGTGATTTAGAAATGAAGATGCAATTGTGGCTGATGAGTGTTGTGGATAAAGCAAAGATGACAGTGAAGGGTTTATGGGGTGATCTGGAAAGACTGTCAAGCAGGAGGTGTTGAGAGCACAGTTGTGTACAGCCTGCCGTTGTCCTTGGCTAGAAGAGCGGAATTGGGGCTGATGTTGTAACCCAGAAGGCAGCAGCCCCATGGGAGGTTCAGAGGGAAACCAGCTCCTTCCCAGCATGTCCCTGGGGGCAGAAGGGCTAGGCTGGTCCTCCAATAGTGGAGGAGGATGGAAGGGTGGCTTCAACATGGAACTATATTTTGAGGTGTGCCTTGATTTCTGGGTGCAGAGAAACCCTTTGTGTGTGGGGGGTGTGTGTGGGTGCATTGTGTACCAAAGGGTTTTCCAGTGTATCAACCAAACAAACCCACAGTCTCAACAGAAAAGGCAAATGGGTGGAGATAAGAGACAAGAGAAGTTCAGGTGGACTCCAGCATGCCTGTGAGTGTGGTTAGCTGTGGCATCTGACTGGTGGCAAGTCATGAGTGCTCTTTTGGATGGTTTTCACTGGGATTTTGTGCTTTGCCCTTGAGGACTGTTAGCAGAGCTGGAGGAGGTCACGCTTTACCCAGAGGTATCGTGCGGTGTGTATTGCAGGGAAGGTCAGAGAGTGAGAGCTGTGTGGGCCTTTTCAGCCTTAAATTCCTCGATGCAAATCAGCTGAGGATATGAGTCCCAGCCCAGAGGATGTGAGTCCCAGCCCCGGCACCGGTGGCCAGGGAGGGGCTGGCTCAGTGGTGACCCGCTTTGCCTCTCAGTCTGGGGGCTTCCTCCCGGCCGCCTGGAAATCAGCACAAGCCCCGAGGGTGTCGCAGTGCTGCTCTGGATGACACGTGCCATCACTGTGCCCCAGTGGATGATGATGATGATAGACAAAGAGCCTCATGGGACTTTCTGCCAGCTGTGTCCTTGGCCAGCACCAGCTCCTGCATCTCCCTCTATCCTTGCTTACCTGTGGTCATTCCCAGATGCTTTAGCTGGGAAGACTGTGTGGACATAGAAGCTGGCCCATGGCTAGGAGGTGCCAGTGCATCCGCCGCCTTCGGGTCCTACAATCCCATCTGGCTCCTGGGGGGTGGAATCTGAACATCATACCAAAAAACATGGGATGGGAGGAAGGAAAGGCAAGTCCCTTCCAAAACCAAGGGTTGCCGCAGCGGGAGGAGGACCTGGCTCACCGCTGGCGGGCACGGTGTGGATCAGGGCCATAATTCTTGCAGTTTGGCAAGGCTGCATCAGTCTGGAATGTATCTCTAGGTGGTGATATGGTCAGTCAATAGCCTTCATAATTAATCAAGCACTAATAGACAAATTAGAAATCGCATCTCTTCAAAGCCAGAGCTGGAGGGAAACGGCTGGTGGGGTTTAACTGTTTCGCTGCTTTCTTTTATTGCTGGGTATTATGGTGCATCTTACCCTTGAAGACGGTGGGTTGTTTCGGGAAGTTTTGTTACATAAACACGATTTTAAATTTAAATGATCATCTTGATTACCAGACGTGGATGGCGAATTGGAGACTTGTTTTTCAGGCAAGCAAATGAAGAATAATATTACATTTTACACTCCACTAAATCAATGTAGCCCTAATTTTGCCGTGCAGGAAATCAATTCTGGTCTTTATAACAGTCGAAGATGCTATGAACAAAGTAATTTTGCAAATTATGGCAAGTAACGCATTTATTGATGACTGTAGTTTAGGAATTTAGAATTTGTGAGTGCTGTAATATAATAAGGCCACACTGGCAGGAGCTGAGTGAAATACAGATTATACGGCGAAACTGTAATGCATCATTTGCTATTAGTGGACTGGTAATAATTACCAGTTTCAAAGCAGCTTTTTCCATGTAATCTTTAGTCTCAGTCGTAACAGCCCTTCTCATTGACATTGTGATTACACGAGCTGCCCTTATGATCTAGAATATCTAGTTGATGGGAATACTAAAACGTGGTAGCGAACACTCAGCGTTGCATCCTCATTATAAGATAAAATGCTATTTTCCCTGACCTGATCTATAAGGTAGAGAGGCGAGGTGGCATTACATTGTTAGCTCCTACTGCAGCGTAAAAAACTTCCACTTTATTATGGCAAAGGAAATTTCTTAATCCCATTTAAGATTCCACACACCCCCCACACCACCCCAAGATCACAAATGAGAGCAGGAATGTGAAAGTCCAATTGAATTTCCCCCTAATTTCAGCGGCTTTATCTGCACTCGCATGCCCGGTACATACTAAACAGCCCGATGCATCTTGATTCCGACGCCGGCTTCGGGGTGAAACGTTAAATATTATTGCAAGGGCTTTTAAAGTGATTAAAGTGTTAAACACACGCTGTAGATGGTTGAGCCTCCTTTTCCTCGCCCAATCCAGCTTCTCAGGCCAGACATAGCAGAGTGGTGGAGCTGGGAAGCAAGGAGGAAAGCTGTGACGGGGCACTGCAGCCGGCGCTGCGGGCTGCCTGCCTCCCCCTGTCCCCAAATCCTTGTTCAGCTCACCAGAGGATGCTCATGCCTGTGCAAAGCTTTTCTTTCCCTCCTCCCAAGTGAGGTGGGAAATGAGATGGTGGCAGAGAAAGCAACGTTTTCTTTCTAAATCTGCCTTATTTGTTGGTTGGGTTTTGTTTAGTTGTTTTTCTCCTTTTTCCTTTCCCCCCCCCCACCCCCATCATATTCAGCAAATTAGGGGAAACCACTGGGGTGGGAGCTGCTCTCAGTGTGAAGAGTTTTACACAGGGCTGGTACCTGTGGGGCAGTCGCCTCCTAATGTAGATGTGGTGGGTCAGGATGGGAGTACGAGGTACCACCCCTCGGATGGTTCCTGTGGTTTATTCAAACCTCAGGAATACATTTGGGTTTGGGTTTAGGGTTGGGTTTCTTTTGGTTTTGTGTTCATTGGGTTTTTTTACTATCACTAAGCAGCAGCTCTAAGAGAACTGCTGGGCAGGGCTGGAGATGGGGTCTTGCCCCCCCTTAGCTCTGGTTTTTGTTTACCTGCCTGTAGTAAAACCGTCCATAGTGGAGCAGAAGTGACTCATTCCGCGGGATTGCAGCACTCAGCGGCACACTCACCTCCACCGTATCTTATGCCACTCCTTCCTCGCAGGCAGCCCTCGAAAAGTTATTCATCCCCCTTGTTTTGCCATATATTAGAAGGGGCTGCTTTCTGCTGTCATTATTAGCCGGCTTTTTGTTTAGTTATTTATTAGTTGGTTGCTCTTTTATAATGTCCGTGTTATCTCCAAAAATAAATTATCATGAAATAGAGTTAGCTCACTACTTGCCAAAGTGGCATTTACCATCCTCAGCTTCTTTTCAGTGCGGGAGAAATAATGTGGCTCCGGCAGGGCGCTCGGCCAGGCCTCCTGGCCACCCTCCAGCTCTTTCCCTGGCGTAGCGAGCTGCCGCTCTCCCTGCCTTCCCCTCTCCCTGTCCCGCTCTCTGCTTCGTTTCATTTCATTTTTCAATTTTATTTTTTTTATTTATTTTTTCCTTCTGAGTTGAATGTCTGCTAAGGGCCAGGAGGTGCTGCCTGATTTTGTACACGTTGTCGGTCTCTCGAAGTAATAACATGGTGTTGCCCAGGTGGTGCTTTGGCTTGCTGCTTCGAACCGGGCTGTGTTCGTTCTGGAGTGAAGGGGATATATTTTATCTAGTTACTTACTTAATACTTATTTTATGCCCTGTTTAAACATTAGCAGCATGAAGTCTACTGAGTCCTAGCTGCCATCGATTGTCTCAGTCACCTCTTTTTCTTTTTATAGCTCTTTGGCCACGGGGGTTGCCCCGCCGGGGTTTGGTTTTGAACCCATTGCTGGGGACGTCGGGAGGAGGCGGGCACGCCTCGGGTTGGCTTTGAACCCTCCCCGTTGCGCCCCCAGACTCCTGCCGTCCCCTTTTCCCCCATCCCTGTGCCTGAGCCGAGAGGTCCCTTCCCCGGAGACATCCCTTCCCTGGCTCCTGCTGAGCGTCCCCAGCGGAGAGGAGCTTTGGTGAGGAGCAACGGTTGGCAGCCGGAGATTGACGCTGCTTGTTGTGTTATTTTGCAGGTAAAGACGAGCCCAGCAGCTACACGTGTACGACTTGTAAACAGCCTTTCAACAGCGCCTGGTTCCTCTTGCAGCACGCACAGAACACGCACGGCTTACGGATCTACCTAGAAAGCGAGCACGGCAGCCCCCTGACGCCACGGGTTGGTATCCCAACAGGACTAGGTGCAGAGTGCCCTTCCCAGCCACCTCTCCACGGGATTCACATTGCAGACAATAACCCTTTTAACCTGCTCAGAATACCCAGCTCGGTCTCGAGGGAGGCGTCGGGGCTGGGAGAAGGGCGTTTCCCACCCACGCCGCCCCTATTTAGCCCTCCCCCGAGGCACCATTTGGATCCGCATCGCATTGAGCGCCTGGGTGCGGAAGAAATGGCTCTGGCCACCCATCACCCTAGTGCCTTTGACAGGGTGCTGCGACTGAACCCCATGGCGATGGAGCCCCCCGCTATGGATTTCTCCCGGCGGCTGCGGGAGCTGGCCGGCAACACCTCCAGCCCGCCCTTGTCCCCGAGCCGGCCCAGCCCTATGCAAAGGTTGCTGCAGCCCTTCCAGCCTGGCAGCAAGCCCCCGTTCCTGGCCACGCCGCCCCTTCCTCCTCTGCAGTCCGCTCCTCCTCCCTCCCAGCCGCCCATGAAGTCCAAGTCCTGCGAGTTCTGCGGGAAGACCTTCAAGTTTCAGAGCAACCTGGTGGTCCACCGCCGGAGCCACACCGGGGAGAAGCCCTACAAGTGCAACCTCTGCGACCACGCCTGCACGCAGGCCAGCAAGCTGAAGCGCCACATGAAGACCCACATGCACAAGTCCTCCCCCATGACGGTCAAGTCGGACGACGGGCTCTCCACTGCCAGCTCCCCCGAGCCAGGCACAAGTGACCTGGTGGGCAGCGCCAGCAGCGCCCTCAAGTCCGTGGTGGCCAAGTTCAAGAGCGAGAACGATCCCAACATGATCCCCGAGAACGGGGACGAGGAAGAGGAGGAGGAGGAGGAGGAGGAAGAGGAGGAGGAGGAGGAAGAGGAGGAGGACTTGAACGAGAGCGACAGGCCGGACTATGGCTTCGGGATAAGCTTGGAGGCAGCCCGCCACCACGAGAACAACTCGCGGGCTGGCGAGGAGGGCCGGTCGATGCCGGATGTCATGCAGGGCATGGTCCTGAGCTCCATGCAGCACTTCAGCGAGGCCTTCCACCAGGTCCTGGGGGAGAAACACAAGCGGGGCCACCTCCCCGAGCCCGAGGTGCATAGGGACACTTGCGACGAAGACTCGGTGGCCGGCGAGTCCGACCGCATCGACGAGGGGGCGGTCAACGGCCGGGGCTGCTCCCCGGGGGAGTCCGCCTCGGGAGGCCTGTCCAAAAAGCTGCTGCTGGGTAGCCCCAGCTCCCTGAGCCCCTTCTCCAAACGCATCAAGCTGGAGAAGGAGTTCGACCTGCCGGCTGCCGCCATGCCCAACACCGAGAACGTTTACTCCCAGTGGCTGGCGGGCTACGCCGCCTCCCGGCAGCTGAAGGACCCCTTCCTCAGCTTCGGCGACTCCCGACAATCGCCCTTCGCCTCCTCCTCCGAGCACTCCTCGGAGAACGGCAGCCTGCGCTTCTCCACGCCGCCGGGCGAGCTGGACGGAGGGATCTCAGGCCGCAGCGGCACGGGAAGCGGAGGGAGCACCCCCCATATTAGTGGCCCGGGCCCTGGCAGGCCCAGCTCAAAAGAGGGCAGACGCAGCGACACTTGTGAGTACTGTGGGAAGGTCTTCAAGAACTGTAGTAATCTCACCGTCCACAGACGGAGCCACACGGGCGAGAGGCCGTATAAGTGTGAGCTTTGCAACTACGCCTGCGCCCAGAGTAGCAAGCTCACCCGGCACATGAAAACACACGGGCAGGTGGGAAAGGACGTTTACAAATGCGAGATTTGTAAGATGCCTTTTAGCGTGTACAGTACCCTGGAGAAACACATGAAAAAATGGCACAGTGATCGAGTCTTGAATAACGAGATAAAAACTGAATAGAGGTATATTCGTACTCCCCCTAACCCCCCC